>OV816023.1:86402231-86801818 GCA_929113105.1 Agrypnus murinus | reverse complement strand
TTTGTCTGGAGGTGATAACGTCATACTTATACTCACAAAAAAAATTTTTAGTTCAGCTGTAGATCGCTGGCGTTGCCGTCGCTCTTAGTTGTATAATTGCCAATACGATGTCACCTCCGCCTGTATATGTAGTTTTTTGTATCATGTACGGTACGTTCCAGGCTCCGCAGTTTGGCAACGTCGTGTACAAGACCTTAACCATTCAGGTATATAGAATTCCATCGAAACTCACACATCTGGCGCGTACATCTGGCGTGGTTTTGACCATTTCATACTACCTAGATTTACACATACTTTTTTGGGAATAGTAGCTGCATTTAAAGTAATAATTTTAAACTACTCAGGAAATTTAAGGGATCGCTTGAATTGTACGTCATTTTCAAATAATTTCTATTTCATTTAAAAAGTTTTGAGTTGAAAACGACTTTGTTTGAAATATGAAGAGATTAAATAGGAAATACCTTTTAGCCGTAATTATGTATAAATAAAGAGTTAATTTTTTTACAAAATGATCATTTCGGATTTATTGGATTATTATTATTTGATTTTATTTTCGGAATTGCCATATAGCATATGAAATATTCATTCTCGCACCTACAAAGAAAGAGTTAATTTTAAAATTTTCTTACAGTACAACAATTAATAAATTTTGAAAGAAAAATAATTTTATAAACAGAATAATGTAACATTTGGTATGAAGTGTACAAATTTCACCAAATCCGGTTAATGAACTTTTAATTGACATTCTAACTATGTTTACATTTTTATTTATTTATTTAATCAAATACACCTACAAATTCTCACTTAATTTATTACAGTGAGTTCTTAAATCTTGAAAACTTAGGTAGTCGTTATAATCTTGTGAGTTCTTATATTTAATATGCGCAATCTTTTTGTTTTTTACCAAAGAAATCAATTCACTATTGAACCAAACCGGATAGTTTTATTTTCTGTATGTTACTTTTGGAAAAAAAATTTCTAAAAGATTATATAAAATAGAATAATATTCATTAACAAAATCATTAATGTTATCAGAAGAATTTGTCACAGATTGCCAGTCTACATTTGCAAAGCAAGAGTTAATTGCTACATAATTAGCAAGTTTAAAAATTTATTTGGTTACTTCGCTCACTGTAGTACAAATATTTTCAGGATTATGGTAACAGATATCATACGAGTTATGATGGCAAGTATTGTTATAGAGAGGATCAGATGCTACTTGAATAGCGACATTATTAACGTTAGCAAAAACTAAGTCTAAGTAAGTTTTCCGCACATTTGGAATACTGTTGCACTGAGATAGATTTAAAAAATTTAAACTATTGGCTAGCACTAATGTCCCTAGAGAAGCATTGTCACTGGTAATCACTCCCATTTCGTCCAAATCCCATTTGTCCAAGGGTAAATCGTAATCGCCGCAAATAATTACTTCATCAGGACTTATTTAGATAATCGCACAAGTCTTCAACAGATGTACAATGATCTTCATACTTCGAAACTGCACTATTTGGAGGAATATAGCAACAACAAATAAGCAATCTGATAAGCTATAAGTAATATGCTACATCTGACAAAGGAAAGAATAAATCCCAAATAATCATTTTGTAAAAAAATTAACTGTTTATATTTTTACATAATTACGATTAAATAGTTATTTATGGTACATGTGTGTTATAAGGGAAATAAGTCACGAGAAAAAACGGGTAAGCCAGGAGCACTTTGTGCGAGTGGCTTTGTTTTTTAGAGTGACTTAGGACCGATAACACACGAGTTCCATACATAATTTTATCCAACACCGTCAGAATTTCGTTAAAACGCATTCTTTTTCTGATGACAGTTGTGACATTTTTATTTGACAAATTATTTGGTTCATGAGAAAAAATTAGTTCAATTTATGGGAAGGCTGTGACGCGATCACCATGGCACATAAAATTTTTGTTTACATTGAAACAAAAATCGTGTTTGGTTCCAAAAAAGTTTCATCACGCGAAAACGACGCCGAATAATGGAAGAAAAAGTGTTTGTTCCGGCTGAAATTTAAAACGATGCTAAACTAGCATTATCGAAAATAATACCCAAGAAATCGAAGGATATTTATGAAAAAGAGTTCATCCTATTCAAGTCCTGGAGAGACGACAAAGGAGTTAGTGGTATAAACGAAGAAATATTGTTGGCGTATTTTGTTGACATTGGAAAGAAAAATGTAGGTTCGTCAATGTGGACAAAATACTCCATGTTGAAAGCAACGTTAAAACTTCATAAAAATATTGACATCTCGAAATATGGTAGACTTATATATTTCTTGAAAAGTGAGTCAAGAGCTCATAAACCCAAGAAAGCCAAGGTTCTGGAAAAGGAACATATTGAGCAGTTTTTAAAAAGTGCTCCGGACAGTGAATATCTGATGGAAAAGGTGAGATAGTGTCTATTTAATTTTCGGAATTCCTATTTAAATATATTTTTATAGGTTGCACTAATAATGGGTATTGCGGGGGCATGCCGTTGTAACGAGCTGAAAAATTTGAGTGTTGAGCACATCGAAGACAAGGGAGCGTATCTGTATATTTCCATTCCTGACACAAAAACCAACAAACCTCGAAGTTTTACCATCATAAACGAGGGATATCCTGTCAGTCCTATTGATCTCTATAGAAAGTATGTTTCATTACGACCTGCCAAGGTACCACACCGCAGATTTTTTTTGAATTACAAACATCAAAAATGCACGATTCAACCAGTTGGAATAAACATATTGTCTAAGGTGCCATTTCGAATCGCATCTTACTTGAAATTACCACAAGCAGAGGCTTACACTGGTAACAGTTTGAGACGGTCTTCTGCCACACTCTTGGTGAATGGTGGAGGCGACATAACAGCACCAATCGTTTTATTTGAGTGTACGTACAGTTGAGAAGTTAATAAATAAGTTACATTTTTATAAATTTAGGCACTGATGTTTTTAATTTTAGTAAATGTAGTTTATTATAAAAATGGATTAGTATAATAGGATTAAAGCAAACAATAATGGTTGACTTCTTTGCTTGTTTGAACTAGCATTCATTAGAGGTAAAGGGTTGTGTACCAGTTGTTTTATTTCTCAATTACCAGCCTTGGTACTTCATTAACATTCAAGTTTGGCCCAAAATTAACCTTAGTTTTATTGCGATATTGGTGCCATTTATTGGCCAAAACATTGCTAAACGCATCGGTGTTAACCAATAATAATAAATATTGGTTAACACTGATCCTTCCATGACTGAAACCAAGCTTGGTATCATCCATACTTTAACCTAGAAGTGGGCCGTTTTCGGATTTTAAGGTTGTGCCAAGGTTGATAAACATTGTCTGAAGCAGAAGCTAATGGTGGTATTTTGTTTCTACATGGATAGCTGCGAATACTAACATATTTGATCGTCAAATAAACTACCACTTCTAATTCTGATAACACAATCTACTTACTATACTTGCTTTATACTATGTTATCAAATAAAGACGACATTAAGCTAATCCTGACTTTAACGTGGACTTACTAAAGTACACGTTCCGTAAAACGTACATGTTTTGTCGATAATAAGCGCTTAATTTAAAACATAAGTTAAAACGGAAATTGCAAGAAGTACATGAATAACAGTATAACATACGTATTCTATAATTCGTTAGATCAAATAATAAAGAGGTGTATATCATATAATGAAGAGGAAGATGTTGGAAAAAATGTTTTAAGCAGAAAATTTTTAAAAATGTCGATTAATTTGTTGTGTTTCGATTGTTTTAATGTTAATAAAGTTGATAACTCCCTTTGTTAATTAAATCACAGGAAATCCAATGGTCCATGATGAGTGTGTGACTTCGGAAACAACAAACATTGGTAGTAAAAAAAACATTATTTAATTTGTTTATATTACACTCTTCTCGAGTTTAGTAAAAATTAAAAGAGTGTCTGGCTATATTTCAATCGAAATGGAGTCTAGATAAAAGCATATTCAAATTAAACAGAGATTCTCGAGATTACAAGAAAATTTTAGAAATTATCTTATTTATACTAATATTACGTTACATAACTACTGTACTTATGTACAAGTAATAAAACTACATTTCAAAAATGTACTATACTAACTATACTCAATACTGCTTGCTTTTTTATTGACGTTATTGATAATAACAAAGTAATATTTAAATGCTGACACTAGGTTTTGCAAAAAGTAAGATTGTGTAAAGATTGCCTTTTAAAGAATTTATTATTCATCCCGTCATATTTGAAGAACAATTAAATGAGAAATGATAGAAGTACAGTTTATTGTTACTGGATAATCAAAACAAAATGTGATATACTGGGCATCATCCCGGTTTTAAATTATTTTCACCGCACTTATGCTTACAGGAATTGATAATTAATTCTTCAACAACATTATATTCATAGTATTTAATAAGTTCCCTTTTTCTTGGTTTTGTTATATTTTCAATTCATTATAGAAAGAAATTTCTTCCTAATATATCACAGATCTAAGTATTTCTAATCAAATTACTAAAGTTTTAATTTAAAAAATACAACTTCATGAAGTAAACGAGAAATCAATGATTATAATTAGAAAAGCCATATTCAACTATTTAGTGCTACTCATAAAGGTGCTTTCATAATGTTGCAACGGCTTTTTAATAATAAGTCTTTAATAATAATTTATAAGAAAATCATTTCTTAAGTAAGAAATACAAAAACGCCAATTTAATATAACTCAAAAAATAAAAAATAAGTAAACCGAGAATGCCCGCTTGTTTTCTTTTGTTATTTCGCCACTAAAATGCCTCCGGCGAGCAATTAAACCACCCTAAAATTTCGAGACCCACAAGGGATCCTTTTTATGAAATGTACATCTATGGAATGTGGTGTCAACGCTCTGTATATATAACTGTGCATAACGCTAGTATGTTCTGACTTCCGACGACTTGGCAGCGCTGCTGGAGGTAACGGCGAACTATAAGTATCTTCTTATATATACATTTTGGAGGTCGGTTCGTATCTTCTGTATAATCTATATATGACAAAATAAAACAAGGGAAATAATTTCCCCTTTCTTGAGATTCGGATTCTAGAGGTTCCCCTCATCACAAATATACCAAATTTTTACCAATATATTCACGGGAATACCCGGAAGTCAGGTCGTCTCCTCTGTATGACGGAGGTGACAGCTTAATAGGCATCAATATATATATATATATATATATATATATATATATATATATATATATATATATATATATATATATATATATATATATTGTGATGATATTTTGAATAAAATAAAAGAATTAAGGGTATAATATAATAAAAAACTAAAGGATACATTAAAATTTAACAAAATAAAAAGAAGGGGTATTATTTTATAAGACAGGTTATTATAAATTATAATATTAAACATTCAGACATAATCGTTGTTGATGAAGGGTCATGTAGATGTTTTCTTTATGAACGTTGTTTCATGGTTTTCATTGAGTTTGCAGCAAGCTAGAAAAAATAAATAAAATAATTGAAGGTGGTGTTATTTTTTTAGACAGGAGAAAAATTTTTCCTCTAATAGAAAAAATTATAATCAATTAATTTATCCATTGTACTATAGATAAAAAACGTGTGGAATATATATAGAATAATTATGACATGTGTACAAGATTAAGAGATTTACCATAAACCGAATTGAGAAGAAAAATAAACCAACTTACCCATAAAGTGGTCCCGTTTTATTTATTTGTTGTAGAGTGCATGGTGGTGATAGCATATGGGAAGTAAAGGTGGTTTTGTCCATCAAACGTTACTACAGGAGATATTAAGAGTACCATTAATATAAAGAAGAGGTTCCTGGAATATAAAAGTTAGAAGTAAAGAAAAGGAGTTTTAGGTATAAATAACATCTCCAGTGATATTAGTGAGTGTTAATAGCAGAGCAAAAGTGTTTACTAAGTTTTAAAAGAAAGAAAATAAAAAGCACATGACTACATAGTAAAATTTACCAAAACAATGTTACTTACAATAGATTTGTTTTTTTTTGAAGCTGTAGATAGTTTTTACCTTTGGATAAAAGCTTGTAAGGCAAGTTGCAAATTCCATATATAAAATCTTTTCTGAAAATAAATTATAATTTAAATAAAATTCATAAAGAATAAAATTTGACTTACCTGTCATATAAAATTTGACTTACCTGTCAGATATATAAAAAAATTGAGGTTAGATGATAAATTTTAATGTTGATATTGATTATTAGTCAAAATAGAGGGAACTAATATTGTAATACACAAACCCATAATAACTAATGAAATTGCATTCATTCATGAAAAGGTAGAACCCCGGCTTTTCATAGAATAAATTTTGTTAATTTCATAATAGAAATATAGCTTTTATAATTAAATAAATTATCTAATATTTGAACAAAATAACATTACTACATTACATAATTAATGAGGCCCAACGTGGCACAAGGTTAAATATTACTTGTACAGTACAATATATATATATATATATATATATATATATATATATATATATATATATATATATATATATATATATATATATATATATATATATATATACATATATATACACGTCGTTTTACTTATACAATAATTCTTTTCTTTCCATTCGATTTATACATAAATTATTATGATCTTGTACACTAGAATGGCGGTAAAATGACCATAGCAGTCGAAACCGCCTAAATCAATTAAAAAAAAAATAACAATAACAATAACAATAACAATAACAATAACAATAACAATAACAATAACAATAACAATAACAATAACAATAACAATAACAATAACAATAACAATAACAATAACAATAACAATAACAATAACAATAACAATAACAATAACAATAACAATAACAATAACAATAACAATAACAATAACAATAACAATAACAATAACAATAACAATAACAATAACAATAACAATAACAATAACAATAACAATAACAATAACAATAACAATAACAATAACAATAACAATAACAATAACAATAACAATAACAATAACAATAACAATAACAATAACAATAACAATAACAATAACAATAACAATAACAATAACAATAACAATAACAATAACAATAACAATAACAATAACAATAACAATAACAATAACAATAACAATAACAATAACAATAACAATAACAATAACAATAACAATAACAATAACAATAACAATAACAATAACAATAACAATAACAATAACAATAACAATAACAATAACAATAACAATAACAATAACAATAACAATAACAATAACAATAACAATAACAATAACAATAACAATAACAATAACAATAACAATAACAATAACAATAACAATAACAATAACAATAACAATAACAATAACAATAACAATAACAATAACAATAACAATAACAATAACAATAACAATAACAATAACAATAACAATAACAATAACAATAACAATAACAATAACAATAACAATAACAATAACAATAACAATAACAATAACAATAACAATAACAATAACAATAACAATAACAATAACAATAACAATAACAATAACAATAACAATAACAATAACAATAACAATAACAATAACAATAACAATAACAATAACAATAACAATAACAATAACAATAACAATAACAATAACAATAACAATAACAATAACAATAACAATAACAATAACAATAACAATAACAATAACAATAACAATAACAATAACAATAACAATAACAATAACAATAACAATAACAATAACAATAACAATAACAATAACAATAACAATAACAATAACAATAACAATAACAATAACAATAACAATAACAATAACAATAACAATAACAATAACAATAACAATAACAATAACAATAACAATAACAATAACAATAACAATAACAATAACAATAACAATAACAATAACAATAACAATAACAATAACAATAACAATAACAATAACAATAACAATAACAATAACAATAACAATAACAATAACAATAACAATAACAATAACAATAACAATAACAATAACAATAACAATAACAATAACAATAACAATAACAATAACAATAACAATAACAATAACAATAACAATAACAATAACAATAACAATAACAATAACAATAACAATAACAATAACAATAACAATAACAATAACAATAACAATAACAATAACAATAACAATAACAATAACAATAACAATAACAATAACAATAACAATAACAATAACAATAACAATAACAATAACAATAACAATAACAATAACAATAACAATAACAATAACAATAACAATAACAATAACAATAACAATAACAATAACAATAACAATAACAATAACAATAACAATAACAATAACAATAACAATAACAATAACAATAACAATAACAATAACAATAACAATAACAATAACAATAACAATAACAATAACAATAACAATAACAATAACAATAACAATAACAATAACAATAACAATAACAATAACAATAACAATAACAATAACAATAACAATAACAATAACAATAACAATAACAAAACCAACAGCAACAGCAACAGCAACAGCAACAGCAACAGCAACAGCAACAGCAACAGCAACAGCAACAGCAACAGCAACAGCAACAGCAACAGCAACAGCAACAGCAACAGCAACAGCAACAGCAACAGCAACAGCAACAGCAACAGCAACAGCAACAGCAACAGCAACAGCAACAGCAACAGCAACAGCAACAGCAACAGCAATCTGATAAATCAACATATAGAAGCAAATGGCATATTGGCAGAAGCTCAGAAGGGATGCAAAAAAGGGTCAAAAGGTTGTAAAGAGCAATTAATAATCGATGAAGTCATACTTAAACAAGCACAAGTGAAACGAAGAAATATCTATATGTGCTACATCGATTATAAGAAGGCCTTCGATTCGATACCACACTCATGGCTACTCGACGTCTTGAAGATATACAAAATCAATCCCACCATCACGAAGTTCCTACAGACTACAATAAAAACATGGCAAACCATTTTGACTATCAGAACAAATGAAGTAAACATAAAAACAAAACCAATTATAATCAAGCGTGGTATTTTCCAAGGTGACTCCCTAAGCGCTTTATGGTTTTGTTTGGCTATAAATCCTTTGTCGAATGCATTAAATAGATCAAAATACGGCTACGAATTAAAGAGCCAAACATCAGGCACCTGCACTATATCTCATCTGCTATATATGGATGATTTAAAACTATATGCAGGAACTACCAAACAACTAATGCAACTAATTATAATAACGGAGCTTTTTTCAGAAGATATCAAAATGGGATTCGGATATGACAAATGCCGAACATTAAGTATTACTAGAGGAAAAGTGATTACAGAACACCATGATGGCCACCAAACAACAAAAATACAGCCAATGTCTGAAGATGATAGATATAAATACCTAGGGGTACTTCAGACCAAACGTATTGAACATACCAACATCAAAAGACAACTCAAACTTGAATTTGTTAAAATACGGCTGAACGAATGTCATAGCCTGCGGGATCACTTTAAAAAATGTTGATGCTAACATACATTCTGTCGCAACTAAGACAACTTCATCTCCGCGCGGTACTTGCCGGGTCTTGACTATAGATATAATCTAACGGGGCGATGTCGGAAGCCTACTAATTGCGGTTTAGGACATTTCGGCGATGCCCTTTCGGCGACGGCGTTTCGGCTCGGGGTCATTCCGGCGACGGTCTTTTCGTCGCCAACAGTCTTATATCAGTAATAACAGTGACATATTAGTCAATGTTGCAGATAACCAATAATGCTTTAATTGCCAATAATGCCAATAATTTTTTCATGTTTTCATTAAACATTTAGGAAAAACTTGATATTTTCAGAATTTACCAACAGTCTTATATCAGTAATAACAGTGACATATTAGTCAATGTTGCAGATAACCAATAATGCTTTAATTGCCAATAATGCCAATAATTTTTTCATGTTTTCATTAAACATTTAGGAAAAACTTGATATTTTCAGAATTTTATAATTCTCAAGATCTAATCTATCAAAATCTACACCACCTTCGGGAAAAAATTAAAATTAGTTATAAGTAAGGGAGTATGTTGTAAATATTTTTCTTGTCACTTTTTTTTTAAGATCCACAGGTTTCTTGTAGTAAATTTAAAAAATACGTCTTGTATTTTATTAAAAATAAAATACGGTAAACATTTCCAAACAGCAGCGGATCCAGAATTTTATAACGATGGTGGAGCAGGTTTCTTTTCAAGTCAGGTTAGGTTAATTTTTTATTTAGTAGAAAATTAATTATTCAATTTTGGATCATAATTTGGGAAATTAGTTTACTTGGGGGGGGGGGCAAACTATGTAAAGTGTGTAATTAAGTTGCACGCTGCTGTTATGTTATTTAACCACTTACACCTTTATCATTAGTTAATTTCCTTTTTAAAAAAATTCTTTTTTTAGTTATTATTTAAAAAATTAAATTTGTTATTGTTTACAAGAATTCAATTTCTATCATAAAAAGGCCATTCCTGTATGACTCTTCTCTCTTTATATAGTTATTTCTGATTATGACAAAAATATTATATCCGCAACACAAAAATTTAAAAAATTAAAGACAGAGATTAATCTTAAGACCTAGGTACATAAAAATCTCTGTAGAGTGTCCAACAAAAATTTTATACCATCATCAAATTACTTCTATTATTTAACGAAAGAGTAATTCCATGTCAAGTGATGCAATGAGTTGTAACAACCCTTTTTGATTTATTTCAAATTTTGCGCAATTGTTATACTCCTAAAGATAAGTAAAAATCGAAAATATTATATTTTTAACTCAAGTGGTTCTGGCTCGGCCCCCGCGAGCCCGCAACCGGAATTGCCACATGTGTGCATCGGCGCTAAAATGATGGTTTACATGGCATACTTTAATATGAAACAAATTTTATATTGGACCCCTGAAGTCTTAGTCCTTGAATTTTTCAGAAAACATAGGAATAAAAATTCTGAGAAAAATGGCCATAAGAGTTACTTATTTTTATGTAATATGTGTGCCAGATTTCATGTTGGGATCTCAATGGATTTATTACTAAATTATTTTAACAAAATAGCAATGTTCAACATTTTGACATCAATATATGCTTCAATATTGGGAACATTAGAGTTTTATTTTTATGAATGATTATTCTTTGTTTTGAGTAATTACTTACAAAAATCTGGGTTAGATAAAACGTTAATTAACAAATTCCTGGATGATTGTTTAAAACTTTGCATATTCTTTAAATAGGTCAAGACAAGGTCAAATACTACATGGGCCCAATATAATCTTTTTTCCATATTAAAGTATGCCATGCATTCATCTTCTTAAAGCCCAAATGAAGGACTTTAAAACAGTTTCTGTATCAGTTCTTGATCTTATTTCTATCAAAAGTTATAAAGGAAAACGAAACGCCAACATGCTCAAAATTACTCATTTTTGTACACTTGAGAAGGCACAACTCCAGAATCACTTGAGTTAAAAATATAATATTTCAGATTTTTACTTATCTGTAGGGGTATAACAGTTTGCCAAATTTGAAAAATCAAAGTGGGTGCTGGTCAAAACTCCAAAAAAAATCAGTTGATGTGGAATGCAAAAGCAACATTCATAAAATTATAAATACATGCATCATACATACATAAAAATAACGCGAATAACAAAACTGGCGCTGAAATGTATACTTTCGCCGAAACGGTATGCGCCGAAACGCCGTCGCCGAAACGGCTGTGCCGAAAGGTTCCATACCGTACTAGTTGGTAGGTCGCGATAGACAAATCCTAGGCCAAGCCGTGGTCGCACTTACGATAAACGCGATCGAGCAGTCGGTAAAGCCCGCATGCTGGATTAGGATGAAGAAACTCCACAGGGAAGATGAAGCCCGACGGTTAAGCACATTGCAACCATTGTATTGCAACCATGTTGAATTTATTTAAATGCCTTTCAGAAGTACCCACGGAAGAAATACAATTACGCACGATTAAACGCAATTTATCACCGGCTTTTCAGGCTCCAATTGCTTTAGCGGATATTAAATCGGTTCATCAACTATCTGAGACTTGCAGAATTTTAGAAGGAGCTTATAGTTCCCAACAAAAATTTCATAATCCTCCGCGTCAGAGTATAGCTTAATTAGCACCGGATCTGGCTTATGATGATGGGCCAGGTTCAACGTCTAAAAACCCGGCTTTATAAATAAGGACCCAAAGAAGTCCGCACACAAAATTTATGCATTAAATGCTATAAGTGTAGGCAAGAGGAGCACCTAAAAAAAAGATTGTCCAAAGTTAAAGCGCCAGAAGAAGCCTATTTGTAGCGGTTGTGGCAATGTTGGCGTGATAAGGCCAAATTGCTCTCGGTGTCAAAAAAACTAGGTTATAGGCGGCGCTTATTTGCAGGGAAACGCCTTCTAAAAAACGTCTCGGTTACCTGCGGAAATTCATTCTCAAAGTATAATGAGAAAGAGAAAGCTGCGTGGCTTGACTTACTCAAGACTTTTATGTCCTCTAACACTTCTAAGAAGAAGGTTAGTGAAGACCTAACAGCATGTGTCAATGCGTTATTTGTTTCGAAGGAGCAAGATAATCGTCCTTACGCAAAAATTTCTATTAAAGGCCAGGAAGTAATTGTTCTTTTGGGTAGCGGAGAGACACATTCAGTTATGGGCCGTGATGGCGCCTATTTAATTGATAAACTTGGATTATCGGTTTATGAAGCATCCGATCCATCTATTTTCACAGCAGAAGGGAAGCCCAAAGCCTCAAAAGGTACCAATCCAACTAGACCGCGTAAAGAACTAGATCGACCTGTAGATAGTACCGTCCCTACCTCATGGAATTATTCTGGGCAGTGACTTTGGGCACAAGGCCAAGGCAGTGATTGATTTCCCAGCCAAAACCTGCTTCGTAAAAGAAGATTTAACCGAAGAAACTAGCGATCGAGAAACCATTGCAGAAACCGCTGTTTTGAACATAATTCAAACACGTGAAGAGCTTTCACCAGAACAAAACAGAGGTTGAATTGAGTCATTCAAGAATACAAAAAGCTTTCTTGGGACGATGGAACCAAGTTAGGGCGCACTACCTGTATGCAATATGTCATCGATACAGGAGAAGCTAAGCCCATAAAAACAGAGTCACCACCATTTATCACCATACATGTTAAGATATCTCAATCAGGAGTTAGATAAGATGCTTAAATTGGGTGTTGTTCGTCCTTCGAGAAGTCCATGGAAGTCACCGGTTTTAAATAGTCTAGGGGGCGCGCGATACCTTTCGAGCATCGATCTGAAAGCTGCGTTTTGGCAAATCCCACTAGAACCTAGTTTATGCAAGAAGACGGCTTTTGTTGTACCGGGTAGGGGATTATTTGAATTTGTTGTGTTACCTTTTGGACTTAGCAATGCCGCTCAGGCACAACAACGTTTAATGGAAGCAGTCCTCGCGTTAGATCTAGAACCATATTGTTTTGTCTACCTCAACGACCACATTATAGCTACACCTACGTTCGAAAAACAGATTGAAATTTTATATCAGGTTTTGGATAGACTGAGTAAAGCTAATCTCACAATTAACTTTCTTACGTGTAAATTTTGCAGCGATTCTTTAAAATATTTAGGTTATGTGGTCGATTCAAAGGGTCTGAGAACTGACCCAGATAAAACTTCAGCTATTTTGGAATTTCCTCAACCACAAACTGTCACACATATTAAAAGGTTTATTGGTATCACTAATTGGTACAGGCGCCTTATTAAAAACTTTTCCACCTTGACAGCTCCATTAACTGCGCTAATAAAAGGCAAGAGAAAGAGGCGACAGATCCAGTGGACACAGGAAGCAGAAGAAAAATTCTAGCTGATCAAAGAAGCCTTAGTAAATGCACCTATTCTGGTAAGTCCAGATTATGAGAAACTCTTCATCATTCAGAGCGATGCGATGCCTCCGATGTGGGGTTAGGGTGCGTGCTTACTCAATCGGATGGCGAAGGCAACGAAGTGGTAGTGGCGTATGCAAGTACGACATTGAACCCTCAAGAAAGAAAATGTTTGACAACCGAAAAGGAGTGTCGAGGAGTGTTATTTGGAGTTGAGAAGTTCCATCCATATATTGAAGGGGCTCCACAGTTTAAAGTCCTGACAGACCACTATAGTCGTTTCTATTTTGTAGTTGCATAACCTCAAGGACTCTTCTGGTTGACTAGCACGCTGGAGCATGAAATTACAGCTATACAATATGACTATTGAGCACCGAAAGGGGAGTCTACACTCGTGTCTAAAATATTACTTTAGATCTCGCTTTAGACACTAGTGGTATAAAATGACATTTTCAACTCACGTTAACACAAAAAACATCAAAAGTTCTACTTTTAATAGGGTTTGTAACACTTTAAAGGAGTCATAAAGCAACAATTGCATAGCAGATTTTGCTAATAAAATCAAAATATGAAATGGAACTTTCTGGAAGATTTTCCAATTTAGAAGAAAATAAGGATAAATTTAATCCTTTTTTATTAAGTCAGTTTGAATAATACCTTCCGATGTGAAAAATATATATAAACTCTTGCATAAATAAAAGTATTCAAGCACTGAAATTAATCTATCCCCATAGACAAATACTTACTACTGAAACAAAGACCTTGCATTATTATTCACTTATTTTATCTAATTTTTTATACTGTAGCGAAATCTTTCGGATCCACGAAGACACAGGACACTTCACGTAAAATTCAGAAAGTGCAAAATTCATGCTTACGTTTGATATTTGGTATACGTAAATACGACCATAAAAATGTGTAACAATATAACACAGAAATTAAAAAGAAACTTACCCAAAATGCTTTCAAGATTAATATGTACGAGGTAAGCTCCATAAATTCTCGGCCCGGCAGGCTTCTACAGGTGCCAACAAGTTCAAACTCGGTTGCGTCATAGTTAAACATGTAGGAGGCTTACACTATACACGGTGTCCCACAATGCTGTTTACACGCAATATCTCCCTTATTTGAAAAGATAAAGAAATCAATCAAAAACTATTGAAAATGACTCAAAATGGACCTTCAGAAAACATCCTTAAACGCTGGTTGCATAGCAACGTTTCAGAGATCATGCAAACTTGATTAATTTTTCAAATTGCACCCTCTGTTTTATTTTCACGGAAGTGTATTCTTTACTTCATTCTGCATACGGTAGTATGCCTTACTCATTTATCTAATGTGCATTTAGGAGTTGAAAATTTTTTTTTTATAAATTGTGCACTTCATATTCACTAACTAAATTATTTATTTAAAAAATATAATTAGAGCCGTGTCTACAAGGGAAGTACTGAGGCACTTTAAAGCTCGTGTAGAGTCCACAGGAGGGCATTTTGAGCATTTGCTTTAAGTTTAAGATAAATTCAATTTATAAAAAATATTTTTTTCAATCCCTAAATGCACATTAGATAATTAAGTAAGGCATACTACCGTATGCAGAATGTAGTTAAGAATACATTTCCGTGAAAAAAACACAGAGGATGAGTAGTTAGGCAACACCGATTCTAGCTCAAAATCCCATGTTATTTTAAAGGGGCCTCAAAGTTAGCGAAAACACCACAAATCCAAGATGGCGACCGCGCCTACTGCTTCTGATTGGCTATCCCTACTCCTGTAGCTCCTCCCCTTGCTTCTGATTGGTCGACGCCATCTTGGACGATGCCCCTACTATTCTCTGATTGGATGACGGCTATTTTGGAACTTCGGGCGCCATTTTACCACGCCCTATGAATCCATGACTGGAAACTGTATTACCGACAACATGCATGCTTCTAAGAGATGGCGCTATGAAGGAATACCGACAAACTATATACTTTTACTACTAGGCGGCGCGTCATGAAGAAATCTGTATTACCGATTACGGACGTACTGCTTATTGTTAATATAGAGGGAGCCAAGGTTTATCATTTTATATTAATAAATTTACCGATTTCTTAAAATAATTATCGTCATTAATACTTTAATTAGATATAATAATTTAAGATAATTAATTCAGCATTAATAGATATTTATGCATTAAGGGAGATATGAATGTTTTTTCCCCCGAGGTTGACATGTTACATTGTTGCATTATTATTACATGGCATTACACCGAGTTTCGCATTTATTGATATAAAAAATTTACAATAAACAATAATATTAAAGCCTTAAATTTTAGGTTAGGCAACACCGATTCGAGCCCAAAATCCCATGTTATTTCTTATGGAGGTTCGTTTTGCATTTCAAGGTCATCCGCGGCCAGACTCGCGCTCGCGAGTAAGATCTTCCGCGATCCAACCAAGCGCGCGGCAACGTTGCTAACTTCACGCTGTTACATGACATGAGTCGACTTAGTAACTATGGAATTTTATTGATAAAAGTAATTACCTAATAAATTATTATTATTATTGGTAGAACATTTTATTAATAACGAATTAAAAAAATCCTGAGAACATTCGAACATAATCCCACTTTAATGTACCTTAACAGTCAACAGGTAGAAGGACCCGCATTTTTCCCATATATTACCATTAAAACGTAACATTTAACAAAATTTCGAATAAAATTAATCACTCCGTTTCTCTATGTACTTCTTATTAAAATACTAATAATAGACTTACCCTCAGGTAGGAATATTTTTATAAACACTATTAAATTAATTCAGAAAACTGCATATTTTAGACACTGATTAAAACATCACTCAAGCCACTATAAGATAATTTCTATCACATATGTAACTGCAGTTATACGTAAATAATTTAACCAATGAAGCGCACGTATTCTGTATAACACACACAATGTTTAATTCCCCATTAAAAATAGCTTAAATTTAACCAACTGAAACTATTCAGGACCCAGATCAAATGCAAACACCAACGATCTCGGATACCTGCTGCAAACTAAATATAATGCAATATTACTCACCCCCTTTATATACGATAAGAAATATTCGAGCTCAGACAGTCCAGACCCTGTATCAACACGCACAATCGTGTCTGTATACACCCAAACGTAAAGTTTAACTCATTATAGTTTACAAACAATTAAATATGATGCAGGTAAGAACGCGGGACCCTATTTCAATAAAAGATAAAGCTCTTACCCTTTACAATAAGTTTCTCCTTTTTAAAATCGATACTAAATAACACGAATTCAACCTTATAATGACATCCAGTCTGTTTATATATGTGCAGATCGGATAACCTGATAACTGAGATCTTCTTAAAATGTATTACGACATAAATTAAAACAGCCCTTTTGTATATGCCATCATCAAATATTTAAATCCGTCTTGAAATTATAAAATGTATCACTGTTTTTAAAAAGGAGAACTATTGCAATGGATCTTACCCACTGCAAGATTGCATGAGCGCATATCTATTCAATTTAATTCACACCTCATTGCATATTAACAAAATCACCAATAAAATTAATTCCCCTCTCTTATGAATGATCCCTTGACGAATATACCTGTATGTTTTTGAAAGAGCTAGGGATAAATTGAAATTCCACCACAGTTAAATTATAATCATGTTAGTACTAAAAATAACTTAATGTGAATTCCGGGCCTTTGTTCATATTTACAAGATATCTCATATGCAAGAATTATGGAATATTAATGTTTATACCTTTTGTCCTAACGTTGAACATTTACTACTACTATGAACATTTCCAAATTACTCTCCTATAAAATTAAAATTGTTGTTACCGGTGTTCTATATTTTTTCAATCTACTAGTTAATAAATGAACATTCTTTATAATTTATAGCATTTTTATTTAAAAACTCATTTAACCGTTGAGTTCTAACAAGATTTGATACACTCGGCAAACGGATTGACCGTCTTAAAAATAGCAACTTTACAGGAATAATAAATATTTACGTCAACACAGTAATATGAGATTGATTGATTATATAGTTGATATATTAATTAGCTACATTTTTCTCTTTCACAGCCGATCGATGAAATGAAATAGGTCTAAAAGATGCAGCCATGAAGGAATCTATATTGCGGACAAAATATGTTCTCTTTCTATTAAAACAATCAGATTAATTTATATATTTAACAGGTATAAAAGCCTCTTGCATTCAGGTAGCGCTAGACTATATCCCCATCAAACCTTTATCTTTTCTCCATCTTTTAAATTCATAAAAAGGTGTTAAAATAAGGTTTCCGCATATAATCTATTATTATGTAAAACCAAAAAATGATTCAGAGACGTATGCTGAATGCGTTGAAGAAGGATGCGGCGTTAAAGGTGAACACGGCTTTAACAGGCATGTTTGAAGTCAAAAAAGGGGATACTATTATAGAAGAAATAAAATATATAAACACTAAAAATGTAGCCATATACCGATATAGTAATTTAGCCCAATGGTTCAAGATCAATATTCAAGATCCTATCCTTAAGGATCTCGAAGAGTTTCAAGTAAGTATAGAGATTGTTGAAAGTTAGAAATAAACTAACACACATATATTTCTTTATCTAGCAAAAAGATAGCGGATGGACGCTTAAATCAATCATTAACCTCCAGCTCAATATCAATAAGTATTCCCAACAGCTCGGCTCATCCTATTAAATCTGAAGCTCAACATAAATCACATAATACAGCGAGTGTACTTGAGGTCCTCTACTAGCGTCCGAAGAGATTGATGAAGAGATACAAAACTTGTTTAAAAGTGTTTAATATGTATATAATTTAGATAATTGTTCTCATATTTATCCTGTGTTAATAAAACTCAACAAATGTTTTATTGTCTTTTATTTTATTTTTATGTTTTATTCTGTAAGTTACTACAAGTCTACGGGTAATCAACTTATGCATTGCATTCGATGACCTAGTGCTACAAATTAATCTGATAAAATTCCATTCGGAATATAAAAGCAATAGGGCTCGTCCAGGATTGGACCCCGGGACCTCTCGCACCCAAAGCGATAATCATACCTCTAGACCAACGAGCCAGTTATATATGGAAAAATTTTTCTTCGAGAAGATTAGTATGTTTCTTATTACATCTGAATAATATAAAATATAGAACCGATCTTGATACAAGCATTTTCAAAATTGACATAATGTTTTAGCTAAAATTATAGGTCGCTTTGCCCTTATACACAGCATTATTAACAGATTTATTTATTATACGATTTACTTCGAGTAATGCAATTACGTGAGTACCCAGCGTGAAAGTAAATATTGCAACATTCTGAATATAGTAAAATTATATGGCGTATATAATAAATTAAAACTTATTATTATAAATTTAAAGAGCGCGACATATTTTTCAATATGTTCTCTCTATAAAACAACCCAGCTATTGGTGACATAAATCACTCTAAAATATTATTATTAAAAATTAAAAATGTATTGCTTGATATAATTTGCACGCGGAAGGGTATTTCACCCAAAACTATACAGGTTCACCTCTTCTAAAATATTTAAATTAATCAATCGCTTCATGAAATCCATAGAGAATTATGCAATCTTATTAAATAAGTCCAGAAACAGATTTATACCAGAACGTTTACTGAGGTAGAGCGAGGTTGAGAAATAAGAAGCTTTTATAGAATGCATTTCGTTTATTTTGTCATCATATCAAAAATACCATATTACATATAAATACTACTACAATACGACTATATTACATAGTACAACTAGAAATTAAATATTTACTTATTCTATGATTTTTCTCGCTTTAAGCTCTGTGATGACTAAAATTATTTCGTTTTCGAGACTGCTGCTAAGAGCTTTCTTTGCGGCATACAACAATTGTAGTCGATCCACTAGTTGATCAGGCGTACTCTGACGTATCCAATCCGGTTTCATCATCTTGTTTAACTTTTTGGGAAGACTAACCTCAAAGTTTGTAATTCTGTATAAATTTGGTCTGATTACATTTTCGTATTTCCAATGTTTAACGCTTATTAGTCGACCGTTGCGCCTATAGTCTTTCTTATGAGCATTAGTAAGTGAGATTATTTTCATATAGTTGTCGATATCTTCCTCTGTTGGACTAGGAGAGCTTATTCGTTTAAGCGTTAGTAAATTAAACAGACCGGATGTACCATGGAAAAGTTTGTTTTTAATTAAAATATCTTTTCCCTGAAACTGTACTTGCGAACAACCAAATCGCCACTCATCGATGTCGTTATATAGAGCGTACCTAGTTTTGTCTACGTTTTTGTGTTCCCCGCTAGCTAATAATGCTCTATAATAGTTAGAGAATTTGTGATAATCTTTTAAGCTAGAATCACATTCTTCTTCTTCCTCATCAGCAGATGTAACGGGAGATAATTGTTCAAGCTCTGGTGAGAGATTGATAGCAACGGTCTCTGATCGCGGTATAACACGATTATCATGAGGTTCTGCTTTACCACAATGAAAGTAGGCTAATTTCTTACGTATAGCATTACGCGCGTTTATTATTTCATCATCATTATCATCGTCCTCGCACCTTATTTTTTATTGACCTCAATAGCACAGGATTCATTGGTATGCATACGTTTCAAATTCACATCTTTAAATGTTACATTATTTCTAGGTGATGTCTTATTGTCTTCTATGGCTTCTATAGTTATCGAGGCGTGTAAAATACTTTAAACAAATAGAACACTGAACTTTATACCCCTGGTGTATCTTCAAATGACGAGCAAACCCTGATCGTAAAACGCTCATGCAACATATGTCCCACTCGCGTCGCCGACTCATATCGACTAATAATTGATCATGAACTCCTATTTATATAGCATCTTCTTCAGGTCACTCTTAATTAACCCTGACGCTGCGTCTATCATCACCCTGTCGATCTTGCTTCATCATTAATTAACCCTGGCTAGACGCCTTTCAGCATGAATTCATCATGACACGCCTAGAGATTGATGGAATACCATCAGTACGAGATTCCCGTAATCCAAGATGGCTACCTATAAATCACAGCGTAGTAGTCGCGGTCCGAGATAGGTTAGGTTAGAACACGTGATGTTTCATTTAAAATATACATGTATGACTAAGGGTGAAGAAGGGTGACGAGACTAGCATGACTAAGGGTGAAGGGTGAAGAGACTAGCATGACTAAGGGTGAAGGGTGACGAGACTAGCATGACTAAGGGTGAAGGGTGACGAGACTAGCATGGCTAAGGGTGAAGGGAGAAGGGTGAAGGGTGACTATATATAAAAGGTAGATCGTTATCAGCGAGAGAGTACGCGAATAATGCCGAATCTTTCCGATGGTGAACATCCTAGGTTACAAAGCAGAGCCGGTAAGTAGTCATCCTATGGGAAGGAGAGAGAAAGAGTTTCCGCTTAGTGAAAAGAGGATCCAATCCCAGAATTAGCGCTAAAATTCAAATCTAGGGGCAAGGGAAATCCAAGATGGCTCCTTCAAATGACAAATTCAAAATGACAGATGCAAAATTGACAGATTTAATAGGTTAGGTTAGAACACGTGATGTTTCATTTAAATTATAGCAAAATTGACAGATTTAATAGGTTAGGTTAGAACACGTGATGTTTCATTTAAATTATAGCAAAATTGACAGATTTAATAGGTTAGGTTAGAACACGTGATGTTTTATTTAAATTATACATGTATATCGCCCTTCTCCTTAGTCATGCTAGTCTCTTCACCCTCCTTCACCCTTAGTCGCGCTAGTAAAGTTTTATTTAAATTATACATGTATATCGCCCTTCTACTTAGTCATGCTAGTCCCTTCACCCTCCTTCACCCTTAGTCGCGCTAGTAAATGATACATCACGTGTTCTAACCTAACCTATTAAATCTGTCAATTTTGCATCTGTCATTTTGAATTTGTCATTTGAAGGAGCCATCTTGGATTTCCCTTGCCCCTAGATTTGAATTTTAGCGCTAATTCTGGGATTGGATCCTCTTTTCACTAAGCGGAAACTCTTTCTCTCTCCTTCCCATAGGATGACTACTTACCGGCTCTGCTTTGTAACCTAGGATGTTCACCATCGGAAAGATTCGGCATTATTCGCGTACTCTCTCGCTGATAACGATCTACCTTTTATATATAGTCACCCTTCACCCTTCTCCCTTCACCCTTAGCCATGCTAGTCTCGTCACCCTTCACCCTTAGTCATGCTAGTCTCGTCACCCTTCACCCTTAGTCATGCTAGTCTCTTCACCCTTCACCCTTAGTCATGCTAGTCTCGTCACCCTTCTTCACCCTTAGTCATACATGTATATTTTAAATGAAACATCACGTGTTCTAACCTAACCTATCTCGGACCGCGACTACTACGCTGTGATTTATAGGTAGCCATCTTGGATTACGGGAATCTCGTACTGATGGTATTCCATCAATCTCTAGGCGTGTCATGATGAATTCATGCTGAAAGGCGTCTAGCCAGGGTTAATTAATGATGAAGCAAGATCGACAGGGTGATGATAGACGCAGCGTCAGGGTTAATTAAGAGTGACCTGAAGAAGATGCTATATAAATAGGAGTTCATGATCAATTATTAGTCGATATGAGTCGGCGACGCGAGTGGGACATATGTTGCATGAGCGTTTTACGATCAGGGTTTGCTCGTCATTTGAAGATACACCAGGGGTATAAAGTTCAGTGTTCTATTTGTTTAAAGTATTTTACACGCCTCGATAACTATAGAAGCCATAGAAGACAATAAGACATCACCTAGAAATAATGTAACATTTAAAGATGTGAATTTGAAACGTATGCATACCAATGAATCCTGTGCTATTGAGGTCAATAAAAAATAAGGTGCGAGGACGATGATAATGATGATGAAATAATAAACGCGCGTAATGCTATACGTAAGAAATTAGCCTACTTTCATTGTGGTAAAGCAGAACCTCATGATAATCGTGTTATACCGCGATCAGAGACCGTTGCTATCAATCTCTCACCAGAGCTTGAACAATTATCTCCCGTTACATCTGCTGATGAGGAAGAAGAAGAATGTGATTCTAGCTTAAAAGATTATCACAAATTCTCTAACTATTATAGAGCATTATTAGCTAGCGGGGAACACAAAAACGTAGACAAAACTAGGTACGCTCTATATAACGACATCGATGAGTGGCGATTTGGTTGTTCGCAAGTACAGTTTCAGGGAAAAGATATTTTAATTAAAAACAAACTTTTCCATGGTACATCCGGTCTGTTTAATTTACTAACGCTTAAACGAATAAGCTCTCCTAGTCCAACAGAGGAAGATATCGACAACTATATGAAAATAATCTCACTTACTAATGCTCATAAGAAAGACTATAGGCGCAACGGTCGACTAATAAGCGTTAAACATTGGAAATACGAAAATGTAATCAGACCAAATTTATACAGAATTACAAACTTTGAGGTTAGTCTTCCCAAAAAGTTAAACAAGATGATGAAACCGGATTGGATACGTCAGAGTACGCCTGATCAACTAGTGGATCGACTACAATTGTTGTATGCCGCAAAGAAAGCTCTTAGCAGCAGTCTCGAAAACGAAATAATTTTAGTCATCACAGAGCTTAAAGCGAGAAAAATCATAGAATAAGTAAATATTTAATTTCTAGTTGTACTATGTAATATAGTCGTATTGTAGTAGTATTTATATGTAATATGGTATTTTTGATATGATGACAAAATAAACGAAATGCATTCTATAAAAGCTTCTTATTTCTCAACCTCGCTCTACCTCAGTAAACGTTCTGGTATAAATCTGTTTCTGGACTTATTTAATAAGATTGCATAATTCTCTATGGATTTCATGAAGCGATTGATTAATTTAAATATTTTAGAAGAGGTGAACCTGTATAGTTTTGGGTGAAATACCCTTCCGCGTGCAAATTATATCAAGCAATACATTTTTAATTTTTAATAATAATATTTTAGAGTGATTTATGTCACCAATAGCTGGGTTGTTTTATAGAGAGAACATATTGAAAAATATGTCGCGCTCTTTAAATTTATAATAATAAGTTTTAATTTATTATATACGCCATATAATTTTACTATATTCAGAATGTTGCAATATTTACTTTCACGCTGGGTACTCACGTAATTGCATTACTCGAAGTAAATCGTATAATAAATAAATCTGTTAATAATGCTGTGTATAAGGGCAAAGCGACCTATAATTTTAGCTAAAACATTATGTCAATTTTGAAAATGCTTGTATCAAGATCGGTTCTATATTTTATATTATTCAGATGTAATAAGAAACATACTAATCTTCTCGAAGAAAAATTTTTCCATATATAACTGGCTCGTTGGTCTAGAGGTATGATTATCGCTTTGGGTGCGAGAGGTCCCGGGGTCCAATCCTGGACGAGCCCTATTGCTTTTATATTCCGAATGGAATTTTATCAGATTAATTTGTAGCACTAGGTCATCGAATGCAATGCATAAGTTGATTACCCGTAGACTTGTAGTAACTTACAGAATAAAACATAAAAATAAAATAAAAGACAATAAAACATTTGTTGAGTTTTATTAACACAGGATAAATATGAGAACAATTATCTAAATTATATACATATTAAACACTTTTAAACAAGTTTTGTATCTCTTCATCAATCTCTTCGGACGCTAGTAGAGGACCTCAAGTACACTCGCTGTATTATGTGATTTATGTTGAGCTTCAGATTTAATAGGATGAGCCGAGCTGTTGGGAATACTTATTGATATTGAGCTGGAGGTTAATGATTGATTTAAGCGTCCATCCGCTATCTTTTTGCTAGATAAAGAAATATATGTGTGTTAGTTTATTTCTAACTTTCAACAATCTCTATACTTACTTGAAACTCTTCGAGATCCTTAAGGATAGGATCTTGAATATTGATCTTGAACCATTGGGCTAAATTACTATATCGGTATATGGCTACATTTTTAGTGTTTATATATTTTATTTCTTCTATAATAGTATCCCCTTTTTTGACTTCAAACATGCCTGTTAAAGCCGTGTTCACCTTTAACGCCGCATCCTTCTTCAACGCATTCAGCATACGTCTCTGAATCATTTTTTGGTTTTACATAATAATAGATTATATGCGGAAACCTTATTTTAACACCTTTTTATGAATTTAAAAGATGGAGAAAAGATAAAGGTTTGATGGGGATATAGTCTAGCGCTACCTGAATGCAAGAGGCTTTTATACCTGTTAAATATATAAATTAATCTGATTGTTTTAATAGAAAGAGAACATATTTTGTCCGCAATATAGATTCCTTCATGGCTGCATCTTTTAGACCTATTTCATTTCATCGATCGGCTGTGAAAGAGAAAAATGTAGCTAATTAATATATCAACTATATAATCAATCAATCTCATATTACTGTGTTGACGTAAATATTTATTATTCCTGTAAAGTTGCTATTTTTAAGACGGTCAATCCGTTTGCCGAGTGTATCAAATCTTGTTAGAACTCAACGGTTAAATGAGTTTTTAAATAAAAATGCTATAAATTATAAAGAATGTTCATTTATTAACTAGTAGATTGAAAAAATATAGAACACCGGTAACAACAATTTTAATTTTATAGGAGAGTAATTTGGAAATGTTCATAGTAGTAGTAAATGTTCAACGTTAGGACAAAAGGTATAAACATTAATATTCCATAATTCTTGCATATGAGATATCTTGTAAATATGAACAAAGGCCCGGAATTCACATTAAGTTATTTTTAGTACTAACATGATTATAATTTAACTGTGGTGGAATTTCAATTTATCCCTAGCTCTTTCAAAAACATACAGGTATATTCGTCAAGGGATCATTCATAAGAGAGGGGAATTAATTTTATTGGTGATTTTGTTAATATGCAATGAGGTGTGAATTAAATTGAATAGATATGCGCTCATGCAATCTTGCAGTGGGTAAGATCCATTGCAATAGTTCTCCTTTTTAAAAACAGTGATACATTTTATAATTTCAAGACGGATTTAAATATTTGATGATGGCATATACAAAAGGGCTGTTTTAATTTATGTCGTAATACATTTTAAGAAGATCTCAGTTATCAGGTTATCCGATCTGCACATATATAAACAGACTGGATGTCATTATAAGGTTGAATTCGTGTTATTTAGTATCGATTTTAAAAAGGAGAAACTTATTGTAAAGGGTAAGAGCTTTATCTTTTATTGAAATAGGGTCCCGCGTTCTTACCTGCATCATATTTAATTGTTTGTAAACTATAATGAGTTAAACTTTACGTTTGGGTGTATACAGACACGATTGTGCGTGTTGATACAGGGTCTGGACTGTCTGAGCTCGAATATTTCTTATCGTATATAAAGGGGGTGAGTAATATTGCATTATATTTAGTTTGCAGCAGGTATCCGAGATCGTTGGTGTTTGCATTTGATCTGGGTCCTGAATAGTTTCAGTTGGTTAAATTTAAGCTATTTTTAATGGGGAATTAAACATTGTGTGTGTTATACAGAATACGTGCGCTTCATTGGTTAAATTATTTACGTATAACTGCAGTTACATATGTGATAGAAATTATCTTATAGTGGCTTGAGTGATGTTTTAATCAGTGTCTAAAATATGCAGTTTTCTGAATTAATTTAATAGTGTTTATAAAAATATTCCTACCTGAGGGTAAGTCTATTATTAGTATTTTAATAAGAAGTACATAGAGAAACGGAGTGATTAATTTTATTCGAAATTTTGTTAAATGTTACGTTTTAATGGTAATATATGGGAAAAATGCGGGTCCTTCTACCTGTTGACTGTTAAGGTACATTAAAGTGGGATTATGTTCGAATGTTCTCAGGATTTTTTTAATTCGTTATTAATAAAATGTTCTACCAATAATAATAATAATTTATTAGGTAATTACTTTTATCAATAAAATTCCATAGTTACTAAGTCGACTCATGTCATGTAACAGCGTGAAGTTAGCAACGTTGCCGCGCGCTTGGTTGGATCGCGGAAGATCTTACTCGCGAGCGCGAGTCTGGCCGCGGATGACCTTGAAATGCAAAACGAACCTCCATAAGAAATAACATGGGATTTTGGGCTCGAATCGGTGTTGCCTAACCTAAAATTTAAGGCTTTAATATTATTGTTTATTGTAAATTTTTTATATCAAATAAATATCAATTATATCATAAAGAAACTCGGTGTAATGCCATGTAATAATAATGCAACAATGTAACATGTCAACCTCGGGGGAAAAAACATTCATATCTCCCTTAATGCATAAATATCTATTAATGCTGAATTAATTATCTTAAATTATTATATCTAATTAAAGTATTAATGACGATAATTATTTTAAGAAATCGGTAAATTTATTAATATAAAATGATAAACCTTGGCTCCCTCTATATTAACAATAAGCAGTACGTCCGTAATCGGTAATACAGATTTCTTCATGACGCGCCGCCTAGTAGTAAAAGTATATAGTTTGTCGGTATTCCTTCATAGCGCCATCTCTTAGAAGCATGCATGTTGTCGGTAATACAGTTTCCAGTCATGGATTCATAGGGCGTGGTAAAATGGCGCCCGAAGTTCCAAAATAGCCGTCATCCAATCAGAGAATAGTAGGGGCATCGTCCAAGATGGCGTCGACCAATCAGAAGCAAGGGGAGGAGCTACAGGAGTAGGGATAGCCAATCAGAAGCAGTAGGCGCGGTCGCCATCTTGGATTTGTGGTGTTTTCGCTAACTTTGAGGCCCCTTTAAAATAACATGGGATTTTGAGCTAGAATCGGTGTTGCCTAACTACTAGGATGCAATTTGAAAAATTAATCAAGTTGGCATGATCTCTGAAACGTTGCTATGCAACCAGCGTTTAAGGATGTTTTATGAAGGTCCATTTTGAGTCATTCACATTAATTTTTGATTGATTTCTTTATCTTTTCAAATAAGGGAGATATTGCGTGTAAACAGCATTGTGGGACACCCAGTATATTGAGGTGATATAATATCACCGTTTTGAAAATTTTATCTAACAATGTTCGTGAACGTTAAAACGAATACTTTGTATTGGTCATAATTTAAAAGAGGGACATGGCATGTCATAAATATGATTAATAAGAATAATTAGAACCACAATTAGGTTCATTAATATTTAAATCAAAAACTTAAAAATAAAGATTTCATGCAAACTTAACCTAGCTTTTTCATGCACAATAAATAAAATTAGGTTTCAATTTCAGAAAAAGGATATAATCTAGTTAGATTGCTTAATTAGAATCATGTTTAGGCAACCCATATTACTTTGAAAGGGTTTTCCACTTGTTAGGAAGAAGTTATTTCCATTTTGGAATTTTGACATTACGATGTTCTGCGTTAGACAGATTTTTTCTATATTCCTCGACACCAGCTCAGTTTTACAGTGTTGATTTGCTAAAAATAGTTTATTTAGGTCAACCTTATTATGACTAGCATTATACAATAAATCTTTGAATTTGTTCACTAGATTTCTGACCATTACAATTACTGAAGGTATTTGAATCCTGTTGTTTCGTGCTAACAGACTTTTATTGGCTTTTATCCTGCTGTTCTCAGCATTGTTTTTATGTAAGCATCTAGAGCAGTGTATGCTGTACAGTTTATGCATAATTTGATTAATTTTGACTCAAATATTAAGCTGGTATCTGTATGAGCATCAATTCGTATTTATAGTAGTTCGTATACTGTAAAAATCATGTTTATAGTAAGTTGTAAAGGTATTTTTATAGATGAATTGTTAATGTTACCGATATCATGTATTTCTATAGCCATTTTGAAAAGGATGAACCTTGTTTTGTTAATTTGTACATGTAATTAGTTCGTAATGAGTTTGTACGTTGTCTAATGGTTTTTTGTGAATATCTTCTCTACCATTCATTTTGGGACTATACATGTACAATAGTTTTTTGATCAGCGTTTTAAGATCTACAACTTCATCATAACAGATTTGGGATTAGTGCTCATCTGTAACAGCTGTTCTGGATTAGTGACTTCACGAGAGTCGGTTGATCATCTTTTATTTAAAAAAGTGTCATGGATTTCAATTGTTATGGCAGATCCTATATAAGCTGGGGAAAATTGGAACAAATTCAGTCGATAAAACATTCAACGCAAAACCCATGCTCGACTCCAGATAAAATATCTGTAAATTTGAGGTTAGATTTATAACCATATGGTTTTGACAAGTGTCATATAATAAACAAAGTTACTGAAAACAAATATAAAAGTGTTACCTGAATAAATATCAGGAATTTAATGAAGATTTAAATATTGTGCTACGAATATATAAAAGTGAAAGTGTTTTTCGTTTTAATAAATTCAAGTGAATTTAATTTGTGTTTATCGATCTACGCATCGATTATTTTGTAAATAAGAAATCAGCTGTTTGGTTTCATAGCAGGGTTACCACAAAAAGGATTAATTTAAGAGGGGAAAATATATCACATTATACCAGGTTGGTTAATAAAATAAACGATCTTTATTGAGTTTATAAATAAATGTACAAAGTTCATCCTGATAAATAATAAGAGTCTATTTGATTTAATTTATTAAGTTCTTTTAAGAATTTACTTTATTTCAAGTAAAGAAAACAATTAAATTTATTTTTATAAAATTTATTTTTATTTTAATAAGACTTTTATTTATAAACAAAGTGTATTTATGTTGGTTTGTTCAAACGAATGACCGTAGTTATCGTATGTCAGATTTCTACTGCTATTTATAACGTTTGAGCAAACCTGAGAAGGCACTTCTCAATTTAATATTTGTATTTTTTTTGAAAAACATTTTATTTTTATTTTGAAGTTCCTTTTGATTTTATTCTTGTGTATTTAATAAAGCTCTTGTGTTGTAAATTCCATACATGTGTTTAATTGATGTTGATACATATATCCAGCATTTCTGTCTTTCAAATTCAGAGTTGAGTAGCAGTTGTCCAGCTTGCAGGAGTTTTAGAGCTTACGATAGTTTATTCTTTTCTTTCCAGGCATAAATGCAAATAAGAGTCTCAATTCAAATAATTTATGCTTTACTGAGCAAACCTGAGCTAGCTGAGAGAAGTAAAAAATATCTGTGGTGTTCATCGCATAATTTAATTCACCGTATATGTAATTTTATTTTAGATATTCGGAACGGTGGATACTATATTTTATTTCATTCAAAGATCACCGCAATATAGTATTACGGCTAGAAGCATAATAGATTTTAGTAGCCACTCAAGCATCGTGACGAGTGCATGTACATGTCTCAGCTAACGCAAATTGAATACCGCGCGGTCATTAAATTTTTAACAACAGAAAGGCACACGCCTAATCAAATCAAACAACGTTTACACGGCGTTTATGATGATTTATCTCCTGAAGATGATGAACGCACCGGTCGGCCAATTGAAGCGGTAACACCTCAAAAAGTTGCAATCACTGATGAAATAGTATTAGAACATCGCCGTTTGAAAGTTAAGGAGTTAGCAGTGATGTCTGACATTTTGGAAACAAGTGTTCGCCGAATTATGTATGACCATTTGGGTATGAAAAAAATTAGTGCAAGATGGGTACCGCGTCTTCTTTCTGCTGTTCAACGTCAACGTCGCGTCGAATGTGCGCGCTCGTTTTTAAACTTGTGTGGAGACGACCCAAAGCCAATTTTGGAGTCCATTGCCACTGTAGATGCAACAATGGTTCTGTATTATGATCTATCCGAAAGGGAATCGATGGAATGGCGGCGACGCGATGAACTTCGTCTCAAAAGGGCGATAGTCGTTCAATCGACAAAGAAAGTTATGGCAACAATATTCTGGGATTGGGACGGCATTTTACAGATTGGTTTTAATGAACGCAATACAACTGTTAACAGTACATAGTATGCATCTTTATTGCATAAATTGAGAAACAATATTCGTGAAAAACGTCGAGGAAAATTGACAAAAGGTGTTCGATTATTACACGATAATGCACTCGTTCATACTTCCGCAATTTCACAAGCTGCCATTCGCGAATGCGGTTTTGAAGCATTGGATCATCCACCGTACAGTCCGGATATGGCTCCTAATGAATATTATTTATTTTCCAATTTAAAGAAAGACCTTAGGGGACGTCGTTTTAAGAACGAGAACGAGTTGCAAGCAGCTGTAATTGAACATTTTGAAGAAAAACTTACAGAAGAAAAAAGAACAGATTATTTTTAAAAGGGCATTGAATTATTAATTCCACGTTGTAATAAGTGTATTAACATTAGGGGAGATTATATTGAAAAATAAAAATTATTATATTATTATAAGTTTATTTTTTCTATATCAGGCCGAGAATTTATGGCGCTTACTTCAATAAGCATCTATCATTATTTAATTGCAATTATAGTAGTTGAAGCTGTCAATGATAGGAAACTACTATTAATTTGAATTGGCTGCTTTATAATTTTTCTATATAGGTACTTATGTATATTTTGTATTCTTAAATATTGTATTGTTTAAATTTGAGATGGATAAATAAATCCATTTATTTAATATTATACTGTATATTTATTTTTGTTGTATTTATTAACTATTTACTATACTTCAATCATAAATAGATGAAATGAGTCATTTTCGCAATCACACGGAATAAACAAATACGACCCGAGGTCAGATAAAATAAGAGTGCAAATTTCACGTTGTTAAGAATTCAGTGACGTACGCTAGAACCAACAGATTTTCATTGCTTTATTCACATTTATTTTTAATTACAAAGGGGTTTGTTCCGCTAATGAATCTTTCTAGCTCATTTATTGTTTATTTTATCTTTTAGATCACAGTGTGGCCTTCGCGTAATTCTAGATGCATTTTATATTTTCGCCCAAGTGTTTGTGATGACTCATTTCTTGTAACTTTGGTTGAACTTATAATTGCTAATTAAAACTTACTTCTTACAGAATATGTTATGTATGTGCTCAAAAGGATATTTATTAATTAAAATTCCCATTCTCTATTCCATAAAACTATTTTCATTTTAAATTTATTTCTAAGAAGAAGAATAATGAACGAAATATTATACACTTATAAATAGAGTTCTAATAAAACATCTACATTTATCTCCAATATTTTTATCTGCGTCAGAATTTTTTTATATAAACATCACAACTGCTCGAATTACAAATACGAAGGAAGCGCCCATAGTGGGAAAATACCTCAACTTCTTATCGCCGCTTAAATGTTTGTTTTACAGCCATTGTCAGTTGGGTAGCCTAAAATTAGGAATAACTGTAAAAATCGCGTCAGGAACATGGCGCACTTTGTTAGAGTTCATCACAAAATTCAAATGTGATAGCGCCATGCAGTTTTCATAAACACATTCTCCATTGAATTTCCAAGGGGAAGACATATTTTTAATTTTCGAAGAACTTTTAAACTTGTAGAAGATAACAACCTAAAGTTGCCGAAGTTTGAAGGGCTCTGTATCAATTATTACAAAATATCCACCATTGAAAAATATGTCAAGCCCTAACTTTATCCTTTATCTACAATTTAAGACCTCGAGCAAATCTTCATCTCATTCCTGAAGGTGTGTGAACTCTAACGAAAATTGGTCGGAAACGACACTTTCAGCACGTAATAAAGCGCGCTTTTCTTATTATAGCTAACAGTAATGTTGGAATTAATATTTTTTTACACACTACACAGTCTTTAGACGTGAGGACTTAACGTATGCATAATAAAACGATACGAATAAAACACTTGTTTATTAATTTTGTTTCGCTAATAAAATAAAATTTGTACATTATATTGTCGTGAACAGAGACGAGAAAAATTAGGAGATTTATAGCTACACTAGATACATATTGGTGCGTTGCATTTTAACAAAACTAAAAATAGAAGAAACGGTTTTGTAAATGATTAGTTACGGTTCCAACAGGCCAAAGTCCAAACCCGGGGTTCGGACTCCGGAGAAAAGCAAATTTCTAAGAACTCGGTCATTAAGGGTGGATATTTATTTGTTGTTCAAGAATTCACAGTTATTAAAAAGTAACAGGCAATAAGTGTGTGAGCTTGTGACTTCATTATTTTGTTTAACAAATAATTGCGTCAGTATTGATTCTTCGTTAGCTTTGATTTGTAATCGTGCATGACTTGGTAAGTCAGTAGGGACAGGTTAACTGAATGATGCAGATATTAATTAATACGGCGAATTATTGAATTGCATAAATATGTTGTGAATAGTATTGCTTTGTCAGTTAACGGGTCCCTGACTGGTGACTTTTATTTTGAGTGCCCGTGGGGGTAGCGTTTCCACCGTCCCCGTCGGTAGGGATGTTTACATACAAGCTATGCGTCGAGCCAGGACCAATACCGTTGTTTTGTGTGACACCATTATTATGGTGTCATTAGGTCTTAGGTTATTATCAGTAATTACAAGAAATAGTGTTATCAACTGTTGTAATTTTATAGTTGTAAATTACATATCTATACCATATTTTGGCAAAATATCAGAAAAAGTTGCACATATACTAAGAAAAAACAACAATTATAAAATAACATTTAAAACCAACACTAACACTTTTTCATTTTAATGCTAAAGACAGAACGCATGCTATCATGAAATCGGGTATTTACCGTTTAAATTGTTCTTTTTGTAGTTCGGTATATATTGGCAAACATTTCAAAATTTTTATATAAGATGTAAAAAAACACGTACGTTGTTACAGAAATAAACATCCTGGAAAATCTAATTATGCTAAACACCTTTTAGAACAAAATCACACAATGACTCAAAATAATATTAAATTCCTACATTTTTGTAATAACAAACGCAAATTAGACATTTTAGAAGCTTTTGAGATATACAAAGACAAACTCAGGGTACTGTTGTGAACGACTCACAACTCATATATTTTTGCATAGATACGAAATGGTACTAGGCAACGCGTATCAATAAACAAGTAGAGTCAAATAAATAATTCTTAGATATAAAACTGTGTTTTATTCCGTCTAAAAGAATTAATAATAAGTGTAACATTAACACCGCCCAAGTGTTAACCCGTTACAAATGGTGACCCGACGTTCCTGAAGAAGAATTTAGCAGTATTGGTCTTTACCTGCTGCATTGAATTCTCCAGGTGAACCACATCTAGTTGCTCCTGCGTTATCTGTCATCAGCTGCTGCTCGACTCCTGTCATCGTAAGATCCTGCCTTGCTTGCTTGACTTGTCGTGGCTGGCTGAAGGTGACCGTTGGAACCGGAACTAGTGCTCTTTCTGATCCGATAAGTTCAAATCATTTATTTACTTATTTAATATTTCAAATGGCGACTGTCAAAGTTCCATTTCCAGTTTTTACGAGTAACGATATCGACCTGTATTTTATTTTGGTAGAACGATACTTTGCTCGCATGCTGACCATTGATGAACTCGACAAATATAACTTATTAACACTAAACTTACCTTTCGACGTTTTAGGCGCTCATCGCAACTTGACCATTAAAACTCCTAGACAAGAACCATACACTACCTTGAAACGGGCAGTAATAAAATCTATGATAGGCCCAAGTGAATCTCGCATTAATAATCTTTTGGAGACTCTTCAATTCTCTGGTAGTGTCAAAGAATTGCTTTTTAACATTCAGAAGTTAGCTATCGATCTTGATCTAACTGAAGAATTGACCAAAGACTTTTTAATAGCTAAACTACCGCCAGAACTTAAAATTCAGTCCTTAAATTTCAATGACTTACCATTAATATCCTTTGTAGAGAAATTAGATTTAATTTATTCTTTGCAGAAAACACCACAACCTTTAACTACTCATGCATTAGAAAATAAGCTAAACAGTTTGACGACCAATCTTACAATCATTTCCAATGAGCTTTCTACTATGCACAAACGGCAGTCCACTATGACTTCCAGCATCTCTCCGAACCCCCAAAATCTTCAGCATGTCAATAAACGCCGTCCCTTGCCTTCGGGCAATGCCAATTTACCATTTCCCAGGGTTAATTCAATCCCTCCAACTTCTAATTTAATCTTTTTACAGGACCTAACCTACAAAATCAATTTTGTTGTTGACAGTGGTGCAGATTTTTTCATTTTACCAACCCACATTGCAGTTTCCTGTAACAAAAAAATCACGCCTGCCAACATTTCATTTATGGCAGTAAACAATACGTCAATTCCTGTGACAGGTATTATAACTTTGAGGTTACATTTCCCAATTCCTGGCCTACCGCCATGCCCTTGGAGATTTTATGTTGCCGACATATCTACAGCCATTCTAGGCCTGGATTTTTTACAGCAGCACAACCTAACTATTGACTGCTTTTCTCGACGAGTCATTTGCACAGCAGATGTCAAGCTCGCCCGAAACCGCAGCCAAGGTTGTCAATTTCCAACCCCCCCAGTTAAGACTGACTGCTCTTCTCAACGGGTCATTTGCACAGCAGATGTCCAGCCCGCTCGAACTCGCAGTCAAGGTTCCTCAACCCAACAAGTTAAGACTGGCACTAAACGCAAAATATTTTCCGCACAGGCTAATGTTTTGACTCCGCCTTCCGAGTCAATCGTTAATCCTGCGATTTCTTCCCCTCTTCTTCCCTTACCTTCAAACATTAACGTACACTCTTCAGGTACTGTTAACAACATGTCTAGCAATCTTGATGTTTATAGCAAGATGCTAAACACACACTTCCCAGAACTTTTACGTAAGTTCGACTACCATCAACCAGTAAAACATACTGTAGTCCATCACATTGACACGACCCGACCCCCCGGTAAAGCACGCTGTCGCAAACTGAACCCTAATCATCTTTCTTTTCTAGAAGATCATCTTAATGAGCTCTTGGACGCTGACGTAGTACAGCGGTCATCATCTAGCTATGCCACGCCAATTCACATCGTCGGAAAGCGAGCAGTAGGCACAGCAGAGGCACTACCTCCTGGTGACAACCAAGATATCTCAGCCCCCATCGCCCCAACAGACAGTTATCGCTTGGTTGGCGATTATAGAAAACTTAATTCAGTGACAGTACCAGACTGTTATCCAATTCCTTTTTTAACGGACTTTACAAGGAAACTTGCTGGTGCAACCATATTCTCGAAGCTAGACCTCAAAAAGGCCTACTGCGCAATACCAATAGCGGCAGAGGACGTTCACAAGACTGCTATTATCACACCTCTGGGACTGTTTGAGTTCAAACGGATGTGTTTCGGACTACGGAATGCAGCCAGCACTTGGAGTCGTTTCATGGACACTGTGTTATCAGGGCTCCCATTTTGTTTTTCTTATCTAGATGATATATTAGTCTTTAGTGCTGATTCGCAGCAACATATTGAACATTTACACAAAGTGTTTTCCCGATTAAAAGACAATGGCCTAATTATCAACCTACCAAAGTGTCTCTTTGGAGTCAATGAGCTCGATTTTTTAGGGCATCACGTAATACGGGTAATACACGCGGTATCAAACCAATGGCTTCCAAAGTCCAGGCTATAATTGATTATCCATTGCCTTCAAGTCAGAAATCACTCCGCAATTTCATTGGATTAATTTCGTATTACCATAAATTTGTACCAAACTGTGCGAAAATTCTGGCACCGTTAAACTCTATTGTTATTCCTGGTAAAGCTTCGCTAAAGCCTGTCCAGTTAAATCATGAACAAATAGAAGCCTTTAGGCACGCGAAGAATGCTTTGATTACCGCTACTTTATTGGTACATCCGCGAATTAATAACCCTATCAGTATAGCTGCAGACAGTTCGTCTTCCACTATAGCTGGAGTATTACAATCTATTGTAGAACCAGACGAACGTTTTACTAAGGTCCATCTCGACCTAGTACACCTTCCTTCTTCGGGAGGTTATAAATTCCTCCTTACCATTATTGACCGCTACAGTCGGTGGCCGGAAGCCATTCCTCTGAAGGATTCTTCCGTAGAGTCAGTAATCACTGCATTTGTCGACACGTGGATATCCCGCTTTGGAATTCCCAAGTACCTCACCACGGACAATGCAAAAATATTCCTTTCGCATGCATGGATCAACTTCATGGCCATGTTAGGAATTAAACACGTCAAATGCACGGCCTTCCATCCGATTAGTCAAGGCGTTATCGAACGTTTTAATCGGACACTCAAGCAATCCATTCAAACCACAGGAACTTCCTCCTGGTTAACGAATCTCCCTTGGATTCTATTGAGCTTACGTGCAACCCTGAAATCACAAGTTAATGTTTCTCCTGCAGAAATCCTGTATGCTACCCCTTTACGACTACCTGGTGATTTCTTCGAAGAAGAACAACTGGCTAACGACATGAACCTTCCTAATTTCATAGCCAATCTCAAACGTCGTATGAGGAAGCAGAAGTATTTTTTTACAAAAACGTATTCCAGTCAGTCGTTCGTCCCCAGCGACTTGACCAACTGCACACACGTATACGTTCGTAATGACACGCACACCTTGGGCATGAAAGACAGTTATTTAGGTCCCTATAAAGTGTTAGAACGGACAATTAAATACGCCACTCTAGAAAATCACACTGGCCCTATCTCTTTAGATAGGCTAAAGCCTGCATATTTTTTAGATTAGTTACCATTTAATGTTAAGCCAACAATAAGCTGATTTCAAATGCTACGCGAGGGAATCTTTTGAAAACCTTTTACCTGTTGACTTTGAAAATTTGAACACTTTTCTGTTTTTTTCTTTCTGTTTACAGGTTCCAAGAGTTGCCGTCGCAAGTTCCGTAGTGTTATTTAGCTTAAGTTTTTTTATTGTAACTACCTATACTGCCTAGTAGAGTTTTTGTAGCTGGAGAATTTTACAACTTTGTTCAAGTTACCTTAAAATACTCCATTTTTTCTCTAAAATACCATTCCGTATTTTTTCTTTTTCATGTGTGTAATACCCACGTTTCAGATCGGGCGGGGTAATGTTGTGAACGACTCACAACTCATATATTTTTGCATAGATACGAAATGGTACTAGGCAACGCGTATCAATAAACAAGTAGAGTCAAATAAATAATTCTTAGATATAAAACTGTGTTTTATTCCGTCTAAAAGAATTAATAATAAGTGTAACATTAACACCGCCCAAGTGTTAACCCGTTACAATACCTTTAACGAATAAACAGATGAACTGAATTGAGTTACTTGGACTTTTATCTAGTTATCTATTTTGTGTATTTACCTTAGCGACGTGTTTGTTTATATTACCTTTGATAAAGACATCTTAGCTGTCGAAAGAATGTTGTCAGGTACATCTTTTATTAATTTCATGATCATGGAGCTTTACCATATAAGACTAGAAACAATAAACAACATTTCATATATTTAATCAATCAAGCTTTTTCTCTAAGAGTATACTAGAACTATCTTGAATTTTCAGTATTAAACATAATCTACATAAGTTTAAGGATGATTTACTTTAAAATATTGCATAAGTAATTGTGAATCGTAAACAGACCCCGACATTCTGTGGAAAGCTGTAAATAATAGAAGTACAGTGTTTTTATCTATAATCGGTTTTGACTAAGTAGCTCTATCCATTGTTAATATGTATAACATATTAATAAATTTGACAATTAAATATTCAATGGTCAGATTTGTACTGGCCACACGTTGGAAGTAGGGTTTCTGACCCGGGAAATTCCCGGGACTTGGGTCCCGGAAATCTCCACTCTATTTTTTGTTGTCTCGAGTCTCGGGAAAAATCATTTGAGACACGGGACTTTTGTATACAAGGTGTTCAATTAAAATTCTTACTTAAGAATTAAGGTTTTATTTGTTTCAATTTCTTGAGCAAATTATTAGTTAAAAAGCTAACTCTGAACAAGAGTGTTGCTTTGCACAGATGGTTTTCTTATCCAGTATTTTTAAAGTACTAGACAGTCTTTGCAAACACATACAAATTATTTACAACCTGTCTATAAACAATCAATAAAGGTAAAGGGATTAGTTTCAGTAAGAAAGTACCGTTATGTATGGTTCCTCGCCACAGCATTCTTTATAAATAATCTTGCAGTTTCTATTCAATTATATTCAAAAAGGGTCTCCATCCGCAATTTCCTCTTTTATTTATAAACCGGTAAGGTAGTCTACACTTTCATAATTAATCGCTTATAGTGTGTATTTACCTACTAGATATCTGAATTTGTTTTAACTTACTTTTATTTACCTATTAAACTTATAAATAAAATGTTTTTTGTTTAACTTCAAGATGAAAATAAACAAATCGTAGTTTGAAATATAATTATTAAAAAATAGTAATAAATATTTTTTAACGATTTTTCTGTTTCTTTCATTTATGGGGTTTTTGCGGGTCTGTAGAAAATGTCATTCTCTGAACATTTCTGAAGAGAAACAGAGTAGTCCGGTTGAAAAATATTGATTTTCTAGGATTCTATACCAAATCTACGAAAACGTGTTTTGTCCCATATAAAATACATGGAAAACTTTAAGGGCTTTGAGGCACCCCTAAACATCGTCCGATTTCAAAATAAAAAAATAGGGGTACTTTTTTTTTTCGATATACAATAATCCTGGGGGCGATAGCATAAGATTTCCGACTTTGCTTTTTTGTTGGACCACCCTAATGTTGTGTCTACGTATTTATGCCAACGTTGGAATAATATAAGTGTGCTACTTGGGTTATAACTCAATTTGCTTTACGCTAGTCAAACCATTACGACACCAAGATTTAAAGTAGATCAAGGTTACCCTCCCGATTTATAGATGTATGTCATTGCTCTTTTACATTTTAAAACGGAGCTTCCCCATAGTTTTCAGAGACTATTGAAAAAACGTATTACCGCAGGATTATTTGGAAAAAGTTTTAACTATTCCATGTGTAAGACCTCTTTTGGGTCGTGCCAAATCAATAAGTGATTACAGTAATAAATTGTCACTTAATCATTAATTAAGCATGTCAGGATTTATAAATCTCATTTGCGGGCCCCGTCAATTAACTATTAGTTACATGTGAGAGGAGATGTAGTTGCGAATTTCCCAAAATTGATAAGGCATGACTCACCTTACTCCAACTAGCAAAGTCTGACAGTCTTAAGACTAAACCCCGCCTGGTCGTCCTTGATAATAATAATAATAACTACTACAACCCATAGCCTAAACCAAGGCACCAGAAGCTATAAGCTTGTGCGGGAGGGAGGGGGCGATTATTATTATTATGATATTTAATTACACTGAAATTACAAAAGAAAAACACAAGGAGCAGCTCTGTCATAACCTCACTGCCTCATTTCACGTTCTCAAACACACTTAGTAAATCATTAATACTCAGGTCTACTATCAAGCAAGATTAGTAATGAAAGAAAAAATAGTTCATAATTAAGTAACAAGGAAAGGGTTAATACCTCACAAAACCGTCTTCGTGCTTCAAGACGAATTCGGACCTGAAACAAAGAAACATTAGTGTGCCTGAAACCATCAAGACTTCATGGATGGAAAAAGCACACAGCTTTAGCCTGAAACCCTCAGGACTTCATAAAGCACAAAGCTTTAGCCTGCTACTCCCAGGACTTATAAAGCACAAAGCTTTTGCCAGGGCACCCTCTCAGGACTTCATGGATGGAAAAAGCACACAGCTTTAGCCTGAAACCCTTAGGACTTCGTAAAGCACAAAGCTTTAGCCTGCTACTCCCAGGACTTATAAAGCACAAAGCTTTTGCCATGGCGCCCTCTCAGGACTTCATGGATGGAAAAAGCACACAGCTTTAGCCTGAAACTCTCAGGCTTTCGTACTTCAGAGGCGTAAGCTTCTTGTCTGAAATGGACAGTTAGGGGTAGGATAGATAAGAAGGATAGCTATTTTCCGTCACTACACACAGCTTCTGTAGTTTATGTATCTTCTCCAAATGGTATAGCATGCAATTCAATTAAATACCATACAACAGTAAAATAATTACAGTATATAGAAACAAGAAGATAGTACGCAAGGAAGTAAATAATAACATAATAATAGATCACACATATCTCAACACAGAAATACCATAATAAAGACAGAGTAATCACAGTTAAAGGTATACACATAACTTTATATCTTAGTACACCCATTCAAGAATAAGCATAAAGGTAACTCACACTCGAGGCAGCAAATAACCAAAACGGCAAAATGGCATAAACGACTGATAATCATGAGCAGTGGTACTCACCAGTTTATAAAGATAATCCCTTTTAGCAAACAATATTCACTAACATTCACTTAACATGCAAATGACTCAAATCACTCAACAATTATTAAAAACAGAGAAACCACACTAATGATAAATAATCTTTAAAATTTGTGAAAACTGGGCGCCATCTGGTAATTAGTAGAACTATTATTAATGATATAGCAGCTTGTCGTCAATGTATACCTACGGTTTGTGATCAATATATCAACAGATACCAGGATTCCAGGATACCACCATCAGCCTCTTCTGCTATCCTAATACACGGTCACAAAGTTCTAATTAGGAATTACAATTATTACAATAGTTTATTATTTTTATTTATTTATTCGTTTTATTGAAATTTTTACTTTTTTACCCAAACAATTTTAATAATTATATTTAATAATTTTTATAATTATTAATAAATATGTAACAGAAAATGCATAAAAGTTAATTTAACAACTAGCATTAAGAATATTAGTGGAGAATTAACTGATAAATGCAGAATCAATTAATTTTAATCTCTCCTACTATTAACAGCTTTTAATAAACAAGTTAATTTTTGTTCATAATATAGATGAAAGTTTTTCTTTAAGTCATACGAAATATATAAATAATTTTCGATGAAGGTCAATTTTTATTATGTACAATTAATGATTTCCATTAAGTTATATTTTGAATGCAAATTCATATAGAATAATGTATCGCCCCGGCTGGAAATCGAACCCAGGTAGTTCAGTTGGCAGAGGTACCACCTAGATAGCGGAGGGTCCTGGGTTCGATTCCCAGCCGGAGCAATACGTACGACAATCGCGTACAGAAGACACTTCAAAACTGAAACTGACCTTTCTTAAGTTTTTGTATATTGTCGGCTGTAGGTTGATTTCATAAAGAAATTAATATTCATAAATTACTAACTTAATGTGACCCATAGTTAGTCTCTTCTCCGTATATGGTATCAAATTTCAAGGAGTCCCGAACACCCTGATGTGTCGGTGAAGTTACGCTTCATCAAGATTCCCAATAGTTTAAAGAAATCCACACCCTCATATCGAGAACGCAAAAAGGTTCTTCTTATAAACTTCGAACATATGTGTAAATAAAAGAATCCCATTTGGTTACTACATATATTTATTAGGCTTATGCATTATAAAACGAAAATGAAGGAAAGCAACAAAGCAAAAAAAAAATATAGTCAATTTAGATAAAGTATTACACATGCGAATAGTACATATTATATCGTTATATCTGTAGCACACAAAAACTACAACAAAAATTATAATCAAGTTCTGAAAAACTCATAAGCTGTTTCTATTCTCCCATCTTTCTTTTATTTCCGGGACGCTAAATCGTGCGTGATTGTAGAACAAAACTTCTTCCCAAATTAGAAATTTCAAAAAGATTATCATTTGCAACCAACAAAAAATGTACGTTCTGTTACACTGTTTCAGGTTCGTAAGGCGGAGGTTTTTCGATTTACTAAATTATTTAATTAATAACACTCAGGAAATCTGCCCAACAAATTAATCTTGTTTACATTGTAAAATATGTATCGGCAGATCCCTTTGTAGTCTTATTCTAAGAACTCTCGGTAATGCTTTCTTGGTTGAACGTAACTTCTGACGGGGTTCTGAAAGCTTCGGATTTCCAGGAAAACGATCGCTCATTAGTTCACGTGGTCATGTGGTCTTTATATTGTGGCTACCTAATGGGAAGTAAAATTGTTGATGTAAAATCGAGTAGTAACTCTGTTCTCGTGAGAGGCAATGCACGATGGAAATAATAGAAGCATTCAAAGAACTTAAAGCTTATTGCTAGTTCAACAATTGTTGTGCTAGTTGTGATAACATAATAGTAACGGACTATTTTTATAAGAATACGAGCAACAACTTTCGAAATTAACTTAGTTAGTCCCATCTTACTTCATTACTTCCATTTTGCTAGGTTTTGAATAAGCTACCTCTTTACATATGCATACCTGAAATAAGTTATTCAGTATATCTGTCTAATATAAGGCAATGAAAGGCCTTGTAAAGTAAATCAACGGTAAATATCACTGGCGATAATTATTTACGTCAATTACAAAATTTAATGTACGTTAACTATTAGGTTGTAAATTTTATAAAATGCAAAAAGTTTTGTTAAAAACAATTACTTTTGAAATAATTGATCAACTTTTCTAGTTAAAAATAAATATAACTGATTTAATGGTGTGTTATTGATTACAGAATCCATATGTGAATGTCGTTAAGTAATTATTATGATTAAGAATATTATGTAAATAATTGTATATAAGGAAAGAAACGAAGTAACCGTCGCACACAGGGCTGAAACCAAATTCTAGCCGGTCAAAATTATTTTATAGGCTTAACTGAAAGCAAATTACTAAAATAGTATAAAAGTAATAAAATAATCAAAAAAGAAACTAACAAAAAATCTTAGCCACTAGATCTGGATCAGTTTGATACTTTTATACTTTTTCCAAGACAAAGTTATTTACATAATTATGTTATTGAAAAATAAGGTAAAGACGTAAAATAAATAGCATTTACACGAATTCTTTTCCATTTTAAGAAATATTACACAACTTAAAATGCTTCTTTAATATCTAAATAAAATACAAAAATTATATTGCTAATCGTTTAATAACTATCCCTTTTCATTTCGATTGTATTTCAGTGTATGTATCATTGTGTATGTTGATTTTTAAATATGTCATTCTTTAAAAACTATAGCAAAAAAGTATTAAAAATACAAACGCAAAAACTTGCAAGATTTCTAATTTATAAACCACAAAATAAAACATTTATTATCGGAAAGTAAAACTCGTCGTTTTCTATATTAGAAGGGTATCAACTTACCTTTTTATAAGACTTTTTAGCACTTCAATTGTGTTTCTATAAATTATTGAAATCAATAAAAAAACAGTTCCACAGAAAAACACTTTCACGTTAACGAACAAACTACAAATACATCTACACAGATTGGCGCCTTCGGAACTGTTAACACTGACCTGCACTTTACCGGAATTGTCGAATGTTTTTTATAGTTATTATTTGCCATAACGGTAAACGGCAGGTAGTTACAAGTTCACTAATCTTTCTACTAAAATACCAATTCTTAGAATACCTTTGATTTTAACAATGGTTTTTGGAGTTTATAATCAGGTTTCAGCCTTGTGTGCATCGTTAACAAAATATTCTACGAATATAAAAAAGGAAAATCTAACCCTTATTTAGAAAATAAAGCATAAGCGATTTAATCATATTATTTTCATCTGTGAAAAAGTGTTTGGATGGTGAAAATATGGAGATTGTACATGGTGATGGAGGATATGATTAGATGTAAAGGCAATTATACTGGCACTGGAAATTTAAATAAAGTAATCAAAGTTAAATTGTTTAGAAGAGGAATTGTGACAAATTAACGGAAAGGCTGGCTCGTCTAAGTACTAAGGTAGGAAAGTATTCTTCCTCCTATTGAAATTGGAACCTGCAGAGAAGAAGATTGTGGTGGAGTGATAATTAATTAAGCTATTTACACAATTAAATTTATGTATTGTATTGTAAATTTATAGCCGGTTAGTTTCGAAGTTACCTCACAACTTAGAGAATCCAACGTCGCCCCGAGATAAGTTTTTCATGAATATTATTACCCTTAAGGTTATTTCTTTAGTTTTATTACGCAATCTTGAATTAAATGAGGATTTACATAACTTTAATCTTATGAATCACGTTTATTAAACCTGTTTTAAAAAGTATTTCAAAATCAAATAAGATATTTAGAAAAAAGGGAATTTAAAGTTCATTATAAAAATTAATTAAATTCACTAATAATTGAAAAATCTAAAATTAATTCATTGAATGTCTACGATCTAAGGGCATGTAGTAGCACGTTTAAAGTGTAAGATTTGGATGCTTCGGGAATCCCCGGTTGCTGCGGCGCCAAACGAGCGGCCACGTATGCATCCGAATAGAGCCATGGTCCATGGAGGGTGGAGGGTCGGGATTGCTCGCGAATGGGGAGAGATCATTCGATATTCAAGATGCGAGGACGTTATTAGGGCGATTATTTTATCTTGTTATTTTTCTATTTAAAAGTATTGCAATAGAGTCAAAGTAGTGAGTAACTCGTTGTGTTTTATTGTAAAGCAATCTTACAAAAGTATATTTAAAAAAATATTAAAATAATTTTATTATTTTAATTACCCTATCACTGCAATATATTACATTCAAGTACGTAGTTTTCTAGCAACTTACACTTTTTGTCTGTAAATTAATTTACTTTAAAAATCAATCAAACACATAATCAATAAAAGTCCAACAAATCCTTAAAATATATAATGCTCTTACATAGATACTTAAATTTTAATGCCCCAACACAGACATCTCGTTAACTGAAATTATATTCAGGCACCGTGGGTGTTTATCACAAAATCTTTTGATTAGAAATAGAACACAGGAAAAAAATAAAAGATAGTGGGCGCCACCCAATCTGATTAAATGTTATTACATAATTCAAATAAGAAGCGGGAGTTCACAATCTGGGAAAATAAAATAAAATTTACATAAAATTGATTTGAACAAATCTTTCTCATTATTAAATCTTTTAGTTATGAAGGGAACATCAGCAGTTTGTTGAGCCGAACTATATCAATGTTGGGTAAATTTGAAATCCGTATTTTGAATAAAAAAATAAAATTTACTGTCTCCAGCCTTACTTTGTGGTACTCCATAATCATGAAATATAATATAATTACAAAGATTAGTTAAAGTTTCACAACTTTTATTAATATCTTAACCTGATAATATTATTTCGACACTTTATGTCATTCTCAAAGGTAGTTAAACAAACACGTTGCTAAGGATAAATACATACAGAAAATAGGTAACTGCATACAAAGCATACAAAAACTTAAATATCTAACACTTCTAATAAAGGAGAATTACTAAGCTCAGTTTGTTCATTCATTAAAGGTACTGTGTGTTTATGTCTGTATATTTCAAAAGCTTCTAAAATGTCTAATTTGTGTTTGTTGTTGCAAAAATGTAAGAATTTAATGTTGTTTTGAGGTGTCATTGGGTGGTTCTGTTCCAAAATGTGTTTGGCATAACTCGATTTTTCTGGATGTTTAAGTCTATAAAAGCGTACGTGTTCTTTGTATCTTATGTCGAAATTTCTAAGTGTTTGTCCAATATAAACCGAGTTACAAAAAGAACAATTCAAACGGTAAATGCCGGATTTCATGATATCTTGTGTTTTGTCTTTAGCATTGAATAAAAATGAAAAGGTGTTGGTGTTAGTTTTATAGGTTATTTTGTAACTGGTGGTTTTTCTTATTATAGTTGCAATTTGTTCTGATATCTTGCCAAAGTATGGTATTGATATGTAGTTTGTGTCTTGTATTTGAGTGTCAATTGGAAATATTCTTTTAATAGCTAACCTATAATCTTTTTGTTGAATTAAAGTGTCAATCATATTATGGTTATAATGGTTTTCATGTGATGATTGAAATTTCTTTATCAAAATGTGATCGTTTCATTGGAGTAGTTAAAGCTCGGTGTACTAAAAATCTATAAGCCGCTAGTTTATGCATTTTATGATGACATAAATCGTTAGGAATAGTGACGTCTGTGCTTGTGGGTTTTCTGTATATGAAAAAATCAAATTCATTGTTTGTATTAATTGTAATAGTTAAATCCAAAAAATTAATAGCTCTATTTTGTATTGTTTCTAGTGTAAACGTGATGTTTGTGTGAAGACTGTTAATAAGAATTAAAAATTCATTGATAACCTCAAAAGAACTGTCAAAACGAGCTAAAATGTCATCAACGTAACGAAACCAAAAAATAATGTGTTTAGAAAGATCTAATTCAAATATTCGATCTTCTAAATTATCCATAAATATGTTAGCTAATAGAGGACTCAGAGAATTACCCATAGGTAAACCATCTTTCTGTAAATAAATTATATTATTAAAAGTGAAATAATTTTGACTGATACAAAGATCAAATAATTGAATTAATTCTAACCTTTTTACTAATTCTACATTACTATTAACTAGGAAATTATCTAACAAAGGAATACAGTCTTGTGGTGGAATCTGTAAAAACATGTTACAAATATCAACGCTTACAAGTTTTGAATGTGCTGGAAGATGTATTTTCTGTAGTTTTTCTACTAATTCTAATGGATTTTTGACAGAGTATTTCGATTTGTATCCTATGATGTTAATAATATGGTTGAGTTTCTTGGACAAGGTGTGATTAGGTGCGTTGATATATGATACTACTGGTCGTATAGGCATGTTGTGTTTATGTGTTTTAATCAGTCCATATAGTTTTGGTGGTTGTGGGTTTTTATGTATGATTTGTTGTTTTTCTAATTCGTTAAAGCAGATATTGCAGTTTGCTAAAGCTTGTTTTATTTTTTTTTCTATCATTTCATCTTCGTTGGAAGAACAAGCCAAGCTATATAAGTAGTATAGCTATGTTCGTTCTGCGACAAAATCCCATGTATTTTCTTATGGAGGTCCGTTTTGCATTTCAAGGTCATCCGCGAAATTCGAGGTTCATTTGCATATCATTCGCGGGGTCATTAGTGGATCATTTGCATATCATTCGCGGTGTTATGTATGTATCATTAACGGTATTATTTGCATATCTAATTAATTTAATTCGCGGGGTCATTAGCGGATCATTTTTTATATCTCGCGGGGTCATCTGCATATCTCCCTCTCTCTCCTCATCACCCTCTCTCTCACCTCATTTCCCGCTGAAAGATTTGAATTCCTAGCGCTGCTAATGCCATCTATCGGTGACGTCATATGATCGGTATAGTAGATTTCTATACGCCTGTAGATAGGTAACCCGCTATACTTTTTTTTTTACAAAACCAATGGAGCCAACAGGGTTTGAACCGGGGACCGCTCGAATGGTAGCCAGCCAATGCATCCACTACACCAACGAGGTAATCTATTAAAGCACTGTAAACTGGTTATAAAAAAAAATTGTTGACTAGCGACCACGTACTCATAATATAATACAATTAATTTTAGGTATAAATCTAAACGTGATACATTATTATTACTAAATTAATTTATTAAAATAAAAATAACTCGGAACTAAATTATTAATATCAAGAAATTTATTTAAAAAAAACATTTCAATTCTAAACGTGTACAGGAGTTATTTATAAAAATGCTTTCACGTATATTTGATTAAATCCAATTTATTTAAAAATAATTCCCGGAAAATATTTATAAATATTGTACATTAATAATATTAAATCTTTAGGATTCCAAAATTATAAGCCAATTATGATTATTATCATGAGTCATTGAGATGAGACAATTATTAACCTTATATGAGCCAATCGTGAAGAAACTCAAGAAATTTTTCTTGATACATCTTAAATATAACAATTTGAAAACTATATACAGATATTATTACTACATGAGCCCCGTAACATCAGTCGATCCGCGGCTTTTTATATCAATACAAACTAATTAGTCGTGTTGTTTTCAACATTCTTTAACACTACTTTCAACCATAAATAAACAAACGTTCTTACGAATGACTGAAAGGAATTTAAATATTATAAATAATTTGTTAAGAGATCAAAGCTACTGTCATAGTTATAAGTTTAAGCGATAACAAAATGTCCATAGCTTAACCCCGAGACCACGGAGCTTGTCTTTTAAATTACTGCATACGAGTTATTTCTAAAAATGCTTTCACGTATATTTGATTAAATCCAATTTATTTAAAAATAATTCCCGGAAAATATTTATAAATATTGTACATTAATAATATTAAATCTTTAGGATTCAAAAATTATAAGCCAATTATGATTATTATCATGAGTCATTAAATGAGATCGGTAAGGTAAAAACATGACGTCTTGATTGTAAACGATGATTTCACCATTGCTAATGAATTTCCAATTAGCGGGTGTAGAAAGTTAAAATTCAAACATGAAAAACTATTGGTTTAATCGAAATATTTTAAAAGTTGCCGACGGCTAATTATTATTTAATAGCAACCGTAAATTCTGAGTAAATCTGTTTGGATATTTCCTGAAGCCTAAATCAATTTTGTTTGTATTAAAATCTAGAAATTTCAGAAAAACGGTTTTAAAATAAATTGTATATAGTTATACATCGTGAAATAAAAAAATGCAAGAATAAAATACGTACACGGATTAAACTAAACTATATATTAAGAAATATTAATTACGGCTTTTATAGCATCTTACAGGAAAAAGATTACAGTCAATCAAGATCACAACACATATCATTAACAAGATATCGTAAATAAATATATTATATATTGAAGGTAAAGACATGAGTATATCCATCGTTTGACTAATGTCTATTTATTAAAACAAATAAGTTATGAAATGAAGCAGGGAGTCTATTCAATGAACATTGCCTAATACTTTTATGATTTTTCTAGCCTATAGATCAGCAGTTAGAAACACGGGCCTGCTAAATGCCTGCAATTCACCTACCCTATCAATATGTTGTACAATTTTAGATATGTAATGTATACGTTTTGTTTCTTACTTAAGTCTATTTTGTTTGTATGTTTGTAATATTTAGACATTTACGAAAATTAAATCAAGCTGAACAGCAGATTACTATTTTAAATTTAATAGATCATACGAATTATCTTACCCTGTTCTTAATTACTGCTTTGTATAAATTGTACATTGTTTGTAAATGCTCTCTGAACTAAAATATTCATATATGAGAGAAATGTTATATAAGTCAATACAGCCCTATAACTATCATTTATTGAGCTATACAAAGAGATTTATATCTACGCTAAACTAAAGATTAATAGAAGTATTGCATTCCTGATATCATAAGATAACGATAAAACACATGATTATTCTTAGACTAAGGTCTAATTTAGGTAGTCAAAATCTAGGTAATCGAATTGTAGGTACATATCATGATGTGATATCATACAATTATATTCTAGTAAGAATTGTAATAAAGTCACTGCTATAAATAACATCATTCTTTATCACGATCATCTATCATTATCAAAATCATCTAATGTCATGCAGAGTCAGCAGCTAGCTCCTAAGTTCGTATATGCGAGAAACTCTCTACCCGCTCTGAACAATCAATTACAAAAACTGGATGAGTTTCGGACGTATAGGCAGATAATTCCAAATTTTAATCCGTTTTCATTAATGAGTAGACCTAACATAACATTAGTTTTACCGTAGGAAGAAGGACCGCTCAGAATTGCTCTACAGGAAACAGTCTGACACTAGGTTATTCAGATCAAATATTACTTACAAATCGGAAAGGATATCTATGAAACTCGTGCTGAATTAAATGTAGGAACCTGAATGCGTGGCAGCATCCGTCGCTATTGCATCAACCGTTTCTTCGCATAGCTTTTAGTTTATCTGTGAGAAATTCTATTTTATTTAGTACATAAGGCGTAGATTAGATTATTAATCTACCCAAAAGATTCACCAAACATGGACCTGCTAAATGCCTGCAATTCACCTACCCTATCAGTATGTCGTACAATGCAAACATTTAATATTATTATTAAAATTTTATAAATAAAAACGATAAAAGAAGTTTATAGTTTTCATTTATTTTTATGTTAAACATATACGGTAGCAGGATCTAGATCGATGTATACAAATTCATATATGACAGAAATGTTATGTATCTCAATACATATCTAAAACGTATTCTTCGTATATTCAGTAAGAGCTACCCATTTTTTCTAGACATTCGAATTTTGAACAGCTTAATAATAGGTTTTCTCATTTAATCATAATTAGGTTGACTTTATATAGCATTTTTCAGGAAAACCTTCTTCAGAAAAACCCTAATGATTATTTAGTTTACATAAAAAAAAAAAATTTAAAACATTTGATTACACAATAATCCCATTTTCGATACCTTCGAAATATAAGTCTATAACATATGTTTAGGTCTTTATAACTTTGAAACACAGGGTAGTTACCACTTGCAAAATTTACAGTTATGAGAACCCTGAAAACTTAACCTGGAGAAATAAATCAGATAAATATTTTACTTTTATTGAAACGATAAATTTGCATACTAATATATGAAAATAATATAATGTATATCGCCTGATAAATAAAATTGAAATTATTCTTATTCTTTTACAATGAAATTATTCTTTTACAATGAAATGTGTTTTGAAAAAACACGATGAAACGTTATGTATATTAACGCAGGAGTTCTGTTAACGCATTCGTTATTTAGAGATTCACTTATAAGTACACTATCTATTTAGCTGATTCAATAAAAATTTCGTTATTTTAAAATTCCTAACGAGGGACCTACTGATAAGCGTTATATTATACCAGGTACGTATGATACTCTACTACTGATTGCATACCTGATGGACGCAGTTGTACAAAGTAATATAGGATATACGTTACAGAGAAGTTTAATTTTCCGTGCAACAAATGACCTATATATATATTTTATGTACAATGCTGACATTAACATATTTAGCGCATACCTGTTGAACATAGCTCTACAAAGTAATATTTAAAAGACTTAAAAGGCTTATATTTTAGAGATCGGATACAGTCGCATATATTCCTGTATATTACCTCTAAATTTTACTTTAACAATACATGTAGTCAGGTTTGGCGTAAATAACAATTAGGGATACCATACTAACTGAACGCTAACATAATATGCTCTACAGGTCAAACTCAATTAATTAACCCTGGGGCTATACATCCTTAGACTAGAAACAGTCTTGAAACAAAAATGGCTGAGTCCACCCTGTTAGACAAGAAATCAGAGTATGGGCGTGATAAATAAAACATATAAAGTTATTTTACAAACATTTATTTAGTATACATAACATAATACAAGAATATAGATCATAAGTTGTTTTCTATGACGACTGTTGTAGTTCTACGGGTCTCTGAGTCGTCGTATGCCCTCGCAGCAATACTAATACGTATAAAGTCCGACGACTGACTCATTGGAACTGTACCGGTAGCCCTTTCCTTGTTCAACTCTTCGTTACTATCATAGTTGGTAAACGAGGAACCACATTCATCAATACCCCAAATGCATGGCTGAAGTCATATCTTCTTGTTCTTCTGTCTCATCGATATCAATAGGTCCATTTTCTTCCTTTACCAGAGCCGTCTTTACAACATCTGCGTTATTATGTACGTTTTTAAATGCCTTTTATAGCTGTCGATGCGTGAAAGATATTTGAAGCAATTAGAACACTGGACTTTGATTGATTCGTGAACGCTTTTCGTATGTCTTTTAAGCTGTCAGAGCTTGAAAAAGTTTTGACACAGCTAGAACAGCAGATTCTGTTTGAATCGTGTATGGTTTTTACGTGTCTCTTGCAGGTGAATGGCCTCGCGAAAGACTTGAAGCAAACCGGACACTGTATTTTGCAATCCTGTCGACCAGAGCCATTCTTCTTCTTACGCTGCTCCATCTCGACTAATGAAGGAACAGGAACACTATCCGTCTATTTATACTGATCGACCAGAGCAATCGGTTGTTCTATCCTACGTTGAGAAAATAATTATACTATGTAAGCTTAGATACGCTACATATGATTGCGAGCCTGAGTATAAGCATAAACCCTATACTACAGATTTTTATCCTTTTTTTCATTATATCTGCTACAGACGAGGTGAAGAATAGGTACATTTAACATGCGTATGCTACAATTATCTAATTTCTAGTTTTCTAGACGTAATGTAATTTTGAACAGATTTTAACCCTTTTCGTTATATCTACTACCCTTGTAAGCGATTTCTACATATACGTTCTTATTGTTTATACACCATATAGATATTCGTAGCATCTAAAGTAAACTCTTATTTAAACGTTATTTTACAATATATCATACATTTCAGCAGCTCGTATGATTATCCGTCTCTATCGTAACCCAGTATGTAAGGACATTATGTTAAATACTATCTCATACATGTAAATAAACATTTGTTTAAAGAGTTTGTTAGGTCACCTAATCTGTTATAATATTACTATGATATTAGATCTCGTCGATTACAGTTTTACCATTAGGACATACTTAGTAGGTTATATGTGCTAAGTAAAATAATAAACAGATATTTCGAAAATTTTATGCATTCTTGAGAGAACGGGGTATAATATTTAAAAACACACTGTAGAAAACATATCAGCAGAGAAAGGGAATACATAAATACAGTATGTTTTGTATGATGAGTTGTCGTCAGTTTAAAAGAAATAAGTTCTTCGCCATATTTAAACGTTATTTTACAATACATCATACATTTTCAATAGCTTCGAAATACGCAGATATGTAATAATAAACTATATACTCTTAAAGAAATAAGTTCGTCGCCATATTTAAACGTTATTTTACAATACATCATACATTTTCAATAGCTTCGAAATACGCAGATATGTAATAATATACTATATACTCTTGTAGGTTATTCAACGTATCTATAGTAAACTCTTATGATTAATAATAATCTGTAACCTTATTGTTTTTTATTACATCACAGGTTAGAGCATACGAATATAATTTAGGTTAGATTAGGTTAGAGCCTACGAATACATTTTTAGGGCAGAACGTAGGGAGCAGAGTAAGTACAAAACAACATACTTTCATACAAGAACGTTTATTGATACGAGTAGTTTGACGCTACTTAAAACATAATACATAACTTATATATATAATATCTATTAAAATAGTACATTTCGTATACACTAATAATGGTACTACATACCCGACTATAAAGTAAACATGGTAAGTATAACAGCAGTTTAAAAGAATAGATAGTAAATATAACTATATCTAATTATTTTATAAAATACTATGTTAACTAAGAGGTTATATACAGAATATATACGCCTGTATTCGACCTCTAGAGGGTTCATAAGACTAGACTAGACCAGACCAGACCACACCAGACCAGACTAGAGCAGACCAGACCAGACCATACCATACTAGACCAGACCAGACCAGACCATACCAGGCCAGACCAGACCAGACCATAACATACCAGACCAGACCAGACTATAGATGATAGATAGTAAAATCATGAACAATTATACCACCTGTAATATAATAGATCTTACTTGATATTTTAAAATTAGTGGCTGAATCTAATTATTACAGTAATTCAATTGTAGAAACTGAAGATGTAATCTTTAAAACATCTAAAGTTAGAAGTTTTTAGTAGTCAGGTCAGATTAATAGAGGGTGTTATAATGAAATCGTTTTTTTTAGAAACTATTTGTTTTGTAAGATTGGCGCCGTAAAGAAAAAACAACATAGCTGTAAAGACTAGACTAGACCAGACCAGACCAGACCAGACCAGACCAGACCAGACCAGACCAGACCAGACCAGACCAGACCAGACGAGACCAGACCAGACCAGACCAGACCAGACCAGACCAGACCAGACCAGACCAGACCATACCAGACCAGACCATACCAGACCAGACTAGACTAGACTATAGATGATAGATAGTAAAATCATGAACAATTATACCACCTGTAATATAATAGAGCTTACTTGATATTTTAAAATTAGTGGCTGAATCTAATTATTACAGAAATTCAATTGTAGAAACTGAAGATGTAATCTTTAAAACATCTAAAGTTAGAAGTTTTTAGTAGTCAGGTCAGATTAATAGAGGGTGTTATAACCAAATCGGTTTTTTTAGAAACTATTTGTTTTGTAAGATTGGCGCCGTAAAGAAAAACAACATAGCTGTAGTCTTGATTTTGAAATTGAGATAGCTCGGAACAAAACGATGAATACAAAGTTTAGAAGTTTATTTCAAAATTCTGTGATAAAAACATTAATTCTTCTTTACTTTACTTTAAAACCCAAGATTGCATGATAAATCAATATAATATTAATATAAATGATTAAATTAAATGAAGCAATCTAGGTTAGACTCCCAAAAATTATATTAAGGTTATAGATTTTAGACTCCGGTTGTTGCAAAGATTCAAGAATCTCTATTAAGATTAGTTCATAAAACATTTATTAGGTTAGAGCATGTAGCTACTTACAAAAAAATCTCTATTAAGATTAGTTCATAAAATATTTATTAGGTTAGACCAATGTAGTTACTTACAAAATCGTCATTAACATTCGAAAAACTTACATATAATATTAGTTGGGTTACAGTCTACGAATATATTTTAGGTTAGATTTAGGAATTTTAAAATATCAAGTAAGCTCTATTATATTACAGGTGGTATAATTGTTCATGATTTTACTGTCTATCATCTATAGTCTAGTCTAGTCTGGTCTGGTATGGTCTGGTCTGGTATGGTCTGGTCTGGTCTGGTCTGGTCTGGTCTGGTCTGGTCTGGTCTGGTCTGGTCTGGTCTGGTCTGGTCTCGTCTGGTCTGGTCTGGTCTGGTCTGGTCTGGTCTGGTCTGGTCTGGTCTGGTCTGGTCTGGTCTGGTCTGGTCTGGTCTGGTCTGGTCTGGTCTAGTCTAGTCTTTACAGCTATGTTGTTTTTTCTTTACGGCGCCAATCTTACAAAACAAATAGTTTCTAAAAAAAACGATTTCATTATAACACCCTCTATTAATCTGACCTGACTACTAAAAACTTCTAACTTTAGATGTTTTAAAGATTACATCTTCAGTTTCTACAATTGAATTACTGTAATAATTAGATTCAGCCACTAATTTTAAAATATCAAGTAAGATCTATTATATTACAGGTGGTATAATTGTTCATGATTTTACTATCTATCATCTATAGTCTGGTCTGGTCTGGTATGTTATGGTCTGGTCTGGTCTGGCCTGGTATGGTCTGGTCTGGTCTGGTCTGGTCTAGTATGGTATGGTCTGGTCTGGTCTGCTCTAGTCTGGTCTGGTGTGGTCTGGTCTGGTCTAGTCTAGTCTTATGAACCCTCTAGAGGTCGAATACAGGCGTATATATTCTGTATATAACCTCTTAGTTAACATAGTATTTTATAAAATAATTAGATATAGTTATATTTACTATCTATTCTTTTAAACTGCTGTTATACTTACCATGTTTACTTTATAGTCGGGTATGTAGTACCATTATTAGTGTATACGAAATGTACTATTTTAATAGATATTATATATATAAGTTATGTATTATGTTTTAAGTAGCGTCAAACTACTCGTATCAATAAACGTTCTTGTATGAAAGTATGTTGTTTTGTACTTACTCTGCTCCCTACGTTCTGCCCTAAAAATGTATTCGTAGGCTCTAACCTAATCTAACCTAAATTATATTCGTATGCTCTAACCTGTGATGTAATAAAAAACAATAAGGTTACAGATTATTATTAATCATAAGAGTTTACTATAGATACGTTGAATAACCTACAAGAGTATATAGTATATTATTACATATCTGCGTATTTCGAAGCTATTGAAAATGTATGATGTATTGTAAAATAACGTTTAAATATGGCGACGAACTTATTTCTTTAAGAGTATATAGTTTATTATTACATATCTGCGTATTTCGAAGCTATTGAAAATGTATGATGTATTGTAAAATAACGTTTAAATATGGCGACGAACTTATTTCTTTTAAACTGACGACAACTCATCATACAAAACATACTGTATTTATGTATTCCCTTTCTCTGCTGATATGTTTTCTACAGTGTGTTTTTAAATATTATACCCCGTTCTCTCAAGAATGCATAAAATTTTCGAAATATCTGTTTATTATTTTACTTAGCACATATAACCTACTAAGTATGTCCTAATGGTAAAACTGTAATCGACGAGATCTAATATCATAGTAATATTATAACAGATTAGGTGACCTAACAAACTCTTTAAACAAATGTTTATTTACATGTATGAGATAGTATTTAACATAATGTCCTTACATACTGGGTTACGATAGAGACGGATAATCATACGAGCTGCTGAAATGTATGATATATTGTAAAATAACGTTTAAATAAGAGTTTACTTTAGATGCTACGAATATCTATATGGTGTATAAACAATAAGAACGTATATGTAGAAATCGCTTACAAGGGTAGTAGATATAACGAAAAGGGTTAAAATCTGTTCAAAATTACATTACGTCTAGAAAACTAGAAATTAGATAATTGTAGCATACGCATGTTAAATGTACCTATTCTTCACCTCGTCTGTAGCAGATATAATGAAAAAAAGGATAAAAATCTGTAGTATCGGGTTTATGCTTATACTCAGGCTCGCAATCATATGTAGCGTATCTAAGCTTACATAGTATAATTATTTTCTCAACGTAGGATAGAACAACCGATTGCTCTGGTCGATCAGTATAAATAGACGGATAGTGTTCCTGTTCCTTCATTAGTCGAGATGGAGCAGCGTAAGAAGAAGAATGGCTCTGGTCGACAGGATTGCAAAATACAGTGTCCGGTTTGCTTCAAGTCTTTCGCGAGGCCATTCACCTGCAAGAGACACGTAAAAACCATACACGATTCAAACAGAATCTGCTGTTCTAGCTGTGTCAAAACTTTTTCAAGCTCTGACAGCTTAAAAGACATACGAAAAGCGTTCACGAATCAATCAAAGTCCAGTGTTCTAATTGCTTCAAATATCTTTCACGCATCGACAGCTATAAAAGGCATTTAAAAACGTACATAATAACGCAGATGTTGTAAAGACGGCTCTGGTAAAGGAAGAAAATGGACCTATTGATATCGATGAGACAGAAGAACAAGAAGATATGACTTCAGCCATGCATTTGGGGTATTGATGAATGTGGTTCCTCGTTTACCAACTATGATAGTAACGAAGAGTTGAACAAGGAAAGGGCTACCGGTACAGTTCCAATGAGTCAGTCGTCGGACTTTATACGTATTAGTATTGCTGCGAGGGCATACGACGACTCAGAGACCCGTAGAACTACAACAGTCGTCATAGAAAACAACTTATGATCTATATTCTTGTATTATGTTATGTATACTAAATAAATGTTTGTAAAATAACTTTATATGTTTTATTTATCACGCCCATACTCTGATTTCTTGTCTAACAGGGTGGACTCAGCCATTTTTGTTTCAAGACTGTTTCTAGTCTAAGGATGTATAGCCCCAGGGTTAATTAATTGAGTTTGACCTGTAGAGCATATTATGTTAGCGTTCAGTTAGTATGGTATCCCTAATTGTTATTTACGCCAAACCTGACTACATGTATTGTTAAAGTAAAATTTAGAGGTAATATACAGGAATATATGCGACTGTATCCGATCTCTAAAATATAAGCCTTTTAAGTCTTTTAAATATTACTTTGTAGAGCTATGTTCAACAGGTATGCGCTAAATATGTTAATGTCAGCATTGTACATAAAATATATATATAGGTCATTTGTTGCACGGAAAATTAAACTTCTCTGTAACGTATATCCTATATTACTTTGTACAACTGCGTCCATCAGGTATGCAATCAGTAGTAGAGTATCATACGTACCTGGTATAATATAACGCTTATCAGTAGGTCCCTCGTTAGGAATTTTAAAATAACGAAATTTTTATTGAATCAGCTAAATAGATAGTGTACTTATAAGTGAATCTCTAAATAACGAATGCGTTAACAGAACTCCTGCGTTAATATACATAACGTTTCATCGTGTTTTTTCAAAACACATTTCATTGTAAAAGAATAATTTCATTGTAAAAGAATAAGAATAATTTCAATTTTATTTATCAGGCGATATACATTATATTATTTTCATATATTAGTATGCAAATTTATCGTTTCAATAAAAGTAAAATATTTATCTGATTTATTTCTCCAGGTTAAGTTTTCAGGGTTCTCATAACTGTAAATTTTGCAAGTGGTAACTACCCTGTGTTTCAAAGTTATAAAGACCTAAACATATGTTATAGACTTATATTTCGAAGGTATCGAAAATGGGATTATTGTGTAATCAAATGTTTTAAATTTTTTTTTTTTATGTAAACTAAATAATCATTAGGGTTTTTCTGAAGAAGGTTTTCCTGAAAAATGCTATATAAAGTCAACCTAATTATGATTAAATGAGAAAACCTATTATTAAGCTGTTCAAAATTCGAATGTCTAGAAAAAATGGGTAGCTCTTACTGAATATACGAAGAATACGTTTTAGATATGTATTGAGATACATAACATTTCTGTCATATATGAATTTGTATACATCGATCTAGATCCTGCTACCGTATATGTTTAACATAAAAATAAATGAAAACTATAAACTTCTTTTATCGTTTTTATTTATAAAATTTTAATAATAATATTAAATGTTTGCATTGTACGACATACTGATAGGGTAGGTGAATTGCAGGCATTTAGCAGGTCCATGTTTGGTGAATCTTTTGGGTAGATTAATAATCTAATCTACGCCTTATGTACTAAATAAAATAGAATTTCTCACAGATAAACTAAAAGCTATGCGAAGAAACGGTTGATGCAATAGCGACGGATGCTGCCACGCATTCAGGTTCCTACATTTAATTCAGCACGAGTTTCATAGATATCCTTTCCGATTTGTAAGTAATATTTGATCTGAATAACCTAGTGTCAGACTGTTTCCTGTAGAGCAATTCTGAGCGGTCCTTCTTCCTACGGTAAAACTAATGTTATGTTAGGTCTACTCATTAATGAAAACGGATTAAAATTTGGAATTATCTGCCTATACGTCCGAAACTCATCCAGTTTTTGTAATTGATTGTTCAGAGCGGGTAGAGAGTTTCTCGCATATACGAACTTAGGAGCTAGCTGCTGACTCTGCATGACATTAGATGATTTTGATAATGATAGATGATCGTGATAAAGAATGATGTTATTTATAGCAGTGACTTTATTACAATTCTTACTAGAATATAATTGTATGATATCACATCATGATATGTACCTACAATTCGATTACCTAGATTTTGACTACCTAAATTAGACCTTAGTCTAAGAATAATCATGTGTTTTATCGTTATCTTATGATATCAGGAATGCAATACTTCTATTAATCTTTAGTTTAGCGTAGATATAAATCTCTTTGTATAGCTCAATAAATGATAGTTATAGGGCTGTATTGACTTATATAACATTTCTCTCATATATGAATATTTTAGTTCAGAGAGCATTTACAAACAATGTACAATTTATACAAAGCAGTAATTAAGAACAGGGTAAGATAATTCGTATGATCTATTAAATTTAAAATAGTAATCTGCTGTTCAGCTTGATTTAATTTTCGTAAATGTCTAAATATTACAAACATACAAACAAAATAGACTTAAGTAAGAAACAAAACGTATACATTACATATCTAAAATTGTACAACATATTGATAGGGTAGGTGAATTGCAGGCATTTAGCAGGCCCGTGTTTCTAACTGCTGATCTATAGGCTAGAAAAATCATAAAAGTATTAGGCAATGTTCATTGAATAGACTCCCTGCTTCATTTCATAACTTATTTGTTTTAATAAATAGACATTAGTCAAACGATGGATATACTCATGTCTTTACCTTCAATATATAATATATTTATTTACGATATCTTGTTAATGATATGTGTTGTGATCTTGATTGACTGTAATCTTTTTCCTGTAAGATGCTATAAAAGCCGTAATTAATATTTCTTAATATATAGTTTAGTTTAATCCGTGTACGTATTTTATTCTTGCATTTTTTTATTTCACGATGTATAACTATATACAATTTATTTTAAAACCGTTTTTCTGAAATTTCTAGATTTTAATACAAACAAAATTGATTTAGGATTCAGGAAATATCCAAACAGATTTACTCAGAATTTACGGTTGCTATTAAATAATAATTAGCCGTCGGCAACTTTTAAAATATTTCGATTAAACCAATAGTTTTTCATGTTTGAATTTTAACTTTCTACACCCGCTAATTGGAAATTCATTAGCAATGGTGAAATCATCGTTTACAATCAAGACGTCATGTTTTTACCTTACCGATCTCATTTAATGACTCATGATAATAATCATAATTGGCTTATAATTTTTGAATCCTAAAGATTTAATATTATTAATGTACAATATTTATAAATATTTTCCGGGAATTATTTTTAAATAAATTGGATTTAATCAAATATACGTGAAAGCATTTTTAGAAATAACTCGTATGCAGTAATTTAAAAGACAAGCTCCGTGGTCTCGGGGTTAAGCTATGGACATTTTGTTATCGCTTAAACTTATAACTATGACAGTAGCTTTGATCTCTTAACAAATTATTTATAATATTTAAATTCCTTTCAGTCATTCGTAAGAACGTTTGTTTATTTATGGTTGAAAGTAGTGTTAAAGAATGTTGAAAACAACACGACTAATTAGTTTGTATTGATATAAAAAGCCGCGGATCGACTGATGTTACGGGGCTCATGTAGTAATAATATCTGTATATAGTTTTCAAATTGTTATATTTAAGATGTATCAAGAAAAATTTCTTGAGTTTCTTCACGATTGGCTCATATAAGGTTAATAATTGTCTCATCTCAATGACTCATGATAATAATCATAATTGGCTTATAATTTTGGAATCCTAAAGATTTAATATTATTAATGTACAATATTTATAAATATTTTCCGGGAATTATTTTTAAATAAATTGGATTTAATCAAATATACGTGAAAGCATTTTTATAAATAACTCCTGTACACGTTTAGAATTGAAATGTTTTTTTTAAATAAATTTCTTGATATTAATAATTTAGTTCCGAGTTATTTTTATTTTAATAAATTAATTTAGTAATAATAATGTATCACGTTTAGATTTATACCTAAAATTAATTGTATTATATTATGAGTACGTGGTCGCTAGTCAACAATTTTTTTTTATAACCAGTTTACAGTGCTTTAATAGATTACCTCGTTGGTGTAGTGGATGCATTGGCTGGCTACCATTCGAGCGGTCCCCGGTTCAAACCCTGTTGGCTCCATTGGTTTTGTAAAAAAAAAAAGTATAGCGGGTTACCTATCTACAGGCGTATAGAAATCTACTATACCGATCATATGACGTCACCGATAGATGGCATTAGCAGCGCTAGGAATTCAAATCTTTCAGCGGGAAATGAGGTGAGAGAGAGGGTGATGAGGAGAGAGAGGGAGATATGCAGATGACCCCGCGAGATATAAAAAATGATCCGCTAATGACCCCGCGAATTAAATTAATTAGATATGCAAATAATACCGTTAATGATACATACATAACACCGCGAATGATATGCAAATGATCCACTAATGACCCCGCGAATGATATGCAAATGAACCTCGAATTTCGCGGATGACCTTGAAATGCAAAACGGACCTCCATAAGAAAATACATGGGATTTTGTCGCAGAACGAACATAGCTATACTACTTATATAAGAAACTGATGATTAAACACGGAATCGCTAGCCAGAATGCTTGGTTCAATCAAGAATGTATTAAACGTCAAGTCATTCCCAAATATGTCAACATCACAACCAAGACTAGTAATTACATTAATGAAAAAATTATCAAAAATGCAAAAAGAAGATGGGTCAAAGAAGAAGCAAAGAAATGGTTTACAATTAGAGACAATTTGCACATTTATATAAAGGTACTCCACACAGAACTTGCACATAAATTACATAATATTCAATTTGACATTTTAGATTTTGATGTTAAAGAAACTGTCAGTCACATTAAATTTCAAAAATACAATACTCAGAAAAAGAAACTATAAAACCTTACCAAACAAAAACGCTCAATACAAAGTAATTATAATACCCAGAATACGATAAATTTCTATCCACGTTTTATAAACCTATCAGATACACAATTCAATGACAGAAAAACACAATTTCTTAACAAAGGCTTCAAATTTTGACCTTTTCCAAAATTCACTAACAATATTAAAGAAATCTTAGCTGTTGAATGTGAAACTATACTCAGAAAAGATCACAACAATTATGCAAAATTCCAAATCTTGAATCTGATAAAAGAAATATCTATGAAAAAGGACATAACACAGAATAAAACATCTAACCTGTCACTACTTCAATCTATCAGACATAAAATTACAGAAAACAATTTAATTTCTGTTAAAGCAGATAAGGGTAATACTTTGGTAATCCTTTCGAAAGATGTTTACACATAAAAGTTTAATGATTTTATTAATAAAGAAAATTTAGATGTTTTAAACAAAGATCCTACCACACAATTCCAAAAAGAAATAAAACAAGCTTAAGCAAACTGCAATATCTGCTTTAACGAATTAGACAAACAACAAATCATACAAAAAAAAACCACAACCACCAAAACTATATGGACTGATTAAAACACATAAACACAACATGCCTATACGACCAGTAGTATCATATGATTAGGTGCGTTGATATATATCAACGCACCTAATCACACCTTGACCAAGAAACTCAACCATATTATTAACATCATAGGATACAAATCGAAATACTCTGTCAAAAATTCGTTTGTAACGTGTTTTCAAAGATTCCACCACAAGACTGTATTCCTTTGTTAGATAATTTCCTAGTTAATAGTAATGTAGAATTAGTAAAAAGATTAGAGTTAATTCAATTATTTGATCTTTGTATCAGTCAAAATTATTTCACTTTTAATAATATAATTTATTTAGAGAAAGATGGTTTACCTATGGGTAATTCTCTGAGTCCTCTATTAGCTAACATATTTATGGATAATTTAGAAGATCGAATATTTGAATTAGACCTTTCTAAACACATTATTTTTGGTTTCGTTACGTTGATGACATTTTAGCTTGTTTTGACAGTTCTTTTTAGGTTATCAATGAATTTTTAATTCTTATTAACAGTCTTCACACAAACATCACGTTTACACTAGAAACAGAACAAAATATAGCTATTATTTTTTTGGATTTAACTATTACAATTAATACAAACAATGAATTTGATTTTTCCATATACAGAAAACCCACAAGCGCAGACGTCACTATTCCAAACGATTCATGTCATCATAAAATGCATAAACTAGCGGATTATAGATCTTTAGTACACCGAGCTTTAATTACTCCAATGAAACGATCACATTTTGATAAAGAAATTTCAATCATCAAACAATTAGTACATGCAAACCATTATAACCATAACATGATGGACACTTTAATTCAACAAAAAGATTATAGGTTAGCTATTAAAAGAATATTTCCAAATGACACTCAAATACAAGACACAAACTACATATCAATACCATACTTTGGCAAGATATCAGAACAAATTGCAACTATAATAAGAAAAACCACCAGTTACAAAATAACCTATAAAACTAACACCAACACCTTTTCATTTTTATTCAATGCTAAAGACAAAACACAAGATATCATGAAATCCGGAATTTACCGCTTGAATTGTTCTTTTTGTAACTCGGTTTATATTGGACAAACACTTAGAACACGTACGCTCTTATAGACTTAAACATCCAGAAAAATCGAATTATGCCAAACACATTTTGGAACAGAACCACCCAATGACACTTCAAAACCAGGGACGTCGGAAGTATTTTCACTTAGGTGGGGCGAACTTCGATTTCCTAGATAAGAGTGGGACGCGCCAAAGATTGATCTACACTCTCACGAGATTTTGTTAAAAGAAATTATGCGTTAGCTTTGTTGCAATGTGTATAATCACCAGCACAGTAAACATATTATTGAGAGGAATCTATGAATGACAATTCCATTTTAATAACATTTCAAAAAATATAAAATCGAAATATTTACCTAGAATTATCATAAATACGAGTATTAACACGAACATTAAGTTTAATCTGTCAAGATTACCACCACCATTAAAATACAACATAGCAAAAACAACCGCTAAAAACTACGTCATCAACTACCGCATATTGAAGACATTTTGATGTTGTACAACGCCAGTTATATATTTATTTGCGAGTTCCAATATGGTAAACTTACCATAAATTTCCAATAAGTAAAAAAGGATGATATAATATTCAAAACAGATATGATCAATACCTACAGCTGCATCAACTATATTAAATATTTGTAAACAAATAATTAACTATATTATTTGATGTTTCTGTTATATAAATATCATGTGGCTTTACTAACTTTAGCTTGATGTTTATATACTAAACCAGCGGTTCTTAACCTTTTCTTTTCAACGGACACCTTTTTCCCACTTTTCATTACCCTCTATAGAACCGTAGTAGATCTGTTATGTGTGTTATAGCGCAAAACCGCATGATATTTTCTTATAAAGGTTTATTTTACATTTTTAAGTCATCTGCCGGCGTTTATTGTTTATCGACAACGATATCGTTTAGTTTATTGTTTTCGATAAACGATAAGCGCCGGCCGATGATCTTACAATGCAAAATGAACGTCATAAGAAAATACATGCTATTCAGTGCTAGAACCCACATAGCATATCTACTGACCGTACTCATAAACTTACGTAAAATGCTGTGCGGAGTACAGAGACACTGCAGTTAATTGTTCACACTGTAGAGTAAGTCGAAAAATTTTCCATTTGGAAATTTCCGATTGGATACGGTGTACCTGCATCTTGCATATGTGTGTTCCTAAGAAAGAAATGGCCGCACTTACATTCAACGGACACTAAATTGTTGATACAAATTTTAAACTTTTCGCCAAATTTAATTCAGTTGTTTTTACACTATCATATACACCTTCTTCCATAACTATATTGTAGAATTGAGGCTCTGGTAACGTAGTGCTGTCCATTTTGACGTACGTTTAGTCAACCATAAGAACGCAACAAGTTTTGTTTTAAATCAAAACGCAGTACAACCTTACATATAGCTTCTTCGACAGTATTTGTTGCTCCTCACTTCTCTTCTGCAGTTGTTGCTCTCTGTAAGTCGGTATATCACTTTTTGATATTTTGTGCAGTACCTACGCTAAAGCCTTCCTTTTTAGTTATTTTACGTACAGCAAATATTTTTCTGACTATAACAGCTTCACAATATTCTTTTCGGCTCTTGCATTGACCAGGCCTCTTCGGCACCGAGAATTAGGCAAGTCGTCAAGCGTGTGGTTCAAATGTGGTTTTGTGCTTTACTATTTTGCTCGTCTCTGACAATATGTCTTGATAATAGGTCTTAAGACCACCTATGAGGCTATTACGGACCTCTGAAGGTCCGCGACCCACAGGTTAGGAACCACTGCACTAAACGATGGGCGAACTAACGAATATCTGCAAACAGATTTACCATCTAGCAAACGAAAACAAATAATTTAATCACGAGTATCTTTACAAAAAGTTGGAAGCATTTTCGCAGTCCTGCTTTTATGAGTCAAATGACTGAATGAGAAATTAAGATAATAATTTTTAATTCATTAAGATTAAGTAACTAAGAGAAAATAAATAAACAATAATGAAACTAAAATTATTAGTAATAATTGTATTACTAAAAACAAATTAATCGCATAATTATTAATTAAAATAAATATATTGATAAATATATTATATATATCTTCCTTGTTTTTAGGGGGGGCGACGCCCCTACCGTTCTAAAACAGAGGGGGCTGCTCGCCTCCTCTGACCCATACTTCCGACGTCTCTGCTCAAAACAACATTCAATTCTTACATTTTTGCAACAACAAACACAAATTAGACATTTTAGAAGCTTTTGAAATATACAGACATAAACACACAGTACCTTTAATGAATGAACAAACTGAGCTTAGTAATTCTCCTTTATTAGAAGTGTTAGATATTTAGTTTTTGTATGTTTTGTATCTAGTTACCTATTTTCTGTATGTATTTATCCTTAGCAACGTGTTTGTTTATCAATCTTATCTACCTTTGATAATGACATAAAGTGTCGAAACAATATTGTCAGGTTAAGATATTAACAAAACTTATGAAACTTTAACTAATCTTTGTATTTATATTATATTTCAAAAAAATAAAAGGTTGAAAACATATTACACAAAAACCATAACTAGTTAATTAATTAGAAATTCCTACATATTACTTAATTTCGGGAGCCCAAGCTAGATACATTTTGGAAAAATAACTTATTTAAACTTGAAACAATCTGAAATTTAGTAAACGTCAAAGACAATCTTAACTAAACATTATTAAAAATTTACATAACCATACATGACCTTTAATCCTTTATTACAGTTATTCTTAATTTCACAAAAACTTCACCAAATATGACTTAAGCCACTAAAACCAAAACCAATCACCACAACACAATGTTTTCCAACACCTCTTAAATTTTGTGCTATATTTTATTAACGAAAACTATTAAACCTTGCAGTAATCTCTATTTCTGAATAAATTCATTAATATTAATAACTTAAACGGTAATAAAAAAAACTAACTTAACTTTACGAGAATACAACGACCAGTCTTGAATGAGACCCACATTTTCTTGTTATTTCTTCACCAAAATTAGTTTTTTAACTAACGTACTCTACAATACGGAACACTCAGAAAATATACACAGATTTCTATATAGCCAAGGTAAATTGAGTTATTTTCAGCAATATGAAGGAAAAAATTGGGGAAAAGCTGAAGATTGGTATTTAGGCTTAAAATGTGGTGCTGAAAAACATCGCAATTTCCAATGCGTGGGTGGTGAGCCAGCTAACCTGTACGTCCAATACATTTTGAGATAGAATTTTTCCAGCAACTGTCGTTTTTCGACATTCCAAAAAAGTGCCGTTTCTTTGCGCGTTTTTCGTAAATATTTTAAGTTGAGCTGCTCCTACGTATAAAATGCATTGTATAAAAGTTAAAAATAATTAAATTTCCTACAAAAAAGTTGGCTATTGAATGTTGTGCAATTGATTAATGTGCAGCCAAGATGACAGTTGCTATAAGCTATGGCAGTAATAAGATTTTGCTATAAGCTAAATTTCTGAGCTCGTTGCACAGTATAAAGACATTAGATCAATTACATGACATAAAAAAATTCAAATTACATGATTACGCAAGGATTTTCATTCTGGGAGGGTGATGTCGGTGAGAAAATTATTTAAATGGGACGGCTGTTACTTGCACTTCTTATCATTAAACAAACTGTTTTTCCGACAACCGACAAACAAGAAAGCTGTAACTAAGCTTTCTTGTTCAACACTTAATAAATCTACAAAACAGAAGTCCCACGAACAACTCAATAATAAGTCAAATACTTAATCCATGCATCAGAAATTATACTTACTTTAAATCTATGCCCCGGCAGAGACGTCTTTCTTATTCGAATTGAGTTCAGGATCGTAGGTGACAATTCCCAAAGCTTTTAAATTACAGATAGGAAATAGGAATAAATAAATAATATTAAGGGCGCCACCCAGTTGTTAGTTGTTAAACAAATAATTAGGAAATCCATAGATTGGGTAAAGATTTCCTAAAAATTGCAATGATTTTAGTTAAATAAATATCTGTTTTAATGATTTTTAAAAAACACTAACAATCAGATTTTTCGCTTTTTTGGCGGTTAGTTGAAAAGAAATCATCTAAAAGTATAATACCTATTATATATTATTTTTATTATGTATTAGTGTCATTATATAAGGTCACATATAAGGTCATTATATTAAGTATAAGGTCACAGATACTTATTTAATTGTGTACAGAATATTTCCTAATTTTAGGTTTAACCTGTGAGGAAATAAACAATTATTATTATAGTTCATATTTTTTATAATTTCAATATTTATATGATTTATTTATTTTGTTCCTAATTCGAACCGGCGAAATTGAAGAAATCTCACCCGATATATTTTTGAAAAATTGTGAGAATACAACAAAGTCATACACGGCGCTTTTCAATATTTAGAGAATCCACGTACTGGTTATAACTAGGGTTTTGACCCGGTACACATACGTCCCAGGAAAAATAATTCGAGACACGGGACTTTTGTATAGAAGGTATTCAATTCAATAAAACGATTGCTTTAAGGAATATCTTGGGAAAAGATCAGCACATTCAGTTGTGTCTTAAACAACAGAAAGCTAATTAGCTGAATAGGCTTTATTACCTTGAAAATTATTTATCATTCTTTGGTGTCTTGACTCATATGGAATAATTGCAAAATATTATATTTGCAGAAATTTATATATTAAACAATTTTACTTTTTCAGGGTTGTAACAAAACAATAAGTAAATAAACAGTCTGCTGATATGTTCGGCATGACTCTACAAGAAGTAGGAAAAAGAGTTTCATAAGAACAATTACCGCTGAAAAAAGGGTATACTTGATGCATCTGTAAAAAATCTTTTAAACATACCTGTGTTGATCTCACAATTTCGGAAGTGAGAATTATAAACACGAAGAAAGGCTTGTCCTGGAATTGTGTAGATTGTGCTGGAATTGGGAATGATATAAAGGGGCTTAAAACTGGTACTATAGAACTCAAGAAAAACCTAAGTGAAGTGAAATCCCAATTGTTGGAAACTACTACTACCAAGTTTCTTTCAAGAGAACAGTTTTAAGAAATTGCACAGGAAATTAATGAACGTCAACTTAGAAAACAAAATATTATTGTCTATGGAGGAAACGAGGGTTCAGTTAGTCATTCAAAAATTGTTAACGATGATCAGGATCGTCAAGTTATACTTGGCATATTGTTACATTTTATTTTGTAACTGGGGGTTACTCAGATGGTAGTACATAATTAATACAGCATCAATTAAATTGTATACTATATTTGACTTACACTAATTTACAAAATAACTTAAAATCTACTTACATACACACAATAGTTAAATTGACCTCTCCAAAAACTTGCCAGGAACTAACTAACTTAAAAAACTCAAATTGAATGCTTCATCCCATCATATAAAAATTGCTTACAAAGAAATGAAGTTTATTACCCTTGGTAACCTCAATAAAATTGATGTGCTTTGATATTAATAATTATTTGCATTATGCAATTATCTTAATTTTGATTTCCAAATTAATCTTTTCATTTTTAATTTAACCCTTCGTAACAATTTCCTCCCCCTAAACAAACGGCGACCCGACGTTTCTTATTGACATTGCGCCGGTTTACAAAATGTGGGATGGAACTTTATAAAATCTTATAAACATAATAGCTCATCTAAAATAATATATTAAGACTCTTTAAAAAAATAATAAAATTAATAATAATAATGGAGAGTCTGTTTACAGAGTTTACAGTTGCTTATGAATAAATGCTACTGGATGATGCTACCCATACTACCTAGTTTGTGGAGGTTGGATTATTTTTTAACTGCCTGGTTATTGAATAACTGTATGATGGCCTATGTATTCTATGAAGATGGTTTTCCAGTAGAATGGTTACACTTTTGCATGGATGGCATAAGTACAGAAATTTCAAACATCGTATCCTACCAGCAATCCTCGTGTGTGGACACATGTGGGTAGAAAAAAATTTTAAGTTTTTAATCATTGGATTTGCAATCTTAGGGAAGAATATATGTATCTTATACTAATTATCATAAAATTTATACTCAGCTTTCTCTGCATGTCATTTAATCCTGATGTCGACATTTTCTCCATTTTGTAGTGCATGTAAATCTTCAATACTGTCAAGTTCTAGGATGCAATGAATTGATAGTTCTTGAATGTTGTTGGTTGGTTGGGGTTCTTCATGTTCAGGATGTTCTTATGCAATGTGCTTGGGGTAGCGGATACTGAAGGACCCGGTCCGGGAAAGACGATGACCGATGCCTTTTAAAATATTGGTGCAGTTGATACAAAGCCCATCCAAATCTCAAACTTAAGAAGGTAATTAGTAGGATGTATGTTGGATGACTTAGTATTTTATGCTGTAATTTTGTATTTCCATTTGTAGCCGTAGCTGAGGGAATCGTTGCAGCAAGGATTTCACAGTCGAGTTGTTAATGAAACCATACTTGTCTGTAAAGCTTGATGATGACTCAAGTTTATTATTGATGAGATGGTCGACTTCACTGAGTGATTACTCGATGGACGTTAATACCCATTTATTGTTGAGGCAATCTGATAGATTCTGGTACATGGGAAGATTATGATCCTGAAGTGATTTTATTTTCAATTATTTTAGGCTTGACCAGATTGCTGGAATTGTATGGACAATGGATGATATTTTGTTTGAATTGGTTAAACAAGGATAACTTTTAGGTATGAGATTTTTTATCTTGCGAAAGAAATTTGCAGTTACATGGAAGGAATAATTTTAAAGTATCAGGAATGTTGTACAAGTTAGGATGAAAAGGAGTTCTGGTTTTATAGCATTGGGCTGCTGAATGTTTTTGAAGGTGTGTTATGCTGCAGTTTTCTTCTTGAATTTCGGTAATAACTGTTGACTGGAATTGGTGACACGACATTTGGAAGTGATTGTTTAAATGTTCCACCGAGGTTCCTTTATATATTTTAGTTATCCAAAATGTTGTTCAGTTAGTTGTCAAAATCCAAAATATCCATGTTGTTATGTGAACACTTTTTTCTATTGAAACAAGACTTATTGTGGTCAATCTAAAACAAAACCTTTATTTTGTTGTAAGAATTGGTACACTAAATATATTTATTTTACCCCAAGACTCTAAACATAAAAAAAGAAAATATAAATAGTTTCTAATGTAGTACTACCTTAGTTTAATTTATTTATTTACCTATTTATTTATTCATTTAAGAGTATATATGTTTATTATTATACCTGTATCTTTAAAAATACACCTAATCATATTAATAACTACATTCCAATCTAACTTATCTAATCCACAGGCAATTTTAGGAAGAGCTAATTGGGAATCATTCTTGCCTCACGGTAGTGTTTGCACTGGTAATACTGATATCAGCCTCCATTATGACCTCGATACAGTGATCTAAAATAATATTATTGACCACCTGCTCCTGTATCTCGTTGTTGACTATAGTGGAATTATTTGCTTGTGCCACAGGATCCAACATCGACTCGTCTGAAAAAAAAATTATTCCTTTATGCACGGGTGCAGTATATGGGGGGGATCTTTGTACTCCAAATGACGATTGGAAAGGATTTTTGGGTGTTAAATTAATAGTTGACCCGTGTGGTGGTAGAAAAGTTTCTTCAAATACTGTAACGTTGGGTTTTCGCCTCCTTTTGCTTTCCAATTGTTATTTTACGCCTGGTATTTGAAGCTGGTCCTCCCCAAGTTCATGATCAAACATCGTGTACTTTACCAATATTACTAAGTGCATATACACGGTGAGTCATTACGGAGTAATCGGACTTTGCCAGTGGTTAGATAACCATTAAAAGAAAGAAAATTCCTATATATCATTTTTCTCGTATTTCTATACTTTTGGAGAAAAACGGCATCGAAGTTCAGCCTAATGTTTGCAAGTTTAATAGTATGAATGCACATGACACATATTTTAAAAGTTCAAGCAGATATTCAATACTACTAGAATGTGCAAGGATAGCGTAATAAAGTAATAAAAACGTCTTTATTTTGGCCAAGTGTTTCGTAGAATAACAACAGATAAACAGAATTAAATAAACAAAGCATGTTGAGAACGACCTCTCGATGGATATTGTTTCAAAAATGGTATTTTTGTTTTGTTTCTGATTACTAAGGCAATTTCAAATTCTTTTAATAGGCACATTAACCCCTATGTGTAATATCGAGTGTTTTTTTAAATTTGACGTCGAAGGCGGCTATGGGTAGTTGATTGTGAACGGATCTTGATCGTATTAATAAATGTCATTGTCAAAACGTTCAAATTACTCACGTGTTTAAATAATTCACAATCGACTATTCACAGCCTACGTTGACGTCAAATTTAAAAACACACTCGATACAATACTGCAGGTTTGTGAATAAAAAATTATAGTACTGTGATAGTGACACATATTTGGTTTCTCAAATCATAACAAATTGCAAACCCCTTACACTGCAGCTTTTAGTAATAAAACGTAACAGTACTTGTACTTGACTATGTAAACAAATCCATCAAGCATTCAGGGTCGTTGAATTAAAACATCAAAAAGAATAATAAGGTTTTAATAATGAAACATTCTAGAATTCCAATAAAAATAACAATACCTATTGATGGATAGATCAAATTAGCTAAACATGTCTTTACTTAATTAAAACTAATATCTGTTTATTAACGCATAACACATCGAATTTAATGATATCATTGAATGGGTCTGTATTAAAATGATGTCATTTCTGTCTGCGTTTACTATTAAAATAGAGGGGAATCCCCCGGATTAATAGATCGTTTTGTTTTAACATCTAAAATGGAATGTGCGTCGTTTGCATTCTTGTTGTGCTTGTTTAAACAGATGTCACGTTTTTACTGATGGTGTCAATTTCTAAAGATCTTGCATTTATTTCTATTCGACTTAACAACACTGACCTGCATCAATTATACGTACTTTCCTGAAAACGTCGGTCAAAATTTTCGAAATTTTCAAGTTCATTTAATCAAAAAAAGTTACTAAGGTTTTATGTTTCTAATAACCAGAGCTTATCCTCAAAGTCCGATCATTGAGTACTGGATCACCGTGTATGTAGATATAATATAATTTGCGGACAACGAAGGGAAATAAGATACGATTTTGTTATTTTATTTATAGCAAGCTGACAGACTAAGCAATAATTATAATTAAAAGTATTTATTGTAATTATATATATAAAACCAACTACTGCACCTATATTTAATTATTTTGAAAAGTTTAAGAATTTAACTAAAAAAATTCTTTTGTTCTGTTATTTAATTAAAAATATATTAAAACCTATTTAAATTTGTTTTATTTAAACCATAGGTGATTAACTTCCTCAGGAATTTGCTGAGTATTAATAATAAGTAACTTATTTATTCTGACAAGACAAGTACTATACATTGTATTTGCATCACTGATCTACTTGTAATTTAATAACCCTTGGTTTTAATTATTACGTAATTAATTTCCTTGTTTAAAATAAATTTATACCTTATTTTACAAAAATTAACCAAACCCACAAATCTTTAAGAGAAAATTATCCCTATTATAAAGTACTATATCCCTATTTTGATGCTTCTAGTACTATTAATTAATCTAATATTTAATTTAAAAATAAATTATCAAATCTTGACCACCATCCTTACTATAATTTAATTCTACATAATTATTAAAAATCCTATGATTACGTATTGTTTTAAATTTCTTTTATATCTACAAACTCTTGACTTCTTCTAATCTCTCTTCTTATTTTCTGCTCTAATTTACTTTTTATATGAAAGTAATAAAACCCACAAATTATAGCTATTACTATAGTACCAATTAACACTCCCACTAATTCGATTAGTGAAATATTTTTATTAAGGGTTTCAGAAGAGCCACCACTGTTGCCTGCTTGAGCTATGACGACCTCTTCTGTGGATTCGGATCCTCCCATATTGGTTTAAATATAATAAACTTTTTGTACCATTTTAATCAGTAATGTTTTTTCTACTTAAACCCTTGATTTTATTCGATTAAAAAAAATTACTATACTCCCGGCTACTTATAATTTATGCCCCCTAAATAACCTGTTGCCCGGCGCCTCCACCATCTTGTTACATTTTATTTTTGTTACTGGGGGTTACTCAGATGGTAGTACATAATTAATACAGCATCAATTAAATTGTATACTATATTTGACTTAAACTAATTTACAAAATAACTTAAAATCTACTTACATACACACAATAGCTAAATTGACCTCTCCAAAGACTTGCCAGGAACTAACTAACTTAAAAAACTCAAATTGATTGCTCCATCCCATCATATAAAAATTGCTTACAAAGAAATGAAGTTTATTACCCTTGGCAACCTCAATAAAATTGATGTGCTTTGATATTAATAATTATTTGCATTATGCAATTATCTTAATTTTGATTTCCAAATTAATCTTTTCATTTTTTAATTTAACCCTTCGTAACAATATTATCATTCTTGTTACGTGATTTTGAGGTCTCCAACATTACGAGTTCCAACCGCTTTGGCAAACTCGGTGCGAATAATTCCCCGACCTCGCCCAATAAAGGCGGTGCTTGTTAATGAAAGTCTTACGCATAAGATCAACGGAAATAGTAGAAAACTAAAAGATACTCAACTTTACACAAATACCTCTGTGTCATTTGATCGTACACAAAAACAAATAGAGCATTATCGCTCTTTAAAACAACAGGTAGAAGACCGCCAAAAAGCGGATAAAACAAATCTCAAAATTAAATATGTATACGATACGTGGTACTCTAACAATCGCTTCTTTAAACTGAATATTCCCAACAGCCAGTTCAATTACAATTGTTATTTCTAAAATGTTAGGGGACTTCGTTCCAAAGTTGATGAATTTAATTCTTCTACAAATATACGTTATGTGAATGTGATTTTGTGTTTATTGTTGAAACTTCGTTAAATGATAATATGTTCAGTGCAGAGTTTTTTCCAAATACATACTCAGCATTCAGACAAGATCGGCAATATGAATAAAAAAACCAAAAATGGGGAGGAACTGCTTTAATAGCCATCAGAAATCATATTATCTTTGAAAACATCGACGTATTCAGTTTAACTACTACTGTGCCGTCCATAATCTTTCTGCCGTCCATATAAGCTGTAAATGTTATATCCAAAACTGTGCTGTATTTATATTTGTCATCTATATACCGCCTGATTCAACTGTCACTATCTATAGTACATTCTTACAATTATTTGAACATTTTTTATGTGATAAAGTACATGTGCTCATTGTAGGTGATTTCTACATACCTAATATCATGATATTTGACATACGATAGAAAGTATGCACCCACATATAAAATTTTTCCTATAACACACTAACCAGTAAAAGGATAAATTTTAAAGTTGATTTTACTTAGAATCTTGATAATTTTTCATTATTCAGCTAACGATGTGTAATCGTAACATAATTAGACAATTGAAATAAAGTAGAGTCCAAATTAAGGCAAGTTTTGACCATAAGCAGACAAAGTATATGGTAGTGATGATGTATGTAAGTATTTGCTACCTTACCTGAATTATTTATATAAGAAAATAATGTTTTAAGTTAACGAGACTTTGATATTGTTAGATTTTTCTTCATTAGCTAGATTATAATGCTTGTGGCTAAAATGCTTTAATGCTGTTTTGTTAAGCAGCACAATTTTGAAAAAATCTCAAATGTTGGGATTGCTGTTTGTAGAAGATATCATTGAAATAAAATGCAAGTTTGTACGTTTTTCCTTTGCAATTTAGCTACTATTTTCATGTTATAGATATCCAAACGTATGTAAGTAATGTTTATTAGGATGTAAGGTTGGATTTTGTCAAGATAGGAAGATGTAAATAAGTAATTTTAAGTAATAACTAACATGTACGTAAGTAAGTAATAACTAAAATTATTTATTAATTTATTAGTTATTATTAACTAATTAAGTTAATTGTGTAGGAAATGTATCTTGGTTGACATTCTTTAGTGGCCTTCTTTTCGTGTCAATATAAATGTTATATATCAATGGAAAGGGAGATTTTTAGCTATCTATTTATTGAATTTATTTAAAGAATAATTAATAGTTATAAACAATTAATGTGGTTTTGTTGCATTTTAGTAACAAGTTCTCTGTGTTTTTAGAACATCCAAACAGTGCACACACGTTGAGAGCAAAAATTAAAAATTTTAAGGTTATATTGTGAAAAATATAAACAATTCATACTTCAAAAATGTTAGGTTACATTTTGTTGAAATGTCAAAGTGTTAAATAATCATCGAAGCTCTTTGAATATGACGGGTTTCAATAATAATAACATTTAATTAACACAATAATCAGTGTGAATTTATTTGTGAAATAATTTTTTTATAACTACGAGAAGAAAGATTTATTTGAATAATGGAACTTTTAACCTTCGTTATAATTTGGATGTTGGAAAGAAATTTAAAATTATAATCACTACATGGACTTACCATATTTCGTATACGCAGTTGGATTTTAATTTCGATTTAATAATATTATTTATTTTAACACAATTTGAAAGGGAGGTAGTTGGTTGTTCTTCAATCATTTTATTATTTAAATCATATGGAAAACAGAGGATTGCTGTTGTTTTGTAACAATTATAGTTGGCGCCAAATATTGGACTGATTTAAAAATTTAAGGTATTTAATTAATTTTAAATAAAATTTAGTAATTAAGATTCTGATGACGTCAGAAACATGACTTCTCGGATAAAAGACATTACACTGTCTTGGGATTGATTTTTAAATTGTTCATGGTATCCAAAGTTCCTCTTCTTTTATATTTTAATTTTTTGTTGTTGTTTGTGTTCATTTTTAAATAAATTTTTTGGCATTCCAAATTTACAGAAAATTTGGTTTATATTTCTTTTGTGTACATTACTTGTGTTCCTAAATCTATATTTATTTAGTGCCCTATTCAAGCGACCCGCCGGAAGGCTTTAGTGTGGCGGAGTTTTTGAATTTTCACCACGATTGTAATTAGCCGGAGTATTTTTTTAAAGAAAAAAGGTAGGTGGTTTGTATTTTGTATGTATCATTACTGTGCCACTACCGCATCTTTTTATTATTTGGTGACCCCAGTCTGTTGCTATGTAGTTTGTTTATACTTATATAAAACAATTATTGCTTTTTATTGTCAACCAACCCAAAATTCGTAGCACTATGTTCAACAATTGCTCAGTTAATGACAGTAACAATAATTTACTTTTACATTTCATGGAGTTTCTAAATCTCAGCCTGCATAATAATGTTACTAACATTATTATATGATCTTACAAATAGTTGATTGGACGTTTCTTCAGAATTATACTGATGTCAATGACGCATGTGTCGAATTTTATAAAGTATTATACAATGTATTAGATGCACATGTGTCAATTTACAAATCTCGAAAAATCCTAAATAGTTTTCCAATGATATTATTAAATATAATCGTATAAAAATTAATTATCACTGGGGATTTAAACGTAACAGATCTTCTGTAACTTACGAAAATTTTAAATAGTTTCTTTTGTAAGAACTCTGCAGATGTCCTTGTTGTACCACTACTTATCTTATTTAACGTCTGTTTAAAAATCTCTGCATTTCCTGAAATTCGAAAGAAAGCTAAAATTTGTCTAGTGCTCAAGTCAGGTTATATACATTTAGTTTCTAACTTTAGACCTATTAGCATTTTATGCAACTTTCTCAAAGTGTTTGAAAGCGCTATTTACTCACGCATTTCAATTCGTATCGTACATATCTCCCTCTCAACACGGATTTATGGAAAATCGTTCAACTATCACAAACTCGATTTATTTCACCCAATTCGTATCTACAAACCTCGACAATCAAAGACAGGTCGATGTTAGATACACCAATTTTGCGAAACCCTTCAACGCATTGTGCATAGTATCAATATTTCAAAGTTAGAGAGTTTTGGTAAATTGGTAATAATCTATCAGCTTTCTTCACTTTTTATTTACAAAACCGATTGCAGTATGTTCAATACAACAATTTCAAGTCTAACAACAGTGTAGCTATATCAGGGGTTCCTCAAGGATCAAACCTAGGACCGCTACTCTTTTTTATTATTTGTAAACGATTTAGTTTCTTCCTTATCATGCCAAAAACTGCAAATTGATTTGATAGATGAATTATGTAAGTGTAATAGCCTTCACTTAAACGTTGCCAAATGTAAAGTGGTTTCATATACCCGCGAAATTCACCCCTTGAATTATTCCTATGTAATTCTGTAGAACTAGATCGACGTACCACAATTAAAAATCTTGGCATTGTCTGCGATAGCAAATTATCTTTATCAGAATATATTTCTACAGTTACTAAGTCATCTACCAAAATGTTAGGTTTCATTATTAGAAACTGTAAACTATGGTCCAAGATGGAATATGGCGTTCTTGTTTGGGATCCTTACTACAACTGCTATATAAATGACTTAGAAAACGTACAAAGGAAAGTTCTAAAGTATCACTCTTTTAGTTGATAGTAGCTATCCAGAGGTAGGATATAATCACAATTTACTTTTAGAAAGACTTCAGTTTCACTTACTAGAACTTAGGAGAATTATACTAAGTCTTACTTTTTTATTTAATGTTTTACTGTCCTACTACTAGAAGTAATTTATTAGTGAAATCTCCTATCTATGCGTCAATTTTAACAATATCTGTAATCTCTGTAATATCAACAATTGTAATATAAAAGCTCTAGTTGATATAGCGATCTCTAATTATATTAGCTAAATGAAGAGAACTTAGTCATATGTTGAGGTTTAGATTATTATAAATTATTTCACAAAAAAAGAATTAATACTAATTAAATAGATTACAAAATTATAGCTGTTTTTAAATTTAATTTTTGGATTATGTAACATACTCGTTTTCTTACTCTAACTGAACTAAAACCAAAGCATACGCCGCGCGATGGACGTCAACTGTAGCACATTCAAAATACTGAATACTTACTGTAATTGCTAATTTTACAATACAAACTATAGGTACTTACTGTATACTTGAATCTAAATACAGGTGTGGGTGTTAACCCCAAAAGCTTCTGGTTAATTAATAAACTCAGAAACAAATAAAAATATAGTGAGCGCCACCAGACTGAATGATGTTAAACAAATTCGAAAAGTCCCAGTCTGGCAATTACTTCTCATTTAAAATTGACGTTAAGTTAATTAAACACATTAGTCATTAATAAAAAAATCTTAATTGACAAAAACATCAGCAGTTCGTTGGGTCTAACTATATCAAACGATAAATAAATTTGAAATATGTAAATTGAAACATAAAAGAGGTTGAAAATATTACTCAAGAACCATTTTAGATAAAAAACATTCTCTTTCCTAACTTTTGCATAATTTCGGGATCTCGAATAAATTTTTCAATAAACAACTTATTTGTTTAAAATTTTGGCAGAACAGGAAACGTGCTCGGGTTGTTGGTTTACTATTTATAAACGAGTCAATGTGTTAATATGAGAATTCACTGTTGATTAGCTTTAAACCGATTCATTTAGGCCAAAACAACGTTCAAATAAGAAAGAATTAACACTAATCCTCTAATATAATAATAATAATATAATAATAATTATATGCTACAACCCATAACCTGGAATCCAGGCCCCAGAAGCTGTAAGCTTGTGCGGGAGGAAGGGGGCGATTATTGTTATTACGTAGGCTCTACGTGCGGCTGCAGCCGACCTACAGATGGAACATCGAAAATCCCACATTTGTGTTGCAGCTGAGAAAAACTGCAGAAAACCTTGACCAGATCTGCCGGCATTGGGAGTCGATCTCGAGCCGCTTGGGTGAAAGTCCAGCACGCTAGACATTACACTAGCAAGGCTGTTTATAGCAAATACACTGCATTGAAAAACTGGACACTACTCTTACGTGAATGAAAATTCACCAAACTAAAATTTCTGAATAATCCACATCACTAGATTAATTCCCTAACAACAAAAATCGGTACGGTATAACACTAAAAGTTGCTTCATTCTAAACGGTACTGTAAATATGTGACGGTAATGTCACCCACACGCGACGGCCGTAGCCGAAGAGCCAAGCCCGGGGGCAAGCCCCTAACTATTGACTTTGAGAGTCGCTGTCAGACTGACTCTGGAATTTGAAAACTATCCCAACTTTTAATAAAATTCAGAGAGGGATATTTTAAACAACTACTAATATAAAAGCTGACGATAAATTAAACCAATAGGAAAAATATTTTCCTAATATACAGAACCGTACTATTATTTCTATAAGTTCACGTTTAACTATATGGAGTTAAATCTTGAGATTTTAACACGTTACAATTAGTACATAGATGTTTATGGTAGGTGATATGAGATTGTATTGATTTTGTTTGTTTGATATGTTATACATTCTTGTTTATTAATTTTATTTTTTATTTATTTATTTACAAACATTCCAACAAGCTAGACAGCCTAACTACAGGAATACAATATATGTAAGTAACATGCCAACAACACTTACTTAACCCTATGATTAATATAACTTTACTATGTTAAACAGATCTTTGGAAAATTGATTAATATTTTTTTTATTTCACGCCTACACTACGGGGGAATCAATTCTAACTCTATTTCTAACTGTGTTTATTTTAAGGCAGTAAATTCATTACTTGCCATATATGCAGCCCACCTGTTGGAATTACAAGAGCACTTTCCAAAAGTTAGAAAATTTATTATCTAAAATGCATGAGTTTATGATATTAAAAATAAACGGAGCAATGTAATGGACAAGTTAATGTAATAATTTTAAAATTAGGGTTAACTCAGCTTACAGGGAATTTCAGGGAATGAATGCTGTAGTAGTTTAGAATAAAACTAAAATGAAAATAGCTTTGAATAACTGTAATAAAATTATACTCTAACGTAAGATCAATATCTACTTACTAACAAAATAATTATTGATTGTTTTATTATTACTCTTATTTCTTTTATGTCGTATTTGGAACGATGGTGCATGATTATAAAAAAAATACACACCGTGTCCTTTAAAATGCTGCGGTGAATCCAGAGCCTGGGTTGGAGAGGGAATCTAACGATCTGTCAAACTTGTAATAAAAATTTGTTCGAATCAATACCAGGAATTGTGAGAAACTACCATATTGCACCCAACCAAGGGCATGACATAGTTATTTAAACCTTGCAGTTTATGACCGCGAACGCCCTTACGGAGTCACGAATTGAGATACGCTCAATTAGCGCGCAATTACTAATGCAAATGCTTCCAGTACACATTGATGGGAGCGATGTTACTACCCATGATCTACTAGTTGCCCAGGTTAGTCCGGACCGTGCTTTCTGCAGATCATACGACTGGAACTGCACAGTCACAGCACCACACTATCTGGTGGTATGCAGTTTGCCACTGGCCGGGGCTTACTCCTCCCCACAACCGGGATGAACTTCACTAGATTCTCTTCCATCACATTAAGTCTGTGGTGAGAATCAAATCCAGCCACACCAATACTCATATTTGTAGAGTTTCTTCCGCAACGTTAATGAGTTTTTGTCGAGAGACACTTTCGTGAATCTCTACCACACATTGCTTTCTAACTATAGCTTCCGTTACCCACGTCTATGCAGGCACCTTATCAGGTCTCGTCTCAGATATTAGTTAGTCGATTTATCCAAAGCCTCTGACGACAGCCTGGGCAACCACTCCACCACCTGTGGCCCGTCTCCATTCATCATGAAAGCATGCCCTAGTTAATCTTTGAATGATTCAAAGGTTTTAGCTAACAAGAGTCAAGTATTTAAGATAAAAGTTTTCAAGATTCACCATTTGTAGGATTTCCGGCTTGAAAGTTTGACAGTTCCAAATTTAATGCACTTTAAAGCATCAAAGCGTCTAATTTAATTCCAGTAGTATATGAGTTCGGCAGGTTTTATTTTATAGTTTTAAAGCTCCAGAATCTTAGCTTTAGCTGGCAAGCTTCAGATATTAATATTAGGAGATACAGATTTTAAAATGAAACAAAAATAAAAAGCAAACGTTTAACCTATAAAGTTTATCAAATATCATACCTAGTATATCAAATCAAGTGAGAATTTGCCATACGTATTGTCGTGATATTTGGCATACAAAATAAAGAATGCACCCACTCAATAGTTTTTATCAAGTTTAGATATGACTTTTCAAACAACACGTTATAGATGGGTTGCCTAACCTCACTTTCAAAATAATTATTTTGAGCAATTTATCATTTAAGAAGCTATAAAAGGTTTACTATAGTTTACATGCACACTACCACACAATAGTTAGACAATAGAAAATGGATATTTGTAAAGCTAATTTTCCATAGAATTTAGGTTCAACTAACGCCATCTGGTTCTGAGCTTAGTTAATGATTTATTAACCATTCAAAGATGTTATTTTGAATAAGCATTAAAATTTACTAAATCCATTAACCAGAAAATGAATAAAATATTTAGTTGAAACAAAAAATTTTTTGTTTATTTACAAGTGCTGAAGAAATGAAAATAAGCTTTCATAACCAATATGGTTCCGTTTTGTAGATCCATCAGTTTACAATAATAACATTTATTAACAAAAGAATGGGTAAAATACACATACAAAGATAAACAAATAAAACACACCTTGTATATTTATTACTAACCCAATCTAAATTTATTGGATTATAATTATGTTCAACAGTTAATCAAAAAAATTCACCAAGAACGTTTCGTTTAATAAAGAAAACAAACAGGAAAACTTATTGGATTGACCACAAAATTGTTCAAAACACATACTATCAATATTAGAAATTTACCTTGAATGATCATGATCGCAAAATATTTCAAATGAATCGATTAGATCACCCATAAACATTGTTCAAAACAATTTAATTTAAATATTAACCTTTTTATTTACTGAGCTTTTCCTGGACAAAATTTATAAACAAATCTCTAAAGGAGATTAGGCAAATTATATCAGTTCAACAGTATCAAAACAAATGAATTGCAATTAAATTAAAGCTTAAAGATTTTTAATTATCAAGGAGAGCTCTCCCTAAAGAAGATTCATAACCATGACATTCTTAATACTTGAATTACAACAAATACCACTTAATATTACAGTACCTTGCATTTTCCTTAATTAAACTCATAGAATACCATACATCAAGTCCAGTAGAAATTGGAAATTCGCTTTTCATTTGAGGAAATTGTGATAAATCTCGGCGTGCGTCGAAGGATAGATTCTGCATACCAAAACGTGATCCAAATTTAATTGATAATAACAGCTCATATGTTTCCATAAACCAATAAAGTCAAGCACGAAAAATAACCAACATTTTAATTTGTGCTTAGTTAATAACGTCTTTAATTTTCACCCAGAAAAACTAATGGAACTGTTCTGAAGCATCCAGTTATTTTAATTCACTGATTGCATTAACTGCACTCAAATTCTTTAAGAGGAATTTTAATTTCACAAAAGCACAGAAATCGGTCACTACATTTAGGATTGCTTTAAATAATTCTTCCTATAACGTGAAACGTAATTAACTTTAGAACTTTCACAAGTCACAAAAGATCAGTATTAAAACTATACGGAACGGTAAATAAAATATCTTGCAATTCTATAGGATTAAAGAACTGTAATCCATTGACACTGATTTAAAAGCAATCAATCATTATTGATCGATAATACAACCGCGCACCCAGGTCGAATCGTAATATCGACCGCTCGCTTGCAGGATGCTGTCGTCAAGCTCTGCCTCAAAAATCTGTCTGTTCTTGTCAAAACCGAGCGAAGCCCTTTTATAAACTTCGTTTCACGCTACTCCGCGTATAAACATCTGTTTTTAGGCGGCAAGGGTGCTTGTTGCTTGCCCACTATAGGATTTTAGACCTTACGTGTAAAAAATAGTACCAAAATTCTACCCGCCAAAACACACGTGTGAGCTAAAACGCTGGCTGTAGACGATATTTCTACACCGCATCGACTTAAAATTCAAGACGCAAAAATCAGACAAAGGAAAGTGTATCTAGAATCGTATACACTCAAAATATTTACCAAAACACTTCTATAAATGAGATGACGAAGCGCTTCTCATGGTTTCTTTTCAAGGTTTCTTTTTGAAGAAATTGATATTATTTTTTAAAATGCCAAGTCGCAAGATACGAAAAACGACATCAATATGACGTGACGTTACATTATTTCATTATAGCAAATATTAAACATTCCCTTCCTATAAATACTTTCTGTAGGAAATGTTTGCCTGATGAACTGCATATTTAAATAAAGCGATATCTACAGGACCGAACTTAAGATTTTTATCCAGAATTAATACAAAATTCTATGTACTAAATGCCGTTGGAAAATGTACCCGTTACAGGCTATAATAAATCCAAGATTAAACCTAAAAACGAGATTTTTTATATTTAAAATTTTACAGTTTTTGACTAAATAATTTTGATGGAGTATTATGAAGTAGTTTCTTTACCACAGAATGGAAACTATCTTGAATGTTGGGGCTGCAGATAAAGCTTTTGCAGGTGCTTTTTGTAGATGATATCAATGGAATAACATACAAGTATGTGCGGATTTGCATCGTACACAAAAATTAATGCATTTAGCTTCAATTTTAATTTTTTTGATATCTGAAAATATTTAAATAATGTTTGTTAGTATATAAATCTTAAATTTGTGAAGATAGGAAGGTGTGAATAGGTATTTTTAAGTAATTAAGTTAGTATTAGTTAAGTACTAGTTGTGTAAAAATGAGATTTCATCGACAATGAATGGTGACTTTGTTTTGTAATGTGAACATGTTATATACCAATAGATAGGGAATTTCATAAGCTATCAGTTTAAGGATTAGTTAAAATTTATAAACAATAATTTGGTTATTGTATAAATCAAATGTCTACAGTTCTTTTGTTTAGACCAAAATGTATAGTAGAGTTCAATTGTTTCCCAGAAGGGTATAAAAACTCGGCCAATTTTGTAATAAATTCTCTTTAAATTTAAATCTTTCAAACAGTGCACACCTGTTAAGAGCATAATTTTTAGGTTATGTTTTGAGTCTATTTTTCTATTTTTTCTATCTTTAAGTGTTGCAGAGATGCACATGTTACTGTATTTTCGATATTTGATGAAATCATGAAAGGTAGAATCTAGAATATTCTACATTATTTTGCTAAAACGTGCTTCAGAGTGAGTTATGAAGCGCGTAACGGATTATGGTTTCTTCACATAAATGTGAATGAATGCGTTAAAGCTAGTTACCAATGTATTATAGTTTTTCTGTTTCCTACTTGTTTTTATACCGAGCTTGGTTTTCGCCCTCTGAACCGTGACAGTTGATACAACAGTAATTTCTGCTAGCTTGCGATCGGATGACGAAGGAGCTTTCTAAAATTTACTGTACAACTTTTCATGTAACCCGAGAATATTTACTGCTGGTCGACGGCCACGCAATGGTTTCACTTGGCTGGTACCAGTTTTGCCAAATCGTTATGAATGTACAGCTCTAACGGGTACATTGTGGGACTGGAAATGATTAAGGGTAAGCTGTCAATGGTAATTATATTATTGGAAATATCTTATGATGACCGCGTTGCGAAATTCGGCTTCACTCTTGTTCGTTTTACAGCCATTTTCAACATTAAGCACTAGTTTTATTTTTACACTGAACAACGTGTCAAATGACATAAACGTCGCCTGACGGGGCATCCAAGGCATTATAGTTGTTTCAAAATAGCGACACTTTACCTGAAACACCCTTTAAACTCTTGTAGAACCTTTATTTTCGGTCAGAAATGGTATAAACCATATACGATATATTATTAAATGGCATAAAATTCTCTATGTTCTGGTTGTCTAAAAAATTTTGTATTTACTAAATCACCGTGAGAGTGATGATTTCATCGAACTTTTTTTAATTACATGATAAGGTATTTGATATACTGAAATCAGGAGAATAGTGTGCTCTCCTTTCAACCATAATAAATATTCATACTCTTACATAAGAAATTTTTTAAGAAAAACGTGAAAAATTATTTACTACTAGTATTCTCCAATTAATAAAACAGACTTATCTAGCAAGCTTAAATAACGAAACTTTAGTTATTCTGATGGTCTTGAGTCTTCAATTAGGGAAAATGTAGAACAAAACCATACAGTATAGATAATCAGTAGAATTAATGGAAAAATCTACTTTAGAATTCCACAACTAGACAATTAAAAAACCAGTATGATTATTAAGATTAAATTGATATTAATATCCATCTCAAAATGGAGCAACCATTACTATAACTGGTAAAGAAAACTCGCAATCTACTCCATAATTTAATAAACTTATAAAAATGTCAGCGTGACATATACATATATGTTTCGGCCTTTAAATTATCTAGCCATTCTCAAACTTAATTACTAAAATTATTTAACAAACATCTGTAAAAGGAATAAACTAATTAGATTGAATATTGTACTAATTGAGTTATAATAAATTTTCTTACCTATAGTTTGAACAAACTTAATTAAATCAAAAATAATATCATCATTGATAAGTAAAAGTTTTCATTTTGCAGAAAATCTTAAACATTTTTATTTGGAAATGTTTAAACCATAAAATTAGAGAGGATTAAAAAACCTCAAACAGGAACTGTTAGGGAACCTCCATTACAAGTAAGTAAAATTATAAACCCAATCGGTAAATTAGAAACGGAAAAGTTAGAAGAGACCTCTATTAGAAATATGAACAAGCTAACAAAATAACGAACTATAATTTTAGATTTTTGGGTATAATAGGACTTTTTTGTATTTGATCATTTAAGAGTTCATAATTATTATCTATTAAATATTTATTAATTTCGTAATTTTCTAAAATTGTAAGAATTTGAGAATTATTACAAATATGTAAAATAGAGACATCCTTATTCCTATCTGTGGTGTGACCAGTATCTAGAATATGATTTGCAAAGTGAGAAATGTCAGATCTATTATTTCTTATAGCACTATAATGTTCTTTTGTTCTAGTGTTGATTTGGCGTTCCGTTTTACCTATATAAACCTTATTACAATCAGTATCACCACATTCTAATTTGTATATACCACTTTTTTTCCCTTTCTCAATTTTTTGTTTGTGATTAATTAACATTCTTTGTATATTTGTATTACATTTGTAAGCTATGTTGATATTTTCTTTGTGAAATATAGTATTAATGATTTCAGAAGTTTTTCCGTAGTAAGTTAGAGAAAAAAATTGGTTTTTGTTTTCATTATTGTTGATTTTACTTAAACCAGTATTGTTTTTTAATTCAATATTGAATTTATGTTTAGAAATGATTTTGTCAATCACATTATTTGAGTAGCCTGATTGATGACCTATCTGTCTAATAATCTGAAGTTCTCTTTCATAATTAATAGGATTTAATGGGAAAGAAAGTAATCTGTGTATATAGGCATGGAGTGCAGCAAGTTTATGAGAAGGAGGGTTATTACTAACAAAGGGTATAATATTACTAGTGTGAGTAGGTTTTCTATATATATTGAAGTCTAAAGAGTCACCTATTTTAGTGATTTTAATATCTACAAAATTTAGGCAATTATTGAGTTCTTTTTCAAAGGTAAATCTAATATTGTTGTGCCAACTATTGATATAATTAACGAAATCCTCTAAATCGCTGTCACTTCCTTCAAACAAACAAAAGACATCATCAACATATCTAAGCCAAAGCTTACAATGATCATTAATAGGGTTATTTGAATTTAGAAAACTCTTCTCTAAGTTGTCCATGAAAATGTCGCTAAGAAGCGGAGATAACGAGCTGCCCATGGCAAGACCTTCATTTTGAACATAGAAATTATTATTGAAATGGAAAAAAGATTGTTCTATACATAATTCAAATAATTTAGCTAAATTTTGGGAATCAATATCATTCAAATCAGAGTTGTTAATCATTTCATTGACAATGTTTTTAGTTTCCTCCAAAGGAATACTAGGGAAAAGGTTTTCCACGTCAAAACTAACAATAGTAATATTATCGGATATTCTAAAATCTTTAATTTTATTAATGAGTTCTAAGCTATTATTGATTGTAAAAAAGGGTTTCCATTTCGTGATATCTTTGAAGATTTTATTTAGCCATTTAGCTAATTTGCTGGCCGGAGCATTTGGCCGGAGTCATATGGCAATAAACTTTATTATAAATTAAAAAAGAAATTAAATAATTTACAACTAAATAAGTCACAGAAGGAAAAATCCATTCAAAATTTCAATAAGCCGATACATAATTTTCATACTCCCATTATCAATTGTACTAAAGTAGATTTTACTAAAGATGAATTACTCATCCTAAGTCACAATCAAAAAACTAGTTTTAATTATTATACTAATAAAAAAGATATTCTTAATTTAGCAATAGAATCAGAAAATATCACAAACAATTTGAAAATAGACGAGGATAAAAAAAATTTCATCAAATATAAAATTGCCAAAAAACTTAACCATGCCATAAATAATTTAAATAATGTTAAGACCAGTTTAGACATTCAGAAACGTAACATCATTAATAATCTTAAAACCATAAAAGAAAAATTTACTAAAGATAATCTCTCATTCACCAAAGCAGACAAAGGTAATTGTAACATTATAATCAATATTAATGAATATAATATGGAAGTGATGAACTTCATTCAGAAACAGAAATATAAATTATTAAAAACAAACCCTTTAGACAATTTCCAACGAAAATTTAGGAGAGTTATTAAATCATGTAAAGACACTTTTGTTTCTTTGGGCACTAATCATTTTAAATTTATAGTAACTAACCCCATAACCCCTTCCCTCTACTGTCTACCTAAAATTCACAAAACTGATAGCAGAGTATTAAAGGATATTCCGATGAGACCGGTTATCTCACAAATAAATGCTCCGGCCAGCAAATTAGCTAAATGGCTAAATAAAATCTTCAAAGATATCACGAAATGGAAACCCTTTTTTACAATCAATAATAGCTTAGAACTCATTAATAAAATTAAAGATTTTAGAATATCCGATAATATTACTATTGTTAGTTTTGACGTGGAAAACCTTTTCCCTAGTATTCCTTTGGAGGAAACTAAAAACATTGTCAATGAAATGATTAACAACTCTGATTTGAATGATATTGATTCCCAAAATTTAGCTAAATTATTTGAATTATGTATAGAACAATCTTTTTTCCATTTCAATAATAATTTCTATGTTCAAAATGAAGGTCTTGCCATGGGCAGCTCGTTATCTCCGCTTCTTAGCGACATTTTCATGGACAACTTAGAGAAGAGTTTTCTAAATTCAAATAACCCTATTAATGATCATTGTAAGCTTTGGCTTAGATATGTTGATGATGTCTTTTGTTTGTTTGAAGGAAGTGACAGCGATTTAGAGGATTTCGTTAATTATATCAATAGTTGGCACAACAATATTAGATTTACCTTTGAAAAAGAACTCAATAATTGCCTAAATTTTTTAGATATTAAAATCACTAAAATAGGTGACTCTTTAGACTTCAATATATATAGAAAACCTACTCACACTAGTAATATTATACCCTTTGTTAGTAATAACCAAGCCCAACCAACTGGGTGCTGAATGGGTAGTTAATTGCACAATTTCGTGTAGTCGAATGTATAGGTATAAAATTACGGTAGGTTACGGTACGGTTAGGTATACATGCGACTACACGAAATTGTGCGCTTAACTACCCATTCAGCAACCATGTGGTTGCCCTTGGTAATAACCCTCCTTCTCATAAACTTGCTGCACTCCATGCCTATATACACAGATTACTTACTTTCCCATTAAATCCTATTAATTATGAAAGAGAACTTCAGATTATTAGACAGATAGGTCATCAATCAGGCTACTCAAATAATGTGATTGACAAAATCATTTCTAAACATAAATTCAATATTGAATTAAAAAACAATACTGGTTTAAGTAAAATCAACAATAATGAAAACATAAACCAATTTTTTTCTCTAACTTACTACGGAAAAACTTCTGAAATCATTAATACTATATTTCACAAAGAAAATATCAACATAGCTTACAAATGTAATACAAATATACAAAGAATGTTAATTAATCACAAACAAAAAATTGAGAAAGGGGAAAAAAGTGGTATATACAAATTAGAATGTGGTGATACTGATTGTAATAAGGTTTATATAGGTAAAACGGAACGCCAAATCAACACTAGAACAAAAGAACATTATAGTGCTATAAGAAATAATAGATCTGACATTTCTCACTTTGCAAATCATATTCTAGATACTGGTCACACCACAGATAGGAATAAGGATGTCTCTATTTTACATATTTGTAATAATTCTCAAATTCTTACAATTTTAGAAAATTACGAAATTAATAAATATTTAATAGATAATAATTATGAACTCTTAAATGATCAAATACAAAAAAGTCCTATTATACCCAAAAATCTAAAATTATAGTTCGTTATTTTATTAGCTTGTTCATATTTCTAATAGAGGTCTCTTCTAACTTTTCCGTTTCTAATTTACCGATTGGGTTTATAATTTTACTTACTTGTAATGGAGGTTCCCTAACAGTTCCTGTTTGAGGTTTTTTAATCCTCTCTAATTTTATGGTTTAAACATTTCCAAATAAAAATGTTTAAGATTTTCTGCAAAATGAAAACTTTTACTTATCAATGATGTTATTATTTTTGATTTAATTAAGTTTGTTCAAACTATAGGTAAGAAAATTTATTATAACTCAATTAGTACAATATTCAATCTAATTAGTTTATTCCTTTTACAGATGTTTGTTAAATAATTTTAGTAATTAAGTTTGAGAATGGCTAGATAATTTAAAGGCCGAAACATATATGTATATGTCACGCTGACATTTTTATAAGTTTATTAAGATTGAAAATAAAAGGTTATTTTCTTACTCATTTCAACATATATTTATTAATTTAGTTAGAAATTAAATACACATAAAGCCACAATTAAATATTTGAAGAATTATACTAAAAAAGGTTGAATATTATGCTATCTATTTCTTTCAATACATATTTCGCATCTTCGAATAACACTAGTACTAATCTTAAGTAGAACTAGGGTACTTAGAACTGTCTTGCTCTACATTTTCCCTAATTGAAGATTCAAGACCATCTGCATAACTAAAGTTTCGTTATTTACCTAAGCTTGATAGATAATTCTGTTTTATTAATTGGAAAATCAGAAATCAAAGCCTACTAGTCGTAAATAATTTTTCACGTTTTTCTTAAAAAAAATTGTATGTAAGTTCGATGACGTCATCACTCTCACGATGACCGATTTCGTAAATACCAAATTTTCTAAGCATAGGTAATTTTATGCCTTTAAGGGCCGGTCTTTTCACCTCATCTTAAATTTATCGGGAAGTTAATTGCTATGGTGACATGATAAAGTTACCAGAAGGTGAAAAGATCGACCCTTAATAATATACTATATGGTTTATAAAAATTATGTGCGAAAATAAAGCTGTTACAAAACGGGGGCGCTTTAAATCGAACAGACTGCATATCACTCACTCCTTTCTTTTTGTCCATTCCGAGCATTTTAACGCTTTTGAAGTTATTATTGTAATGTATAGTATGTGCAGTTGATCAATATTTCAGCACATTTTCTTTCGTTTTACTTTATACTGAAAAGTTCAGGATCTATCCTTTGGTGCTATATTTAAAATTTTATATTTAGTTTTCTTAGGTCTTTAGACTTTTAAGGGCATTTAATATGATAATTTTAATTGAAAAATAGGCTTTTTCCTTCCGTATTTCAGTATTTTAATAAGCTGGATTGAAAGTGTTACAACTGCATATAAAAATGGCATAGTAATAATGCAAAATCTCGACACGCAATCATTTATATGCATTTCAAACCATTTCGTACGATTAATCTCGTTCACTACAAAACATAATAACAAACAAGATATAACTTCAGCAAAATATCCCATGAATATTCAAGCACTAAAGCTACACTATCCTCTCTGTTAACTTATACGTCGTGTTTGCTAACTCTATCGCACCCATAAAAAATGTCAGCTAAACAGAGGAAAATGCATGAAATACACTACTGTAGTCATATTTTAGTTTTAATTGGAGACTTGTTTACATTTTATCGTGCGTGCGAGAAAAAAATTACCAGCATATGACAGTTGCTAATAGTGTAAAATACTACAATAATACGTTTTGTGTTTTAACATTTTTTATGCATAAGATAGATTTTGGTTTTGAAAAGGAACACGTTTTGCAGTAGTACGAAACGAGGTTGCTTTAAAATATTATTAACAAGATTTGCAAATGATTATACGAACTGCTTTAATTTCCAAGATTTTATTACTTTAAAATTCATTTAAAACTTTACTGTTATTAAAATAAAAAAGTACAATCTTCATTTCTCTGATAACCCTGAAAAATTAACGTAGGCTCTAGATACCTTGGGGTATCTAGAAAACCAAAACGCCTTCACCTTCAGAGATTTCTAATTAAAGCTCACAAGTGAAAAACTGGTTGATTGCGTGTAAAACCCCAGAACATGACATAATTAATAAATAAATAGGTGTATTGTGTGTTGTCTACTATACATTGGTGGCTTTTAGCTATTACTCAATTACTGCTAACACATACAAAATAAGTTGTTAGGTTTCAATAATAGTATAGTATAAAATAGTATATAAAATATGAAGGAATTACTCGACATCTTGAGGTACAAGTTGCATTTTACTGCAGTAGGGCATCTGACGTAAAAGAAAAGCAGTATATTAAAATAAATAAAAAATTTGCAAATAGCTTTTGTTTCTTGATTTAACAAAATTAGGCAATAAAGAAACAATAAGAAACTTTGCCGACATTGATTTTAGCTGGCATTACAGTGGAATGCCTCACGTTGAGACAAGCCAAATAAATATGCGATGGAATCCCCACTTTTGGAGAAATCAAATCAATAAATGAAGATGTGTTGTGCATAAGCAATAAATTAATAAAATAAGATAGAATAGCATTCGCAAATTTTTTTATAAATTAGTTTGCCCGGCGTCGTAATGAAAAAGTTTAAAAGTAAACTTCATATTTTAGATTAATAAATGTTATGAAATACTTATGATGAACGTTTAAATAAGTATGGAATAATAACTTCAGGTATATAAATTCTGGTATAAACTTTAACAGTACGTAATAAGATAATTGAAAAACCTTGAAAGCAAAAACCTCTGCATTCGTTACATCACCAAATCGTTGTTAGAATTAAAAGATCTATCTCACAAAATTTCAAAAGAGTTATTTTGCAAAAATAAATTATCGTTATTATTACTATCAATTATTATTACGTATTTCTAAGGTTTTATAACTAACTGTAATGTTTACAAGAACAGCTTATATTTTAAGGTTCATAAAACTATGATGTAGAGTTATATAACTAGTTATAAAGACTGTACACGATAAAATCTGGCCACCTTCGGTCGCCTATATTTTTGGATACAGGCAAGATAGAGGGTTAAGATTTGGATCCGAGTTGCCTTGAAAACAGTTATTTACAGTTTGGTTTATTACTACATGTCAGTTTGAAAAATAATTAAAATGCTATCAAAAGAAGAAACTTTGCGAAACAAAATTGTTTCCGAACAGTTACTAAATCTGCAATTACCACATCAAAAGATTGAAAAAAGCTAAATGTAGCTAAGTCAACAGTATCTAGCGTCTTAAAACGCTTTGAAGAGAAACTGACAACTGCAATACAACCTGGCAACGAAAGAAATCGGAGACCAGTAAGTGTACAGAAAGACAGAAAGGTTGTAGAATCTTCAAAAGGAATCCAAACTTGTTAGTACGTAACATTGCTAAAAAACTTAATATGTCTGCAGCCTATGTCCAAAAAGTTGAAAATAGAACTCGATTGAAGGTTTTCAAGGTGCAAGCAGCTCCAAATCGTAACTGAAAACAAAATAAAACCACCAAAACTAGAGCTTGCAAGCTGTACGAAGAAGTTTTAACAAAACACAGGTGCGTTGTACTGGATGACGAAACTTATGTGGTTGCCGACTCTTTAAACAGTTACTTGGTCAGGAATTCTTTAAAGCGTCAGACAAAACAAATGTCGCAGATAATTTTAAGGAAAAAAACTGTCCAAAGTTTCCAAAAAAAAAATTAATATGGCAAGCCATGTGTTCTTGCGACCGAAGAAGTCAATGTTTCATTTCAACGTGGCCAATAAATCAGGAAATTTATGTAAAGGAGTGTCTTAAAAAACATCTTTTGTCATTTAAAAGGTGCCATTCAGTGTCTGAGCATTTTGACCAGATCTAGCTTCCTGCCACTATGAAGAAACTGCAATAGCATGGTATAAAAAGCACAATGTGATAGTTGTACCAAAATCGATAAATTCACCCAACTGTCCCGAGCTTCACCCAGTCAAGCAATATTGGGATCTAATAAAACGTCAGCTGAGATATAGTAAAAATGAAGCAAAACATGTGAGTAACTTCAAGAAAAAGTGGTGGTTGGCAGCAAATTCGCTAACTGAAGATACTGTACAAAAATTAATGATGAGCGTTAATAAGAATGTTAGAGAATTTAGTCGTTTAAGTTTAGAAAGTTAAAACAATATATATTATACGTAAGTTATATTTCAAATGTTCAAAATAAAAATTAAGTTTGGGTTTGACTTCTTATTTATTCTTTTTATGATCATTTGAAAGTAGTCAGATTTTATCGTGTGCAGTCTTTATTTACCTTTAAAAGTTACCCAGAAATTTACTTTAAAAAAACATTACCAATTAAAATAATTACATAAAAAATAAAGAATTTGAAAAGTCACCAAATTTTAGAAATGCATTGAAAATGTCATATTAGGAAATTGAATAAGTACGAATTAAGACGTACTTTAAAAAAATCCTTTGTAAAATCTCCTAAGTAATTCAGTTAGTGATATCATTCTGATCATAAGTTTAAACAGTACTTATATCCTTAAAATGATTGAATGATTTAAAATGACGTACTTAAAGTTATCTGGCAGCTGGAATCAAACCTGGAGCGGCAGCGACTTTGGATTATTATCACCCCGCTTCAACTAACAGCTCTACGAAGAAACATTAGCGCGCGTGCCAGATTTATTTTAAAAGTTATATTTATTTGAATAATTTTTTAAAAAAAGGTCTAAATCTAATTTTTTCACAATTTTCAGGATATTAGTACTTTTTAAACTCGTAACTGTAATGATAAAAAAGAAATAGTACTTCTAAGTACTTGGAGTAATTTTACAGATGATTTCTTTAAAAAGCATGGATTACACCCTATACTCGATTTCCTAACGAAACATACGGTGTGTAGATACACAAATTTTCTTTAGCGCCCCCCTCAAACAAAAATCTAGACCTAGTGACGTCTATGCGTAAATCGCAGTCGCATTTCAAAATAAACTAAAATAATTGAAATAATGTCTACACGGTTGGAATTTGCACAAAAAATACTAGAGATCTGAACTATTATTTTTTGCATTGCTTTATAAATAATTGATTAAGAGATAATTAAGATTATCGGTTTTGGTGGTGTATACGTTTAACTAAATATAAACCAACTTCAAAAATTTTAATTGAACATGTCGACCCACAAAAGCAGGTAGACAGTAAATACTATTTTGCTTTTACTAATGATTATTAGCACAGCATTCATAATTCTTTTCATCATATTAACATTCATGTAATTACTTGTTAGATGAACTATGACATCAAGAACTAGTGCGCACTAACATTAATTCTATGTATTGACAAAGTAAGAATTGGAGTTGAATGTTAGCCAAATCTATTAAGCAATTCTAAAGGATCGTGTCTTTTAAGTCTTTTCACGTATTGTCTTTCCAATAATGCCACTGCAAGACTATTAGTATGAACACTGAGCTTTGCTTAATACTTTTATACTTTTTATCACTTTCAATTTCTTGTTTGATCGTGGGTAAAGGGTAAGGGGTTGATGTCTTGTTGGAGTAGCCAGTTAGGAACATATCTGGGAGCATCTGTTATTAGCCTTACTATTTTATTTTGAAAGCACTGTAAAATTTCCAAGTTGGGATTGCTGGAAGTTCCGCACAGCTGGATTCCGTAGGTTCAGACTAGTTTCATTACAGCTTTATAGAAAAGCACTTTGTTTTCAAGGAGCAGTTGAGATGTTCTTCCTAGTAACCAATACATTTGACGTGGTTTTAAATCAAGCTGCAGTCACTTTTTCATTATGTGGGTCTGCCAAGTTAACTGACTATCTAAATCGCGCCCTAAGTATTTTGCACTGTCATTTATGGGATTGGTGTATCATTAGACAGTACGGGTGGGCGGATGTTACCTAAATGGATTTCGTTTCATTTACATGTATTCGCCATTGATAGTTTTAACCAGTTCTCAATCTTATTCAGGTTTATCGGGTTTATTAGTATATGGATTATCGTGTGAGGCTAAAACTGCAGTATCATCTGCGTAAGTGGCTGCTAATGTTTGTCGCGTCGTCGGCAAATCGGCCATATACAATAGATATAATACGGGTCCCAGAATACTACCTTGGGGTACACCAATCCGCGTCTTTTTCTGGATTTTTTTCAGGTTTTGGTATCATGACTATTTGCGCCATTTTTCATTGCGCCGGGAATATTCACAAGCGTATGATTGCGTTGATTATATAAGTCATTAGTTTTATAGCCTTTTCTGGTAGTTGCTTAAGGATTTTGGCAGTTAGAAGGTCTTAACCTAGAGCTTTTCTAGGGTTAAGGCTTTTGATAGTTGACGAAACTTGGTTGACTTTTACTGGTCTTATAGGGTAAGCAGCTTCTTTAGTTCTGTTGCGTCGCTTTCTACTGGCTTTCCATAGGCCAGGGAAAAATCAGTGGCCTCGGTGGCCACGGAAAATTTTGACGGTAAAAAAGTTGGATTTGCTTAAAAAAACAAAAGTTTGTTTTTATTAATGTATGTAACTTAGATATATTTCATTTGCCACTGACATTGAAATACATAAGAGTTTAAAAGGTTCAGACAGTAATAAATAGACATGCAAGTATAAACAACAAAATAAAATTCAATAAGACATGTAGTGATAACAAAATATAACGTTAAGAAATAAAAATGATAAATAATAATAAATTATAACTTCTTCATCGAGTGCCTTCTTCTATAGGAGGATGGTTATCATAATGGCATCTTAATTTTTGACACTGCTACTCTAAATAGCTCTATTGATGAACAATCATTCCATTCACGCAGGTTTCTTAATCATCAGGTTCGTCGTCTTCCTACGCTCCTTTTTCCTGATATTTTTCCCTGTATGATAAGTTGCAGCAGGCCGTACTTTTCTCCGCGCATAACATGCCCTAGGTATTTGAGTTTTCGTTTTTTAATAGTTTTAGCTAACTCTCGTTCTTTCCTCATTTGTCGTAAAACTTCCTTATTTGTTTTTTTCTCAATCAACGATATCTTCAACATGCGTCTATGTACCCACAGTTCGAAAGCTTGGATTTTGTCAAATATCACGTTTCTTAAGCGTCCATGCCTCCATTCCATATAACCATGGAAAAGAAAACAGTTCACAAGTCGAGTCCTAACTTCTATATTTAAGTCTCTATTACATAGCAGGTTCTTCAATTTCGCAACGAGACACATTTAAACACGTTAAAATGAGTGTATAAATTAAAAAGTGTATAGTTAAAATTTTTATGGCTACGTAAATACACACTGCAAAATATATGTATTCATCGTCGGAGCAGAAAATGAGTTTAAATTTTATAAAATTGTGCTCACTGTGCATAATTGAAATTTATGCACTTGCCCTATTATTGGCTATTGCACACAAAAACAGAACCAAGTTCACTATTGAAGCTTTAGGTATTGTAAAAGAATTTTTTTATTCTTGAAAATATAGTAGTTTTTGGTAAGGTTAGGCTACTAAATAGTATGTCGTGTGTTTCTACAATAGATTCATATAATAAAATAACTCCTAAAACAAAGCCACAGAGTAGGGAAAGAATGGGGTTACAGGATTCATATTTTCAAGGTCAGGTTTTCTGCCAAGGTCAAAGTCATATTTTCTGGATTCACAAGGTTAAGGGCATATTTTCTAGTTAACACCATTGGTTAGGTATTATCTGAAGGCTATGTTTTAAGGTTAAGATATCTAACTTCAAGAGCAATGCAAGATTGACATCAAATGCAAGACTTGAGTGGCATTATTAGATTGGTATTTGCCACCATATCCTCCATATACACACTAGTACTAGCAGTAATACGAGGTCTGTCATATATATTTCTTGTGGAATTCTCATCACTTGCATAATTTTTTCCGCTGTTTCGCATCGTATTCCATTTCGAGTTCGTTTTTCTACCATGAATAACCAGTCTTCATATTGTTTCTGATGAAGCTAAGGCCACTCTGTTAATGTTGCTCCAACGTATGTGGATCTATTGAGAACTCATACTTACCTTAATAGATTATTTTCTATTAATAATAATAACGACTACTTCCCATAACCTGGAAGCCAGGTCCCAGAAGCTATGAAGCTTGTGCGGGAAGGAGGAGCGATTATAATTATGCATGCTCATTATGCGGTGCACCCGACTATACAAGACACTGCCGCGCTTCCTCCTTTACACACAAAGCGTTCCCATTGTATCCAATTATTTACCAATCCATATACGCTATAATTGCAAATGCTACAAGTTTATGCGAGGTTTATAAGCTTCTATCCCAATTTAAGCACCCTTCAATGCTATACCGCAACACCAACATTGTTCATAACAATGTCGTATTTACTTCCTCACTAAGAAATATACAAGGTGTTCCGAAAAGTAGGTTCTATTCTGAGGGTAGAAAACACAACAGTGGTATGTAGATTTTTATTTGTTTCTAAGATTTCGAAGACAGGGTTATGAAATTCTTAGGCAAAGTAACAATTTGTTTACTGAAGAGCAAAAAACAAAATGAATGAATGAGTGACTAAATTAAATTTAATACTTAATTAATTTTTAAAATGCCCTTCCCCTGCCTGTCATCAAGCTTGTGCTCGCTTACCGACAGATGAAGTAACGCTTCTTCGCGCTTGTTTTTGTGTATTTCTTGGGCGGCCTTCTGATTGCGTTCCAATAATTCTTCTCGGGCGTTTGAATTTTTTGCATACACGTTGTCTTGTATGTACACATGTAACTCCAAAAATAAAAATCAACGGGATTATAATGCGCAGATCTAGCTGGCCATACAGCCGGTCCACCACAACCAATCGACCTTGGGTAGTTGATATTTACGAAATTCCGAACGGCAATTCCGAAATGTGATAGCGCACCATCCATTTGAAGCCACATGTTCCTTGATATTCACTGAACAACAAGTTTGGGGTAAAGGGAAATAAAAGACTTGTAAACCGTCATATTAATTATCTATATAAATTAATATCTCTGAAATAATAAAGATAGACCTATTGCTTTTGTGTATTTTACACTCATAATTGAGCCTCGTTTACACTCCCGAAGTTTGAACATAACGATACGCAACACCTTATATAAGGATTTCTCTAGTATGGATACACTACTTCCACATTACTTAATACTACGGTACCTATTTTTGAAGCACAGCCATCAAAGAAATCTTAACCTTGACTTTGAAGTATGGTCTTCAGAGAAATCTTAACCTTTAAGCATATGAAGGTTTCAATTTGTGTTTTTACTGATGACTTAAAGGACCCCGCATAATGCTTATGAAAAATAGCTTTCACCAGATTGCTCTGAAACTTTGCTGAGAGATAATTTTTAATCTGTAGATCAAAAGTACAAAGTCCAAATAATTATAGTTTCCGAATTACAGCAGTTTGAAGTTCTCGGCCAAAATTCTTGAAACTTCGGTGATAGTCTCTAATGCATAGATCAAAAGTATTTACCAACGGACACAAAGTCCAAAAAATTATGGTTTTTGTATTATAGCCGTTTAAAAAATTAAAAACTGAAACTAGATCCAATGTGACTTACTCTCCCCTACTGTGGTTGTGAATGTCGCTAAAAAGTAAAGAATAAATTTAATATAAATCATAGGAATCGCTGGGACCAGTCGATTTAATTTTTTGTTCTGGGCTTATTTTAAAAACATATTCTGTTATGGCTGTCTCAAAAAGACCTGGGCTAATATCAACTAAGCTTTTTCAAATAGTAACTCCCAATTTTTCTGACAATTTCGAATTCCTTCCAAAAGTCTAAACATTTTTATGTATTATGTCCTATTCCTAATAATTATCAATTGTTTTTGAGTTATTATTGACAGTTAGAATCTGACAAATACATAATTTAAAGAATAAGTCCTGGAATAAAGTTAAAATTTTAAAACCCTTTCTAAAAATAATTTGCTTTTTTATTAGGCCTATTTTAAAAATATTTTTTATTATACAGGGTGTCTCAAAAAACCTGGACAGAGATTTTATTATTAAGTAACCTAATATTTATATATTTTCGGATTCTTTAGATGTTTAAAAAATTAACTTACCTACATTAGAAAACAGAAGTACTATATATGATGAGATTGCATTAAAATAAATGATTTTATTTTTGCTCTTTTCTAACTATAAAGAAAAAATAACTATTAAGTTTTTCATATGTTGACGTATTTAGTTTAGTCTATTTTCTGAATTTTAATATTTTTCATTAGTGTTAATTCATAATTTATTGTTTATTTTCAAATTAGAATGAGACTCACTGAGACGCAGAAGATAAGGTGTTGATGATTTTTGATTAAGTTTGTGAGTTGTTTAATCAAAAATATCCCAATTGTCAGCCGATATCGCTATCAACTGTAAGATTACGCAGATATTTTGTCAACTTGGTCACGTAAGGGATGCCCCTAGGAGTGGTCGCTCTCATATCAAGACTAACAAGCAGACGTTTTTATTAAGTCTTCAAGATAACACACACTTGGCGTGTCAGCAAATAGCAGCAGACCTGCATATCGAAAAAATAGCAGTGCTAAAAACATTAGATAGAAATAAGTACCACCTATACAAAATGCAAGTGCTTTCCGAAGACGATTGCGACAGATATCTTCATTTTTTTAGCGTTTATAAGGTACGTGTCATACCAAGCCAAATTTTGTTCAAAACATTGTTTTTTACTGACGAGTCTGCTTTATGCCTAAACGGTGAGGTAAATATTCAAAACCACTGCTACTGTTCTCGTTCAAATCCGCATTTGATAAGGGAGGGATATACTCAGTATAATCATAATGTGCACTAGCTTGTCAGAAATATTATAATAGACATTTACGATATTTACAGGAAGATCTTGCCCCAGCACTTGCCACACAGTTTCCTGCAGAATAAAATTCGGATTTACTCCATTAATACATCTGTTTTCAACGAGATTGTGCTCCGCCTCATTATGACGCAGAAATTCGAGCGTATTTAAGCGACATCTTTTAAAACAAATGGGTTGGAAGCCAGGGGTTTAGTGAGTGGTCATCCCTGATTTAATGCCACTTGATTTGTTTTTGTGGGGATACCTTAAAAGTAAAATGTACAAAACAAAAACTGCAGATATACAGGACTTAAAAAAATGCATTGAACTGGAGATCATGCTAATCACACCGTAAATATGTAATTAGAAATGATCAAGAGGAATTTATCAGTTGGTTAGATTATTGTTAAATAACCAATGAAAGGCATTTTGAACATTTGCTAAAACAATCTTAATTTGTAGTAAACTAAAAATTAAATGCTTTTATAAATAAAAAACCTCTGTTTAAAACATCACCTTGCATCTTCCAAAATAAATTTAAAAATAATGTTTTATATGAATGTAGTTGTTGTTGTTTTAAACTACATCTATTGTTGACAAACGGATTTTTAGAAAAGTCATGGTATTTTATATTAAAACTGCTTTAGATTCTCGAAAAGCCTTTAATTGTTATCTAGTTCTATAAACAACCTGAAGGTACTTTAGTATTTGCGCTTAAGCTGTAGAATGTTTATGGGAGCCAACAGAGGCGTAGATGAGGTTTGTGGAGCCCATGTACAAGGCAGCGCAATGTCGCTCCTCATATAACGGGAACTTCCTGATCGGCTAGCCCACGGTGTTAAAAGAAGTCCCAGCTATATTAAAATTTATTACACAAAACATTAACCTTAATCTGACTGAATCTTTGGATCCGTCAAACGTCTGCTCTAAGATAGCAGCCGCCGTTTGAATTCAGCACAAGCACAGATACAAAAGAAACAGAAAGTCATTTATTCTAAAACATAAAAAAGAAATTGTGTGGTTCACACCACGCACCAAATGCAATGATTATACAGAACACAAAATTATTTGTAAATAATCCCCTAATAATAATAAAAGTAAAAATTATTATGTTATGAAATCGGAAATCTTAAACAATTCTACATTCAATAAATTAACACAATCAAAATAACAATAATTTAATTACACATCTTAACTAAAATGAATATCCGAATCAGATTTACGCTTTCTGCAGAAAAGTAATACAAGTGGCAACTACGCTTTTAATATAATCTGTTAAAATGAATTTATGAATTACTTTGTTTACATAACCTAAAAGTTAAGAAGAAATAAGCTGTATATCTTGTTAGGTGTTTAAGTTCTGTGTTGGTGTTGGTTTGTCTTCTTTTACTCTTGTTGGTAGCTGATAAAAATACTTTGATTATAGGTAGCACTCAGCTATAACCAGCCCGTGAAGAAGGAAGTAAAGTCGATGCCGGAAAAGAAAATAACCGGAAAAAAGAAAAAGCCTAGAAAGAAATTCTGTATAAATTAACTGTCTATCAACATAACCACAGGCCTACCGGAAAAGATGTTTTCATCGGCTTTAAAGCAATAGTCTACGGGTGGATTATCACCTCATGTTATAATTGGTTGAAAAGGTATTCCTACAAAACAAGGAATTGTTAGAAATAACCATAAGGATTAGAGTAAATAAAAGGTGTACCTTGCAGTAGAGCTTAAAAGATCAATAAATTGGATTCCTGTGACCCAAACAATCACCACTGTGAAAAACTATGCACTAAATTCCATCAAAAAGTAAACTCTCTATTTGCAAGTCAAATTACAACTCCTTTTTAAATGGTCAAAAGTGATTATCTTATCAATAAGTTCAAGAAAACCGAGATAAAGCTGAATTCACCAATGAGGTAGCCTGAACAGCAATATTACCAAATAAGGGAAAGCCAATAGAACGGTGTGCCCATAAACACTACCATATTTGGAACGACAGAAATATGATAAACACACTGGAAAAAGCCTTCTAAGAAAGAAAAATTTTAGGTTAAACATTAAGTGAAATTGAGCTGGTGAAAAAAAAACCTTTAAAGAAAAATTGTAACACTCATATGAAAAAATGGACGATTAAAAATATCAGCTATATTTTATTAGTAAATTTCGTTCCAAATTTGCACTGGTAGTATTTAATTTATAATATATTTTCTCTGACAGGGGACTGGCATCTCCTGACTGCGGTGCCCCTGTGTCGCGCAAAGGCTGCACAAGTGCACAGGCGCTAGCTACGCCTCTAGGAGCCAATATTTGTGCTAATCTATTTTAACATGGCAATTTCGTATGTTACACATCTACTATTCATTTTTTTATAGAGTCCTCTGACTTAGAAACCGCATTGCTCGTAAACTACTGAACCAAATTAGACATATTAAAAACGAGCAAATAGTAAATTTATCTCTACATACAACAGTAAAATATTTCTAAATGGTATACTTTTGTTTTTATCGGACGATACGTAATAAAAGGTACCCATTTTTAGGAACAATTTAAAAGAATGTTTCTAATTTCAACAATAAGAATGCTGTAACAAAAAAACGAATTTTACTGACAAACGGTTTGGACAAAAAACGTTTTTTTGTTATTGAACTTTTATTGGTAAAATTAGGAACAATTTTTTGAAGAAAATAATATCTACATATGAAAAGTGTTAATTTAACGAATAGAAAAATATCTCTATTAATAAACAAGATTTCATATAAATCTTAAATAAAACACTGTTTTGTCTGAAGATTAATAGCATACGAACCACAAGGTTTATTTCTAACTCTTACTAAATTATCATAATTTATATGGCATATACTATCTGAGAAAAAAATATTTAACTTACTTTTAATGAAATTGTCCCTAAAAATGGGTACCTTTTATTACGTATCGTCCGATAAGAACAAAAGTATACCATCTAAAAACATAATATTTTATTGTTTTATGTAGAAATAAATTTACTATTTTACTCGTTTTTTAAATATTTATTTTCGTTCAGCAGTCTACGAGAAATCCGCTTTCAAAGTCAGAGGACTCTAAAAAAATAGATAGTAGATGAACACAGTATTATTATTATTATTATTGGTAAAATTATTGGAACGTTAGTAACGATACACATTAATTTTAGTAGCAAATGGTTTATGCCTACACGTGAATATTCCCCCGGGTGTTTCTGAAAATCATATTAGCTCTCTCTACATTAGAAATTAGCCTAATTGGCTTAGCTGAGCTGATAATTAGTTATATGGGAAGTCAGGTTTATTTGTGCTCTCCGTGGAGACCAAAATACCAAAACAACCAGTGCGATAAAGTAATTTTTTAAATAGTAATAGACAATTTTATCTATTGTTATACAGTGAGATTTGGCATAGTAAGAGTATGGGTGAATATTAAGAAATTCGCAGTGTAATGTTCTTTCGGTGAAAACCGCGTCTGGGTGCTAAACGAAAAAGGAATAATGGTCAAAATCTACACACTGAAAACTTCTAACACAATTCTACGAAATATTAAGATGAAACCGTTAAAAACAACAATTGAAAAACGTATTCTCCTCCGTCTTTACAGTGTATTGTAGTGAGTAACATATTCCTATAAACTGAGACTCTCCCAGGTTTGGGTCACTGATGTAGATTATTCTTATTACACAAAAATACAATAATCAAATACACAAATAAATATTTGAAAAAATAATAACAAGATTCTTTAATTTATTAACACAGCTGAACACAAACAAAAAAATTTAAAAAGTTGACTTCAAACTCAACTCTTCTCTAGGAATCAAAAGGCTGATTTTAGATTGAATTAATAAATTAAAAAATTAAATTTTTTGAAAATAGAAGCTGTCGTTTTGCTTCTTATTAAATGACAATCCCAAATTCTAAAATTCTTTGTTTAGGATAAAACAAATAAACAACTTAATAATAATAAACCATAAACAATTATTTATATTTAGTTAGTTTGTTTATACTTTAAATAGTGTATTTTATTTTCTTGCATAATAAAAGTTTTATTTAAAAACTCACAGTTTTGTTTTTTGTTATTTAATATGGCTAAATTGGTCCTCCATCTCTAACCTGTAATATTGACGCCGAAATGTACCATCTCTCTCCATTTGCTTTAATTGGCAGTAAAATAAAACTGTCAAAACTTAAATCTACTATTGATCTCTGTAATTATTCAATTCCATACGATTAATTATTATTAATTTCCACCTCCATATACTGTTTATTACTAATTAGTAACTTCAAAATTCCAATCTCACTTTATTTCTTTAATTTTCATCCAATAACATTTTTTTCCTTCTTTAGATAATTAATTTTTCTATGTTGTTAAATTTATTTAAACCTTTAAACATTTAGGTTATACACTTTATTTAAATTCCACTTAATAACTTTCTTTTTAAATAAACACTTTTATATTTTCGACTTTTAAAATTGTTTAGGTGACATAACCTAATTTAGTATTTTTGGTTTCACATAACTTAGAAATATTTATTTTGAAATGCTAGAAATGCTTTGTATAATTGTATATGTTGTTCTTCTGGTGACTTAGAGCTACTTAATTATTAAAATGGGTTTTCTTTATATAGTGCATTGAAATACAAATGAATTTATTAAACAAAAAAATTCTGACATTTCAATTTTTACATAACCCGAATATAATTCATAAATGTTCATAAATGTAAAAACTACATGTAGCATCTTGTAGACAATAAAATCCTAACTCAAACCATATAAAATACTTGGTTTGAAAAATGGATTAAGACCCTCACTTTAAATGTCAATGATAGAATATTTTCCTATTACTATTAATTAACTTAACTTCATAAAAACACTTTTTTACACTTTCCTTTTTTCAAAAATCTAATCATTGTATTATTAATAAACTAATCTGAAAGTTTTTAGATGCCACAAACTTTGATATGCAACCTAAATTACATAATTCAACTGAACGTTACAAAGGCGCAGCTTGTCAAAACTAGTTTTATGCGGATTCATTAAAAAAGTCATCACTTTGCATTTCAACTACATTTTCAACAGGTAAGTTGTTATACATTTGCATACACCCTCAATACAACACATTTTGTCTGTTCCAGATAATTTATAAGATAGAAAATGAACCATCTATTATACTCTAGTAAGTTGCAAAAATGCATAAACGATCCCTAAATCGTTAAGTTATGAGAAAATAACTACCTTTTTACTATGAAAATCTGTATTCCCACATATCCTTTATCTGTTTAAAGAGTTTTTGTGTGCATATTAGTCCTACTTAACTAATTTTATTTGCATTAAAAAAATCTTTTTAAAAATTTATTTTTTTAAATTGAGGTTATGTAACCATAAATGGGTTAGTTATTAAAATGCATGTAATCTTCCTATTAAATATTATCATAAGAGTTAATTCTCCCTTTTATCTGATGCGTTTGCTAGCATTAGTTACCATATTGAAAAGCTGTTGTATATGTGTATTTTAAATAAATATTGCTTGTTAACTAAAAGCTAGTCTCGCTCGGGAAAGAAGAAACCAGCAAACCACGAATCAAAGAAAAAAGAGCATCTTTTTCGATGACGATGGCACAAACTGTATAAAACTCGATATTTTGAAGAAAAAAAGTGGACGTTCTTTTGAAAAATCTAGTAGTTAATGACAATCATTCAAAAATAACATTTAATCAATCTGATTCGATGGAGTGGAAAGACAAAAACGAATAGCATTATCAGTGTTTCCAACCATATTACTACGCACACTAGTATACTATTTATAGACAAGAAAACCCATTTCTTTATACCACACCTGAAAGGCTCATCGGTAATGACGAAGTCGTGGAAATAAAATGTCTTTTCTTAGCGCTAGAGATATTATCCGATGATGTCATATTGGATAAACTGATCAAGATATATAAAATAGATTAAAAATTTGTAAACAAAAAACACCATTGAAATGATCTATTGAAACTTTAACTAAAACTAAAATAAATCTAATGAAACTATAAACTCTTTAAATAATGCCAGATGATACTATTGGAACATTATCTTTTTAGTAAGATTGTTTATGTTTGCTCCAATCTTGTTTATACTATAATGCAAAAAGTTCTCACTTTTGCACTATCTAGAATACGAAAAGCGAGAAAATAGGAGAAAATCCTACTTTTAATCATTTTTACGTAATTTCGGACATTGTGAACAACGTTGCCAAAAGGTGCGAAATGCATCGCTTCTGAATGTGGCATATTATGTTTTTAGAGATTGAAGGTAAGTGAACTTCATCGAGAAAGAATATAAACAGAAGAAGATACTGAGTGCTTGTGCATTCGCATATTTAGCCAGTGTACGAGGGCGACACTGAAAATTCTTAGAAAATCAAACCAGGATTAGTTTAAAATTTTTTTTAATGATTTTATTGTTTTTCAAAATATTTCCCTTTAACATCAATACATTTATATATTCGATGAAACCAGTCCTTAAAGCAATGATGCCACTCTTCCTGAGACACTTCAGAAACCAGGTTTCTGTAATGTTCCACTGCTTCATCTGATGACGAAAAAGTGATTCCTCGCATTATATCTTTAATTTTAGCAAACAAAAAGAAATCGCAAGGTGCTAGGTCAAGGCTGTACGGTGGAGGGTCCATTGGTGCTGACGTTTAGGGCAGCCAAATACTCAGTTGTTACTTTTGCTTTATGCGACGATGCGTTGTCATGATGTTTGATTATTTTTCCTTTGGGGCGTTTTTCACGAACTTTTTCAAAGATTTGTGGTAAACAGACATTTGTGTACCAATCGGCAGTAACGGTACGTCCATCTTCTAATGCTATAGTAGCAATATGACCTGTTTTAGAAAAAAACTAGCAATCATCTTCTTACCAGCACTGCGAATTCTTCGAACTTTTGTAGGCTTAGGTTCGGTTCGAAAGATCCATTGAGCCGATTGACTTTTCTTTTGAGGATCATAACAATAAATCCAAGATTCGTCACCAGTGACGATATTCTAAACCAAATTTGAAGTGCCGCCTTGGAATTTTTCCAGATGTTTTCTGCACCATTTAATGCGTTGTTCTTTTTGATCGGGAGTCAGTTTATGTGGAATCCATCGACAACAAAGTTTTCTCACTTCTAACTGTTGATGTAAAATGTTTTGTATTTGACTCATGCCAATGCCCAATGTCGCCCGAATAAATTCATAAGATATCCGTCGATCTTCCTCAAGCATTGCTCGAACAGCGGCAATATTTTGATTAGTAACAGCAGTTCTTGGGCGTTCTTCACGAAATTCATCACTAAGAATAAACCGGTCTCTTTTGAATTCGCTGTACCGATTATAAATTGTTGCTTTAGACGGGGCTTCTTCGCCAAATGCACTTTTAAGCCGAACGTCACATTGTTTAGGCGTTAATGACGATTTAAAATCGTAAACAATCATAGCCCGGAAATGTTCTCTAGTCAAATTCATTTTTGGGTAAACACAAAATCTTTAAATTATGATAATTAAAAAACTATTAGAGCAAATCAACCAAACTAAACGGCAATCAACTCGCAAAACATTAAAAAGTATAGAAACATGGCATTCTAGATATTATCAGTGTTCCCCTCGAAATTCAAGTTTTCAATTTATCTTCTTGCGTGGACTTTTAATGGCAAGTCAAAACATATAATAATTAATTGTTAAGCTGCGACGCTCTTCGGTAACTGATGTTCTGAGAGGCCGGACTCCTGCTATGTCCGTCCGTCCTATAAGGTACTAATTTTCTCGGGCGCCAGATGTTATAGAGTTTACTCTCTGTCAAACCCAATAGGGTACCCTTTGACCCTATCGGAGCCAAGGTAACTTACAGTGGAGATACGGTACACCAGAGGTCTTGCAAGGGTGTACAAAAATATTTGAAGCAGGCAAGTAAAAGCCAAGCAAGCAATCGAACTACCAAAACTACCCCTCGGTCTACTCGGATAAACCCAGCCAAACCAGCAGGAAGGATAGGGGTAGCAGGATACCGAGGTTAGGGTAATTAGATGGGGTGACGGGGCGGTATGAGGGAGGAGGAGACCTGCACCACGGTCCAGCTCGGTGGTGCGGCAGAGAGAAAGAGAGAAAAAAAACAGCACCACGGTCAAGCGCAGTAGTGCGGCAGAAGAAAAGGAAGGAAGAGAAAGAGAGAGAGAGAAGGAACCAGCACCACGGTCAAGCGCAGTAGTGCGGCAGAAGAAAAGAAAGGAAAGAGAGAGAGAGAAAGAACCAGCACCACGGTCAAGCGCAGTAGTGCGGCAGAAAAAAAGGAAGGAAGAGAAAGAGAGAAAGAAGGAACCAGCACCACGGTCAAGCGCAGTAGTGCGGCAGAAGAAAAGAAAGGAAAGAGAGAGAGAAAGAACCAGCACCACGGTCAAGCTTGGTAGTGCGGCAGAGAGAAGAGGAAGGAAGAGAAAGAGAGAGAGAGAACCAGCACCACGGTCAAGCTCGGTAGTGAGGCAGAAGAAACGGAAAGAGGGAGAGAAAGAGAGAAGAGAACCAGCACCACGGACAAGCTCGGTAGTGCGGCAGAAGAAACGGAAAGAGGAAGACGGAAGTCAGTAAAGGAGAGCGGGCTGGTGTAGCGGAAAGCGGTGAATACACTAAAGCTAAGCTCACCTGTGTATTCTCGGTCGGTCCCGTTGCTGCACACTAGACACTTCACTTTGATGATCAGACTGTTCGCTTGGAGTTGTATTTGTAGTTGCGAACTACCAACTGCCCTAACCGCAACGCGACCGCGCCTTTTATAGGCGACAAGAGTGCGCGCGTCACGCTCGGCGGGCGGCTAGACAGTGGGGGATCAACGGTGGGGGAGTCGGTGTAGCCGGACTCAATTCACGGCAAGGTCGCGCGTTAATATAGAAAACTTCAAAATTAAATAATATTCTTTAATAATAATTATTATTACGAAATGTTCTAATAAATTAATAACTTTGTTTAACATAAAATTAAGTAACTTCGTTACAAAGCACCAAAAACTCTCATTTACTAATTGATATCGTGATACAAAGCTTTAACTATAGTACGAGGGTCACGCTATATATTTTGAGATACAAGAAAACTACAAGTCATTTTAGGAAAATGATTTTATTTATGTTCAAAGTAATCACCACCTACATCAATACACTTTTGTAACCGAAGCTTCCACAACTTAAACGTTTGAAACCAGTCATCTTTTATGCTCTTTTGGAATGCTCACAAAAAATTGATGACTTGCTTCATCAATCTCATCCTCCGTCGTAAAACGTCGACCACGTAAATGTTTCTTTAGATTAAAGAACAACCAGAAATCACACATGGCCAAATCAGGCGAATAGGGTGGATGTTCAATGACTGTTACATTATTTTCACGTAAAAAGTCAACTGTCTGCTGTGCAGTGTGTGACGATGCATTGTCGTGATGCAACATTAACCCGCGATATTGACTGACTCAAGCACTGCAGGTAAACATTTTGTGGTGTACCAGTTTGCTGTAACTGTACGTTGATCTTCAAGCTTAATTACTTTCACTAATCCTGTACTACGAAAGAAAACTGCGTACATAACTTTCTTGCCATTGCTTTGCTTTTTCGCCATTGTTGGTGTTGATGCATCTTCGTAAATTCACACACGGCTCTCCTGGCGGGTAGGAATATCATAAAATCGTATGTATGTTTCATCACCTGTTGCTATTTTAGAAAGAAAACAATGCCCACTATTATTTAACATTTCTAACTTTTCCCGCGCGATTCTTACTCGCTCTGCCTTTTGAGAATCGTTAAGCGTATGTGGCACCCAACGAGTAACAATTTTTTTTATATGAAGATGATCATGTAAAATGGAATTTACTGTTGCGGATCCAACACCAAGAGTTGCCTCAATCGCTTGATAGGTGCATCTTGGATCTTCTTCGATCATACGTCTCACTCTATCAATGTTTCCAACAGTAACTGACGAACAGGGCCTACCAGCACGCGCCTCATCACCAAGCGATATCGGTCCTCTTTTAAATTCGTTATACCAGCGAAACACAGTTGCGCGTAAACGACTTTCATCGCCGTCGCAAATGCGCGTTGCAATCGTTGAAGACTTTGTTGTTCACTTAAACCGACCTTCAAATCGTAGTAAATCATAGCGTGCACATGTTCTCTTGACAAATCTATGTTTCGACATAACAAATCGTATGTACCACGTTTACTCTGTGACAGCAGTCTGTGAGCTTATTAATGAAGGATGCTGGTATGTAACAATGCCGTGTTGACAACTGTAATTCCTCTAGTTTTATGGCATCTCACAATATACTGCATGGCCCTCGTATATACTATCGCATACTGCATCGCTAGAAGAACTAGGAATATCGCAGAAACTGCAACATAGTAAAATATTGCTTGATATCGTATATAATACCGCCAGTAAGTCGCCAACCACCACATTTACGATGTTTAATCATTAAATACGGTTACGATGTTTACTGGCGCTTCAAGTGAAGATAGCCAAGACAGCACTGAGGTCTGAGTGAAGTGGAAACTAAAGTATCTAAAAAGTCTATCAGAATACCCTTTTTTGTGTGATCTGTCTGGACTGAAAGCACTGCCGAGATTTCAGTGGATAAATTAGCGGAGAACTAATCCTTAGCTGCATTTAACGAGTCTTCAACGACAGTTAACGATAGTTACGAATTAACAATATTTAGCGTTAATTGAAGACTTTTAGGACGGCCAGTAGTGTTACCTTGCCGGCGTCCACCCAAAAATATTCCTACCAAACCTGACTATTAGGTGCGACGTGCAAGGAATTTACAAGTAATCAAAGCACTCCACAGTTGTGACCATATTAGAGCAGACAAACCACAAGCAAGCAATTAGGACATGAGTAACCACGCAATTATCACACTAGTGTTTTCAAAATCTCCAAGAATATTGGAAGTAGTTTAAAGAAGTGGTAAAAGTAGCGAAATTATAGAAAACAGGGAAGAAATAGCATTCTCGACTAGCGAGGGCCATCTAGTTAAACGTGATCTTTAGCAGAGTCAAGCGATGACAGAGCGCAATGATAAGCGTTTTTTCAATACAGATATATGTAGAACGCAAGTTTCAGGAGGTGTTCTTGGTCTTGCTCGTCCTCTCTAGTTGTGGAATCGTACGAACCTTCTGACTAGTGTTCGAGAAGTTGTTGAGAACGTTCGCGCACGATAAAACCGTATCACAAGAACGTTCTCTTCGGGAGCGTAATCAAGCACGTTTGCGAACTCATAATAATTCTCGGGAATTTCTAGAATAATACAACACAAACGTGCATACACAAGAACATTAAAAATTAAAAATAAAACCGAAACTAAACGATCTTGAACCGCATACCCACGCGTAATGAACACGTATTACTCACAGCGGTTATCGGCGTCGGGTGTCCAAAAGGAAGACTAACCTAAACACAGCTTTGACTGTTCCCGCCTTTCAGTTGTTGCAGTGCGTTTTAGAAGCATGCAGTGTTTTTCTTTTATAAGCCTAGCTTGTACAATTTATACGTTCGAAACCATTAACAAGGAATTTGGGTACCGCCCGATACCATCTCTTTTGTTTTGATTCTAGTTATATATGAACTTTTTAAAAATGTTTTATATTTGGTTTATAGACGTAGTGACAAATGTTTGTATCGTTTTTAAGTATATAACTTGTGCACACGGTGGGTGGACTCTTCGCAGATCGGGCACAATGCCGACCACGAACACTTTCTCGGGTGTTTTTGAAAGTGGACATTACACCGACCCTTAAAACATATTTTTCGACTGGACACTTGCCGACCGTGGACACTACGCTGACCGCAAGAGGTGAACACTTTGCAGACCGTGTACACGACGCCAACCGCAAGCAGTAGACACTTTGCCGACTATGGACACTGAGCCGACCGTTGACACAGCACCAGTCACAAGTTGTGGGCATTTTGCCAACCGTGAATACTACGCCGACTCTTACAAGCCGTCCATAGTTACAATTCTTATACGTAAAGTGCCGAAACTAAAACTAATTAACCTGTAGATCGATCTTGATATGGTTTTCACAAATATGATCTGTGTGATGTTTTGTACAATATAATCGTAAGTTAGATTTAATATCCAAGGTAGGCAAAGTGTTTACCGCTTGGCGGTCGCCGTAGTGTTCACGGTCGGCGAAGTGCCCGCGGTCGGCGTTGTGTCCGGTCGGCGTATCTCCTATACCCGTACACACCTTTTCTATATCTTTTTCGAGTTTCTAATCTAAATATAATGAGTCTAATATTTTCCGATTTTCTATTACTACATTGCTTTTCAAAATTTAATCTCAAATATGATTTAATTATTGATTATTGGGTAGTTTAATTATTTACAATTAAATTTTACACGTACAATAACCATATAATTGAATTCAATTTGTAAGCATTAAAGGGAAATTGTGATCTTCTTCTACCTTTTCTAGAGTTAGTAGATGCTTCAGCTTTTAAAAAACCAATAATAATCAGATAACATAAATTTATCGTATCTGCCTTGATAAAGTTTTTCAGCCATTTTAATATCCTGATGAAAACGGTCACCCATTTCATCTGAAAAATTACTACAATTGGCTGAAAAATCATTGATATGGTTGTCTATAATGTGAAGCTTGTAGGACATGTTGCAGCCCATTGCTTCATAATTTTCAATTAATTCACGAGCAATTTTTTGATAATTTTGAGAACGTGTTTTACCAAGAAAATTGGTACAAACGTTTTTAAATGCCATCTAAGCTCTTCTTTCAATTTATTATAAATATTTTTCAAATTGTTGTGAATTTTAGCTTTCTAAAAGTTTACGTATTTCTGGACCATCGAGTTGACCAGCTTCTAACTTTGTTGATGATTTATAACTAAGTAAACGCGTCGTCAGAATTTTTCAGATTTTCATCTACTCACAAAAACGCGTCGATTGATAGATAATTCGGCTAGGAAAGTTTTTACACATTCTATTTCGCAACCTTCTGTTATTATTATTACACTCTAACTATAATCAATCAACCGGCATTAGAGTAGAAAACAGTATTAACGAAGGCGACGAATAAAACGCGGCGTACGACAAGGGAGCATAGTGTTCCCTTTACTTTGCAATGCTTATTCCGAACAAATTTCTATAGTAACACTCAAGGACATTGAAGAGGGAATACTATTTAATAGAAAACATCTGAATAACTTCTAATATGTAGCCGGCACAGACATATTTGCCGATAGCCTAGAAGGCGGACAGAAACTCATTTCGGGAATATCAGAAGCCAGCAGACACTAAATATTAAAAAACATACATGGTCATTTAGGCACCTCTACCACAATCGTCAGAAAATCAACACCCGATCACAAAAGTTACAAGCTATGCTTATCTAGGCACTAAATAACCAATGTGTCTATGTAAAGTTAAGTTCACCAAAATGAATAGCATCAATCCAATTTTAACAAACTAAGTTTTTACTATAATATTGCTTGCCCTAACAAAACCAAGCTCATGTTTCGATAGGAAATCTGCTACCTCAAAAAAAGCAAAATAACCATTCTATTTCCACGCAGATCCAAGCAGTATTTTTAGTCATCGCTACGTACCAGCAACTACCAGTGGAACTATTAAGTTTTTGCCATCAGTCAGAAGCACGTAATTGCTACGGTTTCATTACGTGCCTGGAACCAAAATGGGGAACAATTTTTGGGTAGCAGATACATGGCGGAGTAATAATTGATATTTTCGTGGAACTTCTTTTCTCTTCTTTTCTTCTCTTTTCTCTTTGACACATCGTGTCGCGTGGTTACTCTCTCTTACTCTTGTAGCTTAACAAATATCTATAATTTTCTATATTAATGCTGGGATCGTGTCACAAAATGAATTACTACCTATTTTAATTGTAACAAGTACATAATAAGACATAGAGAGATGGAATGTTTGATTATTTTGTCATTTTAGTAAACCAAAATTATAAAACATTGCAACTTTTCTGTTGAATGTGATGATAATAAATAACAAAAAAAAAACAACAAATTTTTAAATATATTTTTTTAATAAAAAATGTCTTTAATAAAATATGACAAAAATACTTATAAGTTGATACCCATTATAGAAACCATTTTTATATTATTCCTGTTATGTTATTTTATGTGTTTAAATAAGAGATATTCAATTATTGTCAATAATTAACTTTATTGATATTAAGTGAGCAGGGAGAATTACATACACAACGCATGCACTGTACGAGGTGTGTGTTCTCCAAGCCAACTAAGTGGTACTGACGGACGGGCCAGGATTGGCTAGTTACATCACTATAAATAAATGTTGACAACAAGTTACATACGTAACAATTCCTAGCACAATTTGTTATTTTTATTGAAGGTTATGTAGTAAAACACAGTAATAACAATCATAACAAATTGCAAATTGATTAATGGCCTCCAACATTTTACAAGTAAATATGGATGTAGTTTACGAAAAATTACTTTAAAGTGATTCTCCCGGGTAGCAAAAACGTAAGTTTTACTTTCGATACTACTTTAAGCTTCCGTTACTTTAAAAGGTTAAACAATGGTTCCAGGCAGGTGGCAAGAACTTTCAGTACCATTTTAAAGTTTTAAAAACTTTAAAGTAGCTTTGGACGAGTTACTGCTATAATCATTATAGCACTTTGAAGTTGCAAGGACTTTAAAGTAATTATCTAATTATACTAAGTGGCAATACCGTTCAACATACTTTAAAAGTTACTTAGAAGTAATGGAACTGCATAGTTCCAATAAATAGGTATAAAGAACTACACAATTACTAAAATATTCCGAATTAAAGTAATTAAACCTATAAAGTCATAAATTTAGTTGTAGTTACGTGACAACTACTCAATCAAGGTTCGGATCACAGTTACTGCTACTAGGATGCTGCTTGGGGAGTTTATTTCACCGGAACATAAAACCGCAATTTCATTACAACACTGTCTCTCTCTTCTTAGACTTTTTAATTCAATTAAAATTCCAAGAATTTTCATGACAATATTATATAACTAAGTAAGAAAACTATAAACAATTCTATTGTGTGAGTGGCAAATCCCCCCAAACCAAAATCTTAGGTGTGTCACTGCTAAAATGACTACCTATATAGAATAATACGATATTTGGGACACTCCGTGTATTAGACAAGGGCAGAACAATAATCATTCGATGCACTAACTTAATCCGCTAACTTAAAAAAGCGCTTTTATATAGCGCTAATTAAGATAGACTAGAAAAGTAAAACACTTTTCTGCTAATGTAGTACATTTCGATACCAATTTAGCAATTTGCACTTGCGATAACGAATACTAACAAAGTCTCGTTGTATAGAACCCATGTTGCAACAAATTGGATGTAAAATAACTTTTCACATCAAAATAACCGTTTCAATAGAAACCTGCCTGAAACTGAACTAACTGTTATTTAATTATCGTTAAAATAACAATCAGTAGCAAACAATATACCGGGTGTCAGCGGATGCATTTAACGATCTGCCATTTGCTTAATTATTCAAATAAAATTTTGAAACTGTCGATGAAAACATAAAGAATAAACCAGCTTACTTTGGCATATTTAGATTCTAAAACTTTTTTCGATTTAAAAGGAAGTGTTAATAATTTCAAATTTTAAATACCACGCTGTATGAAATAAATCAAAATGATTAGGAAAAAGTTTTACAAGTTTATTATAAGCTACCTGACAATTGTTTCGACAGCTAAGCTGTCATTATTAAAAGTAATATAAATATAAACACACACGTCGCTAAGGTAAATACAAAAAATAGATAACAAGATAAAAATATTAAAAAAACTAAATATCTAACACTTCCTGTAACGGAGAATTACTGAGCTCAATCTGATCATTCATTAAACGTACCCTGAATTTGTGTTTGTATATCTCAAAAACTTCGAAAATGTCTAATTTGCGTTTGCTATTACAAAAATATAGGAATTTAACGTTATTTTGAGGAGTCGTTGTGTGATACTCTTCTAAAAGGTGTTTGGCGTAATTAGATTTATGGATGTTTATTTCTGTAACGTTATTTCTGTTGAAGTGTCTGCCCAATACTGAACTACAAAAAGAACAATTCAAACGGTAAATGTCCGGTTTCATGATATCGTGTCTTTAGTATTAAATAAAAATCAGAAAGTGTTAGTGTAGGTTTTAAAGGCTATTTTATAATTGTTGGTTATTATTAGGATACGTGCCACTTTTTCTGATAGTTTGCCAAAATAAGGTATAGATATATAATTTGTGTCTTTTGTTTGATTGTCAGTGGGATATATTCTTTTGATAGCTAACCTATAATCGTTTTGTTTAACTAAACCGTCAATCATGTTCGGATTTATTCCAAAGGCAACTATGATGTTTGTAAAATTATAGCTTAACTTTAACTTTCTAAACTATCTTTTCATATTGTGAAACCGGGATTCACATTATAAAAAGGTAGTTTAGAGTTTATAATACCTATTTATAACAAAATTTATTTATAACTAGTCAAGATTATACAAATTACAGACGTGAAATAAAAAATTGGGGTTACTAACTATTTAAGAAAAATGAGTAACAGGAATATTTTTAGTTATTATTTAATTTTTTATCTAAAACGTCAAAAGTTTGCCATTTTTAAAGGAAGTGTAAAAATTAGAAACATATTGGAGAGAAAATTTTCTGCATAATCCGAATCTAATAAAAAATACAAGGTTTAATTAAAACATCCAAAAATAATAGTACTTCCGGTTAAGCCGGAAGGTTTAAAGTGCTGATATAGATAAATATTTGTACGCTAGAAAAAGCCTAACCAGCCTTATACTGATTTCCGAGTTTGAGAATTTTGCTCTTGCAAGTAAAGAAATGTCCGTCGGATACAGAAACGTGTTGACACCCGGTATAATATAATAAAACAAAGCTACCAATTTGTAGTTTTAAAACACATTCCGCTACAGTATATAATTTGTAACTAGATGTAATTAGTAACTTTTAATTAGCTCTGAGTATTCATATTGTTCAACGAATGTACAATAGGTTTATCATTTTGTAATTTTCATTTTTCATTGCTGTAGTCGACTGGAATTTCAGCTCGTTGCTATTATTAGTAAATAATATTTGCTCTGTTTTTTTAGAAATTTTGTTACTTTTGAAAACGTGTACAGCGAAAAGAATTTTGCTTTTAAATTAAAAAAATTACAGGTAACATCAAAATCCTTTCCTTTCAAAAATGCACCAACAAATATTTTTTAAATTTAAAAGTAGCTCTACTTTTGAGAGTGTTTTAAATGTTTAATTCCATGTAGTGTACATTTAAATCAATAACTTATTTCGGAGGCTGATTTAAATAGTTTTATTGTTAATTTAAAAGTAAAATAAACGTTATTTGAGTGGTAGATTGTAATTAATTTAAAAAAGTACCAATATTTGCCAAGTACTGCACTTGCACCAACATAAACACTTGTTGCGAATTTCCTTCCATTTTGTTCGGTACTTAAAACAACGACTACACTAATTTAACTGTGTACACATTTTCACGATATAAATAAAAATGCCGAATTAACTCAAATTAAAAGAATTGCTGTCAAAAACAAAGTCAAATATCTTATTCTAAAAACATTTTTTATGCTGGTAACAACTTAAACTTTTATTTTACAACCACATCCACTTGAATTAAAACCCCCTATTTACTTTAAAAGTAGTTCACTTCTATGTCTAAACACGAGCACGTACACTTTAATTCAAATAGTTTATAAATTGAAAAATTGATTTATACTTATAAGGAAGATCAATTTGAATTTCCCGAAATTTTCTTCCAAAAATAATTATACAATGTAGTGTCGATGATTCATACCTGACGGTACAGTTTAAAGCAAAAAGTCACAAATGTTGTTATATAAGACGCTCTGATATCTCACTTTGGTATTTGTAGCTCTGGATCGCAATGGATAGATAAGGATGGGAGGGTTGTAATTATCTTCGGAAGAAAAACTCGGAAAATTCAAATTGATCTTCCTTACAGGTAAGTCAATCAATTTTTCAATTTTCCTTCGCTTTTCTTCCTCAATAATTACACAATGTAGATGTTTAAAGAACATTGTGAGATCCGTGGGAAATATAAAGTAAATAATTTTAATACTAGGGAAACCTCGTCAAGACATGACGGTCAAAAGCATTGAAGGATTTTCCTATTGTAACAAGAGAGAAAAGGAACGAACCTCTTTTCGAGCGACAGGTGGTGTGTTCTGCCGCCTTCGAGAGAATGACGCATCGTACAAGCATGTAAATTAGACGCGGTTTATTCTAGCATTTTCTAGAATACATAGAAGGTTCCAGCGATTTCTGGTGCGTTTATATGAGGATATAAAAGCGGATTGCGGATAAAAGAGAGGCAGTCAACAGCAAGTCATTAACTGTGTATTACAAAATAAATAGTGAATATAAATGTTGTATTAGAAATTCATAGTCTGTAAATAATAGTTTTTAATGTTTTATAATCATAGCGTTAATTTATAGTGTATTCATTAGTGTATAGAAATAAATATTTGTTTGTGAATAGACGATTTAAACAGCACTTGTATTATTATTTGAAAAAGAATGTTACACTATATACAACATTCAACGTGTGATTACAATCCTTTGGATTTTCATGAGTGATTATTATTTAAATAAACACAATCAAAGATAACCAGTTGAAAATTTTAAGCCGAGCACTCCTCTCTCCCAGCTTAGCCTCCTCTCTTCCAACATATATTCTTCTCTGGCTTACGCCTCCCTGCCGGTTTATTCTACATAAATAGATACATACGGAAATTCTACCTTACGAAATGATAAGAATAAAATCAAAAATTGATCTTGTTTAAAACATTCTTGAAAATGTCTATTAGTACATATTTCTAAATCATGACATAAACATAGTGTTGGCAAATTTCATGCCTTTTATACAAACAATACGAAACTATAGCGTTTATAATATTATTATTATTATTTATTAGAAGTGTTAGATATTTAGTTTTTGTATGTAGTTACCTATTTTCTGTATGTATTTATCCTTAGCATCGTGTTTGTTTATCAGTCTTATCTATCATTGATAATGACATTTAATGTCGAAACAATATTGTCAGGTTAAGATACTAATAAAACTTGTGAAACTTTAACTAATCTTTGTATTTATATTATATTTCATGAATATGAAACTACTCTGAATAAGCAATTGCCATTTTCAACTATGCAAGTTTCGTCTGCGCTTATTAATGATGGAAGTGGACAGTTGCATCACCCCTTGTATTTATAAGCGAAGAGTACTTACGAAACTCGCCACCGTGCAAGGTGAGAGGACGCTCCTAGTGAATGTCCGATTCGCTCGTCTCCAACTAAACATTTTAAAGTTTTTCAAATTAAAAATATAAAAAAAATATATAAAAATTAAGTAGTGTTGATTAATCTACACAACGATAGCTTTAATTTAAAAAAAGAAACGCGTAAATCTGCCTGTGGATCTCTCAAACGAACTGGAACAAAAATAAGCCTTGTGTTTTAAATTTATAGATAACTTACTATTAAGGAAGCAACACAAAATTGCCGATAAGTTTCAAAATACGAAAGGTATAAAGCAGGTTTGAGTTTATTTTTTGCAGATATTTCTGTTGTATCTGAACTGCGTCTTTGAGAATAATAATATTTCGAAGTGAGATTATTGAAACTGTTTGTACTCTATGGTCAGTAGTCAGGGCCAAGAGCATAATTGCTTTGATATCAGCTGTGAGTTGAGGGAATCTGAGGTCCTTTTAGGTACTACAATACATTGATTGAGCGTATCTCAAGTCGTATTCCTGAAAGGAGGACCGTGGTGATTATTCTATAAGGTGCACCACGTTAAATTAACGCTATCCGAGTTTTTGACTCAAATTAATGGTGGTAGTTAAAACTTACGTAATTCCAATACTGGATGAGGGTCCCAAGTTGATTGATGTTTGGGTTAAGGTGGCATAATGTTGTATACACCAATATACCTTCAAAACTTTATTTACTATGTTTTTATCTGTCAATCAGGGTGAACGGACAAGTAGTCGATGGAGATGTCGGAATCCACTAATATCCGAGACTAGCCCGAAGACAGCGGGAGGGCAGTTGTTAGAGGTGTCGGGAAGTGTAACTGGGTTTTAAATTTCACCTATGATTACAAAGCGGATCGGAGCTAAATGAGACAATAACAAAATTTAATTTCTTCTCAAGGTCGTATTTATGGGTTTTTTGAAATTTAGGATCATGAAATTTACCATTTGAATAGGGTCATATTTATTTTGCCCTTCTTTTCTTTTATTTAGTTTATTGAACTCCTTTTTTTTAACATAAATAAAAAAATGAAATAGAGTACGATTAAATAACATCTATTGAACATAATAAAAAACAAAAACACACATTTAAATATCCTATACGACAAAACATAGGTTTATATTTCAAACAATGATAAACAAAATATCGGTTTACTCCTTTTACACAAAATTCACTTAATCAGGGTCCCCTTTCTATTCAAGAGATATATTCAAACCAACACTCATACCCCCTGATCTCAAAAAATGGTTTAATTCTTGTTATATATCTAATATAATAATATAAAATAATAATAATAAACTATATCTAATAATAATAATATAAATCTTTAAATAAAAAATATATATAAATAATTATTGATTGTTAATATTTCGTTAACTTCTTTTAAATAAGACACTGCTTTATACGTCCAGAAAGTACTTAAAAGTATTATTCTTTTAATTATTTAAATATAATATAAATCGCTTTAACACAAAAACATATATATTAATAATTGTTGATTGTTAATAAGATTTCGTTATCTTCTTTTAAACGAAACGAGTCCAATATAACCAATCAAAAATATAATAATGAATTTTCACTTAAAACAAAAGGTACTTCCCTGTAAGAAAATCTTCACTTCAAATATATTTCTGAAGGTGGTTCCCCAGGTCTCCTACTTAAAGCCGGGGCGAGGCGTCTTTGGTCGCTGATGGCCCCTCAGCCGTTGCTTTCCCGAACTCCCTTGTGTACGCGGACTTGTTCTGTGTACGATGCCGCCGACAGAAATTTAGTAACATTCCCTTGTGTCACTATGTTTTTTATTTGATTTTAATTATAATCACTAATTACACAATACCCAATATTTCGGATTAAGAACTCTCGGATAATAAAATTTTCTATCGCTACTATATTTACTTAGTTTGGCATCCGAATTTTCCTAAGATTTGTTAGGAAGCTGATTCGTTTTAGTGTAGCTTCTTTGATACAGAGTATTCATATAGCAGGGTTGCAAACATGATATAAAATGTAAAAAATACGCAAACAAGGTAAGCAAAAATAATTTATAACTCTGCTTCTAATTGTTGTAGAACTTTCATCTTAGGCTTGTTTTAAATCTAAAAGACCATAGTTTTAATAAACGATTGAGGTTTTCATTCCAATTCCCTTTGACCTTAAATATCTAAGAAAGTGTACCTTCGATTTTTTTTAGGAATACAATATGTTCTACAGCTAAATGCACTCTCTCTTTGGTGTAAGTTTCATTTTGGAAAGCCTTTGAAAACAGCAGTAAAAAATTGTTAAATATGGTAGTTACACACTTTTTACGGAAAACATGCATCTTTCAGTTCACACCAGAGTATTGTATTAGGTATTTAGTATATATCTGTGCAGATACCTGGAGATTCTATTTACTAAGACTTATAAGTATAGGTATGAGTATAGACAAGTATAGGTATGATGTTGTACCTGTACCTGCAGATACAAGTAGCTATACAGGGTGTCCCAGCCAAAAATGACAACTTTTAACACTGAACACGAAAACTGACTTAACACATTATGCGATTTTCATGATTAAATTTTATTTTGCGATAATTTTTTCAGCTTAGTTTTAATTTTTCCTCATTTCTACAGGGTGTTATAAATTAATTGCCTATTCTCAAAGTTAAGCTCTTTTTCAAAAATTATAAATTTTTTCAACTTTATTTTAATTTTTCCTCACTTCTACAGGGTGTTATAAAATAATTGCCTATTCTCAAAGTTAAACTCTTCTATTTTTCAAAAATGTATAAATTCTTAACTTGCTCTTAGTCATTAAAATTTATAAGAAACGGTATATGTAAACTAAATTGAAAGAAAATGTAAAAACACAACTTTAAGTTTTTTCAAACTAAATCTTTTTAAAAAAGTTATTTTTTTAGGTTAGGTTAGGTAAGAAGTTAGATTAGAAGTTATGTTGAAGGTTAGATTAGAGGTAAGGTACGTGGTACATACATAAGTACGTTAAGATAAATAATAAGATAAGTGCAGATTAATGGTATTATTATTAAAGGGATTGCCGACATTATTGTTAAACCTTCTTCGATAATAGTCAATGAATGAACTTTCTCGAGTTCTACCCGTTTTCAAAAAAGGTGATGCTAAATTACTTTAATCAAAATAAACTGTTTAGTACAAATCAGTTTGGTTTTAGGAAGAATTTTTCTACGACCAAAGCTGTGCTGGTGACTGACGTAGTTGAGGGACTTCAGAAGTGTAAACACTCACTGATTACGCTTTGTGACCTTACCAAGGCCTTTGACTGCGTTAGTCAGGAAATACTTCTCGATTAATTAGAGCACTATGGAATTAGAGGCTCAGCATTAAACCTTTTTCGTTCCTATTTAAATAATAGGATTCAATTTGTCTCACACAACGATGAGAAATCTGTCTCCGTTGCCATTACTCATGGTGTACCGCAAGGATCAGTGTTGGGGCCAATTCTTTTTATTACCTACGTAAATGATCTGTTTTACTGCGCTTCTCAAAAATTTTATATGTTTACTGATGATACTACTTTCTTAAATCTTCATAATAACACTAATGTTCTTAAGGATGATTCCTTAGCAAATTTAGAATCTGCAAACACGTGGTTTATTGCTAATAGATTAAAAATGAATGAAGAGAAAAATCAGCATTTACTGATTTCTTCTCACATTGATGTCACCCAAGGTAAATCAGTCAAACTACTGGGTTTTACTATAGATGATCGACTCACTTGGCAAGATCATATAAATACTTTAATTCCCAAATTATCTAGCGCCATCTTTTTGATGCGACAGCTTAAGCATTGTGTTAGTCACAACCAGGTGTTAATGTCATATTTATGAATTATTTCATGCACATCTTACTTATGGTGTAATTATTTGGGGAAATTCTCTTAATTCTAGAAAAATGTTTATATTACAAAAAAAGCTGTTAGATGTTTGGCTAACGTAGATATTAGAACTCACTATAAACTATTCTTCATTCAATTTGGAATAATGACCGTAACATCTGCTTATATATATTTTACTCTTATTGAAATACATACTCATATCACTAACTATATACAAGGATCAGATTAACACAATTACCATACTAGATCTAATCTTTTAAGAAAAAAGCACATGCGATTAGAAATGTCTGTAAAAACTCTTTGGATCTTAATCTATATAATAAATTACCATCTTCAGCAAGATTTCTGAACTTAGTTACTTTCAAAAGAAATTTAAAGAAATTCCTAGTTGATGAAGCCTTCTACACAGTAGACGAATTTTTTAAATGTAATATTAATATATCTAATTTTCAATAAATGCACTCTTTGGTCTACCATGTTAAATTTTAAACCATGCAAATTAATTCTTATATTTGTCTACACATTACTTGATATATACCGTTTGTTATTGTTCTATTATTATTGTTTATTTGTTTATAGATAATTATTTGTTAAATTGTTGTACCGCTTTAAACATACCTTTTATTGTTTGTATTATATATGACTTGCAACAAACACTGTAACAGTTGCCAATAAATATATCTTATCTTATCTTATATATAAGTACGTACTTAACCACATAAGAACATAAGTACATAAACTGAAAACAATTACCGCAAAATAAAACATAATCGTGAAAATCACATACTTTATTTTGTTCAGTCAGTTAAGGCAGTGTTCGGTGTTAAAATGTGTCATTCTTGACTGGGACACCCTGTAGAGCTACCTGTAACTGCAGGTACAGGTACAACATTATACCTATACTTATCTTAGCAGATATTTGCAGGTATATGCACAGATATACACTAAACACCTGATACAATACTCAGGTCTGAACGCCCAGATGCATGTTTTGTGTAAAAAGTGTGTAACTACCATAGTTAACATTTTTTTTACTCCTGTTTCCAAAGCCTTTCCAAAATGAACCATACACGAAAGAGAGACTGCATCTAAGTGTATAACATATTGTATTCCTAAAAAAATTGAAGGTACACTTTCTTAGATATTCAAGATCAAAGGTCGCATCATGTGACATTGGAATGAAAAACCTATGGTCTTTTGGAAGACCATAGGTTTTTCTACCACCATTTCTAGGTTGGAAATTCCACTATGATTAGAAGTAAAGTTATGAATTATTCTTGTACACCTTGTCAGCATAAATTTTACATTTTTTAGCATGTTTGAGACCCTGCTGTATGAATACCGTGTATTACCGAGCGCTATAACTTTACATAAGTAAGTTACTTTATGTCCTCTACCATCCCACCAACTTTCACAAAAATTTGGTCAGGTTGAAATTCATTTTTTTGTGCAGATTTGGCGTGGAATGACCCTCTAGGAATGTTAAATACTTGCTTACCTAACCTTTTTTGATAAACGATGTATATTAATTAGATTATTTCGCATGTTTTACGTGAAAAATTAATTTTAGAGAAACTGTACCTTCACAAAAAATACTACTTAAGTTTAATAGTATTTGAACTATTTTCCCAAAATTTTAAGAAAAAAATTTTTTTTTTGTCAAAAAGCAGGGTTTTTGGCAATAATTTAGTCGCTAGAAATACGATTTTCTTAAAATTCTGGGAACATAGTTCAAATACTATGAAACTAAAGTGGTATTTTGTTGGTTAACTTTGAATGTACAGTTTCTCTAAAATTAACTTTTCGCGTAAAAAATGTGAAATAATTTAATTAATAAACATCGTTTTACAAAACAAGTTATGTAAGCAAGTTTTAATATTCCTAGAGTATTAATTTAAAAACAAAGTGATCACATTATTATATTATTTATGAAACAAACAACGATTATTATTAATCATGCGGTTAAGATTTATGTGTTTGGGTGTCTAAATGACCCCAATTTCAAATATAAATAAATCCACTGTGATTTTGTTTAGAATTTTTGAATGTAATTTTTTTAGGTGCACTTGGACCTTAATTTTAATAGAAATTCAATTAATGTAAAATAAAACATACTTTCCTCGGATTCCGAATTTTTCTTCTCAGATTTCCGGGTAATAACACAGGACGAGGATAAAACTATTTTATCTTTCAGACGTTTTAACTCCATCAAGAATCACGAAAGGTATCACATTCACGAAAGGTTTTAATGTAAGACCACTTAAATTAAAACGATGCGTACGGGTCAGGTACAAATATCGGGGCGTCTTATAAAACAACATTTGTGACTTTTTGCTTTACACTGTACTGTCAGGTGTCAATCATCGACACTACATTATGTAATTATTGAGGAAGAAAAGTGAAGAAAATAAATCAAACTTATAATTGAGAAATATGTCGAATAAGTCTTGATTTCAAAGCAAAACCAAATAATACATACTTTGTTTTAAAAACATATATTTTGTTTCAGAAGTAAAAAAATATTTTAAATACTACCCTCTTGAAATTTAATATACCTGCTTTTAAATTCAGCATTTAGAAGAACGCATTTGTAGTTCAAACAAGAAATTTATAATTAACATAAAAGTAAAATAGATTTCAAATTAAAAAAATCAGTTGAAAGTAATAAACAAAAGCAGAATCTAGCCTTTCTGCATTTTTCTAAACTCGAAAGTAAAGGACCCCGCACAAATCTTATGGAAATTGAATTTCGGTCAAATCATCTGAAATTTTCAGAATAGTTTCTTGAAGTTATGAGGAGAAAAAGTGTCCATGGGCACAAAGTGTCAAGATGCTTCGGAGCCGAGATATGAGCGATGCGAAGTTGAAAAATGCGTTTTTCATGTCTCAGGCTCCCATAATCGGTTTCACGGCATCTGAACATTTTCACTGGAAAAAAACGTATAACTATAATCACACTAACGCATTTTATACAAAAGAAAACTATTTTTTAAGTCATTTCATACCGAAAAACGTTGAAATCTGATCAAAAATAAGCTTTTGACAAGGTTTCGTTATTGTTTTCTCTAATTGATATTCAGTATTGTAGTTATAAGAGTTGAAATACTTAATATTTAGTCTAATAGAATATTATTCTATTGTAAAAGACCAAATCCCATTCTCAGCTGAACCCAAGATGAACGACGTGGACGTGATGGGAGACTCATCTCATTGGGGTGCTTGTTTATCGTGAGTCACTCCCGTAGTATTTTATGACTCCAAACCCTCTCTACTGTCTTTTTTATCTCCAGCTTAAAAAATTAAAGCCCAACATCTAATACCCGCTCTAAAACCTGAATAGACGGATATTTGACATAACCTTGATGACGAGCCCACCCCAAGTACCAAATCGCTGCGATCACATGAGCACAAGCTCCTAATGTCCGTGCACCTGACTTGCATGTGCAATAATACCCCTCAATAGGATCAAACTCATTCAATTCATTTTCCACGTATTCTTCATTAAATGTAATAAAAACTTGGTGAAAAATAGCTCTGCGAAAGCGAGAAAATAGTCGTAACCTTAAAAAGCCCGGTATTTTAATATTCGTATCTATTTGTATTGCTTGTTCGTCGTCTTCCTCCTCAACTGCTCTTAGTAAAGGATCTTGGATGTATGAAGGAGCTAAGTTTACCTGATACACCCCACAAGCGATATTCCTAATATTGTCAATGCTTAATTGAGGAAAGAATGGCACATGGCCTTCTGTTAATACAACCCATCTTGCTCGTCTTGCAAGCATATTTTCAACTTCTACAAAGGCTTGAACTGCATTAACATCATTTAATTTTTCTCGCATTCGTAATGCTAGTTCAACAGTTGCATCAGCCAATCCAATAGGTCCACAGTATCGATTGATTATTGCTCCAGCGATCAATAGAAAATCATTTAGGTTCTTAACATGGGCTACATTAATGACATTTGCGAAAATCTTAAATATATTCTTCAGATGTGCATTGCGAGATTCAATGACAAATCTTGTTTTTGTTACGATTCGCGATGGATTTGCCTCTTCTGTTGTAAACTGCCTCCTACCTCGATCTAGCAATGATGGCATTCTATAATTAATTCCTAATCTATCGAGTAATGGAATCACGTCTCTATACCCTCCATCTAATATAAAAATATCGCCTTCTTGTAACCAACCACGCATTACATCTTCATCCCGACTGAAACGGTTTAGCTAAAATATTCGCGTCATTATTTGCTGCGTTAGAAAAATATGGGCCCTGTATATCCAATATATAGCCATTTGGAGCGACGAAAATTGCTGGCTTTAAAAGATGTCTGCCTTTATGAACGCAATACGAGCGTCTTAAAACGTCAAAACAAGAGCTTTTTTCAATATCAAGGTAGGTGCAATCATTGTAGATTATTGCTTTTGGCTCTTGAGGTATTTCATTATACAAATGCGTCGCGAATTCAGTGACATGATTCGCAATGTATTCTTGCCTCGTAATAGCTCCAAATCCTATGTTTTCTGGAGAAAATCTTAGAGTCAGTGATTGTCTTACTGTGGCGATGGCTAAACTCGTAGACTGTCTTGAAGTATAATTGAAAATTACTTTCAAGAATTCATCGCTAACACCTTGCCGCATCTTGCAAAGAAAACATAAAAGATCCTTCTTGTGAACGTATCTATGACCATTCTCCACTACTATAGGATCGCAATAAGTATACAATTCATTATACTGTTCTTTGTTTATGGGGGAAATTGTTCTAAATTCTTCATCTCTAAAATCGGTTTCGTCACTATACTTGTGATTGGCTACATAATTGACCTGTTCACGAAAACCCTGTAAGAATGCATACAAATCTGCTCCTCTTAAAATATAAGGTCTGTTGACGAATCTTAGTCCACGTAATAAATAATTCAATAACAACCCATTAGCATCCAGATGATGGTGGCAGGATAAGCAATTACTTGGAACGTAAATACTCAGCTTAACAAAAATATCAATTCTACATTTTAATGACAGCCGGTGAATGTCTTGAGGGGAGTTGCATATTAAACAAGTATTGGTAGATGTTTGAGCCAAAACATTGAGTCTCATGCACGCCGGGTCATTTTCGATCATACGGATTTCATTTGTTATCGAGATATTGCAATTATTACATATCCGAGTATCACCTAATATCTCCAAAGCAGGCCTACCCGCTGCGTCTCGCCTATTTATTGCAATTTCCCTTTTTTGAACATTGTGATCTCCTATTAATCTTGACATAGCTCGTGGTATGAGAGCAGGTATCACACACAAAACATGGGATTCTTCCAGCCATGTCTAAAAAACATATCAATCTGCTAGTATTTCAGGGACACCGAAACTCGCTGTATAGTGAATAGAAAAAATGCTAGGAAACTTATAGTTTAGATCAACTTTCGAAAAGAACGGAGGGTTTTTACATCATTGTTATGAGACGAAGCATTGAATTATTCAGATTGAATAATAAAAAGAAATGATGAATATATAACAAATGATATTTTGAAGAAACAATGGGATTTGGTCTTTTACAATAGAATAATATTCTATTAGACTAAATATTAAGTATTTCAACTCTTATAACTACAATACTGAATATCAATTAGAGAAAACAATAACGAAACCTTGTCAAAAGCTTATTTCTGATCAGATTTCAACGTTTTTCGGTATGAAATGACTTAAAAAATAGTTTTCTTTTGTATAAAATGCGTTAGTGTGATTATAGTTATACGTTTTTTTCCAGTGAAAATGTTCAGATGCCGTGAAACCGATTATGGGAGCCTGAGACATGAAAAACGCATTTTTCTACTTCGCATCGCTCATATCTCGGCTCCGAAGCATCTTGGCACTTTGTGCCCATGGAGACTTTTTCTCAGCATAACTTCAAGAAACTATTCTGAAAATTTCAGATAATTTGACCGAAATTCAATTTCCATAAGATTTGTGCGGGGTCCTTTGAATTAAACTGCGACATGCTTCTAAAGGCAAGGCAAAATGGAAGTCATACAAGATCATGCTATAATTATGTTCTCTAGCTTTTATGACGGATTTTCATAAAACGAGGAAATTAAAAACAATGTTTGCAATTGCCTATTTACTCCCCTCCCCCGCTCAGAATCGTCGAATCCACTCCTGACCACACTTAATACTTGGTTGTGGTATCTTAAATTTTTAACAAAATAATTTATAAAAATGCTTGTCTGTATAAATAATATTTTCTGCACACTTTATTACTGTACAACTCTTTTACTTGTTGGATTACAATGTAATTTATTCACAAGAGCATTTTATCTTAGTCTTGACCTACAATCCGAATTATATCTGATGTCCCCCACAAAATTACGAGCAGAAAAGCTATTGTAGAGTTGCTATACTATTACAGTCATAAACTTTCTTAGCTAGGTCAGGTAAAAGTGAAATTTTGTGGCTACATTTCACTTTTAATTTCCTTTATTTATACACCTACTCGTTTGCTGTAAGTTAAAAGAGAATTTATGTTTTATTTATACGTTGCATTAGAAAACGCTTACTTTAGTGGGTTATTTGAATATCCATTGATTAGATTATTTAAATACAAAATGAATGAAAAATGAAAATGTGGTTAAAATCGCCATTACTGGTAGAAATAAGGGTTATGGAAAAGGAAATTATGCTATGGAATATACAGGTGGGTAGTGCATGGAACAGAAATCTGGTTTCAAATTCAATAATCTAGGTTAAAATAAGCACAGAATTTATACATATGTCGTTCAAATGCATGCCTGTCTTAAGACATTTATGTTTATTATGAGTGTATTTCGCATTTGAAAAAGTAATTAAGAACTTATTATACAGAAGTAGAACACAACAAATGCAGAAAGGGAAAGCAAAGTTCACTATCACTATTTATTGGCATCGTAAGTAAATTAACATTTTTTCTCTATACCAGTTTTTAACAAACTGAACGCATTTATTATTAGATACCGCAGTTACTTAAACGCCTGATTAGCATTTCTACTCATTACAAACACAATTTCACAAAACTTAAATGCATTTTATATTAATTATATCATGGAAATTAGAAAAAAGTGTACCGCAGTTTAAAATTTATTAATTATTACACAAACCTATTAAACTCTGTTTTGTATTGCAGGTCATTTAAATTTTTAGGTTAGCCATTTTTTACATTGCCGTATCGAGAAAATGTTTTGGTTTTGTTGTTAAATAATGGTGTTAACAAATTGCATTAGAAAAGTGCACACTTTTATATTGTGACCTAGAAATCATATTCAATTTTAAATCATTAAGAGCTTGACTAGCGTAAGGACAGTGAAATATACACTGTGTTCCCATTTATTCTCCGAGTTTACTTCCTTTTTAGTTTCAGTATTTTTGTTTTAATCTCCATTTTGTAAATTGAAAATGTAAGATTTTTATGAAACAGCAGAGTTCTATTGCATGTACTGATGAATCATTTAAGTCTATACCGGAAATTCTGAAGAATGTGTCTAGAGTATTTCCTCGAATTGCCGATTTCAATGTTAGCCGATTCGATTTCATAACTTCATTCAGCTTTACCGTTTTCAGAAAGTCAGCAGACCTATTTCCAATTCATGAAATGGCAATATATAACAAGCCAAGCAATCATCTACTTAATATTAGTCATTATCTATCTATAGATAATCGATTTCCTGCTTATTCATTTTTTGCCATCAAAAGGTCCCGTACTAGCAAGGGAGGTACTCGAGGTGTACCTTGCCGATTTTAATGGAATTCTCCACATAGGTTATTCACACAAAAATATTAGAACGTCTTTTTCCCTAGCTGCTGTGAAGCACTCTGAAGGGATGAAAATTACCTTTAAGTTTTAACCGTTTTTTAATTAACTAAATTTTTAAAAGATAATAATTTTATTACAAAATTATAAATCATCTCGAACTGAGCAAATACAATTGACTTAACGCACCAACACAGTGTCTAAATATTACACCCTACCTTTAATATTACGAATTTCTTTGCTTGTGTTAAGGAGGTTGTACCGTAAATTTAAAAAAGTGACAGCTAATGAAAATTTGCACTGTTGTAAAGAAAAGTATTTAAAGAATGAGCTGGCCAAATTTTAGCAATTTTGACAGCACAGTTACTGAGATATTAATATTTCAATTGACCACTGAAATACACACGCTCTTATGGCGTCACGTGAAATCGGTGAAGTGTATGTCTTATATCTCTTCTCAAAAAAGTGCCAGCGTAAGAAAAACTAACCTTTGTATTCTCTGAATCATTCAGAATTCTTGCTGCAAAATATCGTGAAGATTGACAGCGCCGATCCAAAGATATTATCAAAATAAAGTAGCGTGTGACAAAAATCTAGAGAAATGACAGTGGCTAGTAACCTTCTTTTTTATTGCTACAACCCATAGCCTGGAAACCAGGCCCCAGAATCTATAAGCTTGTGCGGGAGGGAGGGGGCGATTATTATTAGTACGTAGGCTTTAAGTGCGGCTGCAGCCGACTTACAGATGGAACAGCGCAAATTCCACATTTGTGACACAGCTAAGGAAAACTGCAGAAAACCTTAACCAGATCTGCCGGCATCGGGAATCGACCTCAGGCCGCTTGAGTGAAAGTACAGCACTTTAGACATTACATTACCAAGGCTGTTGCCATAGATGTCGCAGCGCGATATACGCGCCGCGGGAATATGAAATTATTTCTTGAATGTACGAACAAAAATTTTGCTTTTACGCATATTTGTATTTAATTTATACGTGCAATCTTTTTACTTTTGAAGCTATTTTATATAAGCTTTTACATCAAAATCAATTAAACGACGGCCAGGCACGGGACAGATATTGCCCGAACTTTCGCTCAATGCCGATTTCTGTCTTTGTTTTCCTGCATTCGATTGAGCCAGTCTTTGCTTATATATCTTTTTATAATACATAATATCTATAATATTTTTTTTTTCGTTACGATTTTTCCTCACCACCGATACTTTCCTATATTTACGGGATTCATTCTGTCATCACAACTTTACAAACATGCACATCAAACGATCTAACCTAATTGACCAAAGACGCTACCAACTTAAAAAAAAATTGTTCCTACTATCGACGTCGGTTATTCCCCGCCCGTACCCGCAGCACACAGCGGAACAACTTCCTTAAATAGAACTCTATTTTAGTTGCTCTTATGTTGACAATTTATTTTAGTTAGTATTTAGAATTTTTATTTTGGTTATTAGTAGAAGAGCCCACACTTCTGCTGTTATTTCAAGAATTTGTTCTTGTTTGTTTTTTAATATGAATATTCTTAAGGCTGATTCCCACTATACGGCAGGTTACCAAAAAACATTTTACTGTACATTTTATATCCAGGTATTCACATGAACCATCACAGCCACGGACCGTCGCGACCATATAAAATGTACAGTACAATGTTTCGTCGGTCCGGTGACTGTTGGTAGCCTGCCGTATAGTGAGAATCAGCCTTTACTGTGACCCATGACTAACGTAGAACATCAGAATAGGAAAATAACCAAGCAACATGGTCTTGTGTAATATACGTTTATTATACCTATGAATGGTTTAAAAGTGGTAGCTGGTATAAAAAGTACGCGTTTATGGTATACCAATTTCTCACAGTCAGGAAAATAAATGTTTAATATACTTCACATAACTGTAATTGACTGTTCAATAAACGTCTATTACCAACAGATAATTAACCATTCTTTGGACGTTTTTAAAAGGTGCATTTCTAAATGGACGGTATTTCAAAAACGTTGAATATTGGTTGATTATTATCAATCTCTATTCAAGGATTTTTTCAACGTAAAAAACTGGTTTTACGTAAACCATTTATGTACAACTAGTAGTTAATAAACCTTAGAAAAAAGTAGAATAATACCTTTATTAAACAGTTTCTTTAAACGTAAGAATCTTATGGTTATAAAACCAATTTTCAATTATTGGTTAATCAATAAATCTTAAAAATATATGGAATATTAACCTCTATTCAACGGATTTTTAAACGTAGAAAACCTTGATGGCATATAATGGTTATCTACCGTTCTTCAATAACACTGTGCGACACGCTTTTCTTGACATGGGATTTCTCTTCAGGAATGGCAAGATTAGGTGCCAAATAGCACTACCTCATCGGAATTTTGCTAGGTTAGTTAAAATAAGAGAGTTTTTCAATTTTAAAGATTGAGAACTATCAGGGTATCGGATTAGCTTGAAAAATTTGGAAAATTACCTAAAAATATAGTTTTCGAGGTGTTTTTGGGCTTGTTTGAAAGGAAATTGAAAGTAGATATATAAAAAAGATAGACAAAAACAAACATAAGTGAAATTCTTGCATCACCAGGGGTCGTTTTAAAAAGCATTTAAAGCGCTAATTTGAAAAGGGGATGGGTTAGAGAGGGGCAGAAGGCGTTTTAGTTCTCAGAAACTTTTTTTAGTGTTTTCTATTATAGTGCAAAATTTCAGCCTGATAGCAATATTTCTTCTTTAGTAAAATGATTTTTTGAATTGAAGGGGAATAAATTCATTTTTTCATTTGTTTTAATTTCTCTTAACAACAAACAAATTATTTAGATTTCAGAATTCATTTTTTATCTTCAACGTTTTTTTATTTTTTATATTGCATGTCGTACTGCAAGCTCAAACATGTCTGTGTAATGTGCAGGATGAACACAGTATGAAAGTCAAAAATGGTGAAAAATGTACAAGATAAAAGTACGAAGCATTATAAACGTCTGGTTGCCCAACACAATCATTACGCTACTATTAGCTAAAATGAAAGGGTGCATAAAACTGACTGTCCAATCCCAATTTCTTGATAACGATGCAAGAAATGATGATGTCACAAGAAGGTATCAATTTCACTGTTTTGAATTCGACATTTTACAGTGGTGTACGGAAAGATATTAGTCACCTTACAGTTTCAAAATGCATAAATTTATACTTATAAAGATGCAAGTTTCGTGATATTCGCAATCTTATGAAAAATTCGGATTTTGACAAATATCTGAATGATGACCAGTCGATTGTTTGGAATGCCATTATACTTGACTTGATAGCTGATATGTTACAGGCATTTGAGAAATTGAAGATATCAATGTCTCTCAAAATACATTTCCTTAATAGTCACCTTGGCTACTTTGAGAAGCAGTTAGCTTCAGAGTCTGATGAACATGGAGAGCGATTCCATTAGGTTGCAATGCCTATGGAAATTCGGTACAGAGGCAAAAAATTGAATGCCATGTTAAGGGATTTGTATTGGTGGCTAAAGAGACACGCTGAGGATAGCGAAGAAGAAAGGAACGAAGACAAGAATGAAAACATTGACAGCGAAGATGATGTCCACGCATCCAGCTCAGACATACAAATCAGGGAGGAGAGCGAAAATGAGAAACCAGCGCCCAAAAGGAAGCAAATAGATCAGTAGAGGTAAAGTTAACATTGTATTTGTTGAACAAAATTAAAACAAAATAAAGAACATGGATTCATACTTCTGAATTTAATTCAAAAACTCATTTTTCTACGAAGAAACATTACTCTCAGTCCGGAATTTTGCGGTATAACAGGGGACAATTGGAGAAAAGCTTTTATGAAAAAGGAACGCCCTCTGCCACCTCGCTACACCATTCCCCTTTCAAATTAGCGCTTTAAATGCATTTTAAAACGACCCCTGGTGTTTCAAGGATTTCACATTTGTTCGTTTTTGTATCTACTTTCAATTTCCTTTCAAACAAGCCCAAAAACACCTCGAAAACTATATTTTTAGGTAATTTTCCGAATTTTTCAAGCCAATCCGATACCCTGATAGTTCTCAAACTTTAAAATAAAAAAAACTCTCTTATTTTAACTAACCTAGCAAAATGCCGTTGGGGAATTGCTATTTGGCACCTAATCTTTCCATTCCTGAAAAGAAATCCCATGTCATGAACCAAAAGTTGAAATTTGTCGCACTGTGTAATAGGTGTTTACGAAAATTGAATCTGATCAATCAGATCACTATTTCTATTTTTTCTCTTTTTATTGTTAATAACAATGACAGAAATAGTAATCTGATCAACCTGATTTAATTCTCGTAAATGCCTAATATTACACTGCAAAAGCATTCCGCCACCCCCCCCGTCGTCGTGGCAAATTAGACTCGTCCAGCGGCTTAATCTGACGCACCACGCAGGCGCTACCTATTCCCACGCTGTTCTAATTTTGCAAGCACGTGTGAGAAGTGATATGTGTAAATTATAATTGTGCTGTGTGTTTACCTATGTTCTTATAAATCTTATAATAAAAACTAAAAATCAATGTAAAATTAATATTATACAGTTTCAATCGATTGATTAACAAAAAATAGTGTTCATTCAACTGTCGATTGTCGAAATACTACGGCGGAGATACCTAAGTGATTATGTTTTAATAAGATATTATTATTTATTCATATATGCAGTTTTCATAGATCGGTAATAGTTATATTAATGCCGCTTTAATTTCTACCTTAAAAAATCAAAAATCATATTTATAATTTGAAAATATATTAAAAGTAAATATAAAGTAGTGTACGAAAATTATACGTATGAAACATACTTGCTACGAGTATAAACGTATCTTGCGTATGGGCATTAAACGTATCTTGCGTATGGGCATTAAACGTATGTTGCGTATGGTTATTAAACGTATATTGCGTATGGGTATTAAACGTATATGATGTGTTGGTATTAAACGTATGTGGCGTATGGGTATTAAACGGTATTAATAGTTATGATTAACGAAAAATGAATGTATAAGATAAATTAATAATAAAAGTAAATGGAATACCGGAATTAGACGTATGAAATTTATCTGAATTTAATGTACATACTGTACAGAATATAAACATTGACGAGGGGGACATTTTTCAGTATATTTACCAGGTCAGATATACCGTATTGATACGTATGGTATGACTGATTATTCAACGTTTTTTAAACCATTCAATTTTGCTTGGGTACGTTTTGTTAGAGTTAGAAACCGCCCCCCCTCGTGGAAATAACACTTCACACAACCCCTTGCATTTTGTCATTGCTGCCCATCCGTTGCCAATGCTAAGCGCTTTCAAAAAATATATTAAAATAAAAACTTCCGAAATTCTTATGAAAACATATTTTTTAAATATAAAATAAAAAAGTTTCAGGTCAACTTTCTTCAACAAATCAAAATATTTCATCAAGAATTTTTAACATTCACACTAAAACTTTTTAGGCCCCATGTTACACGATACTCTACCATGCACATATCGGTGTTTCCAACTCAGGAAATCTGATGTCCACAACAGCTGAATCTCCCTTACTAAGTACTGCAAGTATCAGAAGTTACAAATATAAATTACTATGTATTTGTTGCATTATTGGTGGTGGTAATGGTGGGTGACACCATTGAAACGAACAAGCAAGACACAGACTTGATATTAGCTAGTGAGTAGTAGCAGTAGTTGATGTTGCCGTAGCAGGTGAGCCACGGCACAAGTAAGCGATGGTATATTGCTGTGGTGATGACGACTGGACCGTGGTATCTGGACCAGTATCTCTGGTGTAGTACTCGCCGTGGTGACTAATTGTTACTATTGTCCGTCACTGGACAGTTAGTCCAGTGTTCCCTAATAGCGATCACGAACTAGACAGTTTTTATTTAAAACCGTGCCGCTGGGCAGAATGATGTTGGCAGTAGAGACAGTTTGAGGTTGATGTGGTAGGAATGACAAAGGTGGTGGTGTAGTTGTAGGGGCTACATGATAACCTAATGAAGGAGACGTGTATAAAAAGGAACATTGTTTTCATTCGAAGTATGGAGTGATGTTGGGTGGTAATATTCCTAAGTAATGATGAAAATAAGGTATCATTAGCCATACTCTGCAAGTCTAACGTATATAGGTTAAAAAACGAAGATCATCTGAAACATATCTAAGCCCTATAAAACTATTTGAGGGTAATCTGAAAACTAGAATATCCAGGTTTTTTAACTTCTTCTAAAATATTTAAATTAACGCAGACCTTGGCATTGTTGATGTTCAAGAATATTACTCTCGAATGTCTTTTACGCGAAAAAGCTACTTGAAGATCCGGCACTAGGTCTGCAACAGGCATTTTTTAACTCTGCGTGTGAATAAGATTGAAAATGTGATCGTCTGAATCACATTGTAGAAGTTTGGTAGTTACGGAAAGTGGTACCAGTTCAGTCAATATTTCGATAGAAGATCATCTTCTATAGGTTTGTACATGCAAACTTAGCTAATAGATTCCGTGACATAATTGAAGAAATGTTCGATATATGGTGTATGCATATTCGATATTTGAATTCATCAAGAAATGGAGAATCGTCATTTCATATAGTTTCATTTTTAAATACAGCCTTATCTGGACACCTTAAGCTATCCTGACATTTGGGGCATTGTTTACAGTTACCCACTAAGCTTCATTAGTCCTGTTTCCTCGAAAATGTTTACATAACGGTAATTAAGGTTTATTACTATTACTTATCTTTTATATACGACAGTTAACCTTCATGTATCAAAATAAACCTGTCAAGTTATTATTATTTTCTAGAAATTTTTAGAACTAAGTTTCTAATGATTCTATAATCATGATCATCGGTCGGCTATGGAGCGTATTGATCAATGTACAAAATAGGTTATATCTATATCTTCTATTGGCCGAATTTAGCCCTTTGCAGGAAAATTAAACTGGTTGCTGTAAGTTACAATAACTCTATAAAGAACATAATTATTGCCTAAGTAATCATCACTAGTAGTACTAATACTATTTAATAATACCACAAAATTTATTTGTTCTTGTTCTTCTTCTCTGCTTCTTCGTTTAGGTAGCCTGCCTAATGTAAAAATTAATTACTAATTAAGTATAATTACAATAATATCAATAAACAGAAATATCATAACTAGGCCGGATACTCATTTCCCAATAAGAAAAATTCTTATCATTCTAATATTGTGAATCATCCATCTCTTTAACCTTGTAAACATGGAAATTCCTAAATTTTGGTGACAAAATATCGGTACTTTCACCGCTCTAATTTCATTTCCCAATAATTTTATATTTTTCTTAAAACTTCCTGTTTACATTAAAAGAAAAATCGATGATTCAACATAATGGAAGGCAAGAAACCCGTTCTTAGTAAAATTTCGTCATTAAAACTTTATTAGTTTGAATGATTGATTGCATGTTACGTTAATTAAAGTGTCTAGCATATTTTAAGATAAGGAAATAAGGAAGATCAACAGACTTGTTACTTTAATATGTTTAATATTTATAGCATTGGAATATCTTACAAATAAGAAAATTAGGAAAGCATTATGATTGTATAGAGTATCAAAGTCAGCTTGTTATAGTAATTTGTAGGTTATACCATACCCAACAAGATTATGTAAATATAAATATGACTAACACCGTTTAGGATGAGGAAGATTTAAATAAAATCTGAATATGTACGTAAAACAAAGAATATTTTGGTATAGCTGATTGAGATTGAAATAGATTCATTTGAATTTGTATTTTATATATTTTGTATAAGGTCCTTCTGACTTATCGGCTGCAGGCGCACGTTGGGCTCCTCCCCACAAACTCATAGTGTCTGGGCCTTGGTTCGCCAAGGCCCGGGTTGTAGCACAGCAATTATTATTATAATCAACCTTTTGAACATATATGTACAGGCTTTATTTATTACACGATCTAGGGTTAAAAAACTAGTTCTACAGTAATAATAATAATAATTGCCACAACCCATTACCTGGCTAACCAGTAACTAGGCTTCTTAAGTTAAAGCTTGTGCGGGAGGGAGAGGGAGCGATTAATATTATTACACAGGCCCATCGTGTGGCTGGAGCCGACTTACAGATGGTATAGCCCAAATCCCACATTTGTGTTACAGATAAGGAAAAAATGCAGAAAAATCTTAACCAGATTTGCCGGTCCCGGGAGTCGAACCAGGCCGCTCGGGTGAAAGTCTAGCATGCTAGACTAGTGTCTAGACACTACACTACCGAGGCTGTTCTAGTTGTATAGATAATATATACTTAATTAATATACAACTTACAAAAATGCTTGATAGAAAAACCATAACCTTGCGTATATCAGATGACTGGACTCAAATCCTAAACATTAATTTGCTATTAATAAATATAAACAGCTACAGAAAAAAATAAGATTCAGGCAATATAATGAAAAAAATACATACTTATCAATTTAAAAGTAAATTACTACATACCGATTGGCAGTTTAATAAATTGATCAACAGTCCAGGAGGCCTATTCGTTGTTCCAGGACGTGGTACATTACTCCTACAATTATTGCTAAATAGCTGAAGCAAACTGAAAAAAATTAAATAAAATGAGATAAATCTATGTGCTCCGGCAACAAACAGAAAGCAATATGGCAAATAATAAATCAAAAAGACAAAAGAAAACGGACAAAACAAGGAAAAAGAGAGTACGCTAACCGCAACCGACTTTGTTGATGATGATTTTTTCTATAGTATAAGAGAAGACTTAACAAACACAATTACAAATCCTTGCTACCTACCAATAGAATTTATGAAAAATAGTAATACCACACAAGAAAAATGCTCGCTTCGCTTACATTTTCCTTGATGCTGCGCAGGGCTTGCGCATAGACTGTTACTACACTGTATGTTATATTGTGTTGTACTACAGTAAAGAATAAAACATTTAATGTACATACTGCATAATATGTAAAAAAAGTAAACCATGTCTGATGTCTTACAAAACTGCTTTAAAATATATTGTAATGTATACACACCCTTTCATTTACACACATATGCCGCACTGGATGCCTACTCTTCTAGTGGATCAATAGAAACAAATAGATGTAGTAAGGATCATTAGAGAAATCAAAGCAAAGACTTCCAAAGATGCATGTGATTCACAACAACCCTTTTAAAGAAAGTCGTCAACGAAATTGTGTCCTCCCCCAGCACATGAAGAATAGACTAATAAACTACGTTGAAAAATGTCATTATTTCAAAACAACCAACACGGTTACAGGACTGATAGGCCTACAGCTCCAGCATTATTGCGAATTCTATGACAAGAATCTTAGACAATAAACTCTCAATAAATATGACGATGGTAATTTAAGTGTAGTCTTTGATACAGTGATGCATACAAAACCTACTTCAAAAGTTGAAAATGGCATAAGAGGACAACCTAAAAGACTAATAGAATATCATCTTTGAGGTAGAAAGCGGGTGGTGTCATGGAAGAATATCCTCTCTAAATAACAAAGTTCAAAGTGTGGTGTACCACAAGGTTCGGTATTAAGACCGATCTTATTTATAATATACGTCAATAATATTAAACAATGTTAAACATTAACTGTACAGATATTTGCCTATATGCCGACGATACATCTCTTCTTATCAGAGGATCATCAACGAAAGGCGGAAAGGAATTAGAAAAAAACTGATGTCACTTTCAAAAAGATTAAAATGTGATTTGCTACAATTCTTTTAAATCTAATTGAAATAAAACAAAAATCCTGTAAATATCTTAAAAAATATCTTATAAACCATGCTATTCCGATAATAGAATGTTTTTTACAAATACACCTAAGCAACAATCTAACTTGGTATCTGAACTTAACAGGAAATTATCCACATCCATATATACTATTCTTTGGAGTATATCTGCAGAGGCCGACTGGTGAGGTATTTCTGCGACCTAAAATAGAATGAAAGCTGTAAAAACTCATTTTATGAAAATAGGATGCTTACCATTCCATCACTATATATTTATTTGTGCACCTGTAAATAAAAAATTATTAGTAAAAATCATACGTGCAAACGTATGTGAAATTATTTTTCCTGATTATCATAATCTTCAAGATCCGACATCTCGACAGACGATTTATGGTACTCACTTTTCTCCTCCATAGAATTTCGTCGTCGTTCAGGTCAAGCGGCTCCAGTAAAATAATTGCGACCGTCTCAATGATCTTGTAAATATTTTCTTTTACTCTTCTCCATTAGCGTTTGAGGAAATTTTCAATTGTCTCTTTTCGTAAATTGTTTCTGTATATTATTTCCACATCTATCCGAAAATCGAGTTTCATTTTATCCATAAATTTTCTGTTATTCATGAATGTGAGAATACCACTAAAAATTCTGAAAGTTGTGATTCAGAACCTATAGATTCTTAATCACAACATTCAGAATTTTTACTCAGTCTTGAACGGAGAATCTTTTAAGCAGATAATTATCTGTACTCCCTAAGTAGATGTGTCTATCAGAAATTAAAGTGTCAGGAAAGTGATCTGAATTACTACCTTTCTGAATTCTGAATTTTAATTTCAGACTCATATTTATATATCAATTTGTTCGACGGTGGCTATCAATTCTAATCTGCTGCAACTCGAGTGGTCTATACCACGTCGGTCATAGGACCGACGTGGTATTGGTATCACTTTATATACACATACATATACATCTGCAGCAGTTAATTTAGGAAGCTTCCTCATCATCGCTTGCATCCACTGTAGAAAATGGCCTTTTCTGGTTTTTGGCTAGTGGTATAACTTGGTTAATTTTAACCTTTTTGGACAAAACAAAAAAATCGCATGTATTCTTTGTGCTGTGCAAATTTGACTTATATTTCGATTTAAGGTTTACTTTTCGAGATAATGACCAAAAATCCCCAAAATTGCCCTTTAGACCAGCGAAAAGTAAAAACTTGGTAAAAATTGGTTTATTTTTATAACCTCATCGGCTCTTGTTTTCTATTGCCAAAATGCACATTTTTCGAATATTAGCATTAATGTATGAATTTCTCCATGTAAAAAGTCTATTTTGACTGTATTATTTATTAGATATGAACTGATCAGTTTTTCATCAGTCACCCACAAACCTACACTAAATGTCACGATAAGTCAGTCTTTTAAGTCCAGTCTTTTAAAGGTAAAAAAATTAAAAGATGTTTTTGCATACCACTTAAAATAAAAAATATAGTTTTAACTAGTATGACCAAAACATTCCTGGACTGGACACCTTTAGAAACTTTTTATTTACATATTAGTTTTCTACATATAACCCCCTCCCCACACTCAATACAACGTTTGGAACGTAAATATAAAGAGTCAAACACGTGCGTAAACTTTTCCGCCGGAATTGCGGTCAGGTAGTTGGTCACAATTTTCTAAATGGTCTCAATCAAATTAAAACGCCTTCCTTTAAGCACAGTCTTCACCTAGACGAGTGGCCGGGCACACGTTGTTATCTGTTTACATTGTTCTATTATTGCTCTGTATGTAAGGACAACAAACATACATATTTAACCTGGCTCTATACCCCTACAGACTGCCGCGAACTTCGTGATATTCATAGAGTAGGTTGACAACTAACTGGGCTACGAATTGTTCCAACGCCAGATGGTCATAAACGCCAAAAGTTTAAAATCATAGGGCATATACTTGCTTTCTATAAGAAACCACAACACGTAAATTCTATTGAGCAACTTTATTGAAGCTTTTACAATATTTATGTTTTTGTGAAACAACCAATACAAACCAAACGGGTCACAAAGGTGTTAAAACCATTATATTTAAATTATATTTTGAAATTATGAATAGTCCAATTCATCACGTGATTAGTACGTATTATTTTCTGCAAAGTATCTATTTGAATAGAAAAAACCCTATTTGTAAAGAGGGACATTCCTCCCTTGGATTTTCACAAGGTTGGACTCTTGCTCCCATGGTTCTGGAATTTATGGTCATTGCATGCCCAGGATAGTAAAATTTAAATTGTACTGATTGTTACGGTAAATACAACAATAAGTATTTATACAACAAAGAAATATTACTCATTTAAAAACCACTGCTAATTTAACAATCATAATGTTTTTTCATATAGATCGGCTTTTGTATATGTCATATGTATTAGTAAATAAACCAATAAAAATTGTTCAAAAATATTTTAAAATATTCACTTTATCGCATTAAATGTGTGCAACAGTATTTATAGCTAGACTAGATATTTCAATACAGAGATTATCTGAATGCTTTACGTGGAGTCCCCGTGTTAACATACCTCCACGTTCCTTCCCTTGGGAGGAAGTAATTGAGATACGCTCAATCAACGCGCAGTCGCATAGCAATTGCTCCCAGTCACTCACTGGTCGGAGCGAGGTTGCCTATCCACCCTCTACTAGCTATCCAGGTTAGTACCGGAGCGATTGACTTAACACGTCCTCGCCCGCCGGCACCCTCCCGTTTTCTTTCATACGTGGTGAAGTGCCTCGTCCAGCATTAGGACTATTCCCCCAACTTAGGTCAGTTCAGTACACCGAGCCTGAGTTGAGGCCACTGCCCGATCGAATCCAACCTCAATGTGACGGGACTTGGTTTTTAAATGGGTTCGCCACCCCGATCTCCCAGTTATAAGCCTGGTGCGCCATCGATAGAGCTTCGTTTCGAGGCTACTTTGGGCTCATCAAAGTAGCATCCCGGTGTGTTCAAAACATTCAAAACAAAATATCACTGGCTAATAAGGTAGTTGAAATAAGAGACTATAATCATTTTGGTAGTTATGTATATTATCAAATTATAGATGGTACAATTTGGCGGTTCGTTAATGATGTCAACATTAACATAAATGAGAGATTTAGGAATTTCATTAATATCTTATCTAAAAACATTGATGTAGCATTTCCCGTTAGGAAAAAAAAGATAATCAATAATTATTCCAAAAAAGTCAATGATTGGTTCACAAACGACTTGGTAATAATGAAACAAAACTTGAAATTGTTTATTGATATTCACAACAATTTTCCAGATCCAGAATTGTTAAGCAGAATTAAAGCGTACAAACAATTATACAGAACCAAACTAACTGAGGCTAAACATTTTTACTATTCCAACAGAATCTCGGAAGCAACTAATAAACCGAAAGCATGCTGGACTATAATTAACAAAAATAGAAAATCAAAAAATTTGCATCAATCAGTAAATATACATGTCAATGAATTAAATAACTATTTTGTCACCCATACTGATAAAATAATAGGTGAGCTACCAAAAGTTAATCTTAATTTTAATGATTACCTACCCAAGCAGCATTTTTAGTCATCGCTACGTACCAGCAACTACCGGTGGAACTATTAAGTTTTAGCCACTAGTCACAAGCACGTAATTGCTACGGTTTTGTTACGTGCCTGGAACCAAAATGGGGAACAATTTTTGGGTAGCAGGTACGTGGCGGCGTAGTAATTGCTAATTTCGTGGAACTTCTTTTCTCTTTGACACATCGTGTCGCGTGTTGCTCCCTCTTGCTCTTGCAACTTAACAAATATTCTATCATTTTCTATACTATATAATGCTGGATCGTGTCACAAAATAAATTACCAGTTTATTTGTAATACGTACTTAATACAAAGAACGATGAAATGTTTGATTACTTTGTCATTCCAGTACACCAAAATTATAAACCATTGCAACTTTTCTGTTAAATATGATGATGATAGATCGAAAAATAACAACGCGCCTTCTTTAAATATATTTTTTAGTAAAAAATGTCTTTAATAAAATATGATAAATATACACGAAATACTTATAAGTTGATACACATGATAGAAACCATTTTTATATTATTCTTGTTATGTTCTTTTATGTGTTTAAATAAAAGATACTCAATTATTGTCATTAATGAACTTTATTAATATTGAGTGAGCAGGGCGAATTACATACACAATGCATAGAATGTAGAAGACGTGTATCCTCCAAGCCGGCTCAAGTGTTACTGACGCTCGCCCAGGGGACGGGCCAGGATTGGTTAGTTACATCACTACAAATAAATGTTGCCAACTTCAAGCTACATACATAACCATCCCTAAGGCACAATTTCGCTACAATTGTTATTTTTATTGAAGGTTATATAGTAAAACATCTATTAACAATCATAACAAATTGCAAATTGATTAATGATTATTGATTAATCCAACATTAATCCAATATGGAGATGGAGTAGTTTACGAAAAATTACTTTAATGTGATTTTCCTGGGTAGCAAAAACGTAAGTTTTACATTCAATACTACTGTAAGGTTTTAAAAACTTTAAAGTAGCTTCGGGCAAGTTACTGCTACAGTCATAATACCACTTTGAAGTTGCAATGACTTTAAAGTAAGAATACTAAGTGGCAATACCGTTCCACATACTTTAATAGTTACTCAGAAGTAATGAAACTACATAGTTCCAATAAATAGTAGAAACAACTACACAATTACTAAAATATTCCGAATTGAAGAACAATTACTCAATCAAAGTTCCGATCTCAGTTACTGCTACTTAAATGCTGCTTGGGTAGGTATTAATTGTAATTCAGTGCAATTTAAATTTCAGGACTGTTCCTATATAGATGTGAGAGATGTCGTTAGGAAGTTAAAAAACAAAACTAGTAGAGATCATTTTAATATGTCTAGCTAAAAAGTATTATTGATCTAATACTGGTTCCCCTAACCAACCTCATAAATGACTGTATTAAGGAAGCCGTGTACCCAGATATCCTAAAAATATCTAAAGTGATTCCAATTTTTAAGAGTGAAACACCTTCCGACTGTAATAACTATAGACCCCTATAGATCCCTGGTACCTATAATCTCTAAAGTTTTTGAAACTATTCTTCAAAATCAAATTTTAGGTTATTTTGAGAATCTGCAGGTATTTTACAAAAACCAGTATGGTTTTCGCAAAGGCAAGGCTACAGAACATGCCATAATATATTTACTACTTAAGATAATAGAGGCACAGGAGAGGGGTGAATATGCTGGAGTCACATTTTGTGACCTGCAAAAAGCCTTTGATTGTGTGTCTCATGAGATATTGATAGATAAATTGAGATACCTTAACTTTGATGGTAATAGTTGCATGTTAGTTGGGTCATATTTAAAAAATAGAAAACAGTACACATTTTGTAATAATGCATGTTCTAGTGTAATGAACGTTAAAAGAGGTGTGCCCCAACGATCTGTGTTGGGAGTTACCCTTTTTCTTATATATATATAAATGATTTAAAAAATGGGCTCCCACAGATTGATCTAATATTGTATGCTGATGATACGACATTATTGTCTGCAAATAAAGATCTCATCGTCTTATGAAACGCTAGCTTTTCTGTACGATAAAATAAACAATAAAAAAGCCCCGCGATTGGGCGACAGTGAAAGAGAGGTTCTTTGACCAGACTAAAATAAACAAAACTTAAACCTTCAAACGAAAAGTTCACATTAATTAAACTAATTTAGAACACAAAGTACGATACTTACTGTATATAAAATGCTCAGAGTTGCCGGCTTGAGATTTCGCTCTTTTTACAGATTTAAATTTCAGGTAGTAGGTATTGGTACTGCAGTTGTCTAATTAATAAGGGATGGATAAAGGTTTCAAAACACAATAACATACACTAGAAGGACGCCATCTGATTACGAACCTTAATAACAATAATTAAATAGATCAAATAGATCAAATAAATCTAATAAATCTGTCTGAAACCACTAATCAGAAAATGAAATCAGACCGATATAAATTTAGTGCAAAATATTAGTGAATTTCAACAAAGTCAAAATTTAGTTTAATGATGATATGAATAAAAACCTTCATAATTATATGGTTCTGTCTTACTGGTTTTAATTAACTTTAAAATCATATTTATTTTAGAAAACACAAAGAAAAATAAGATATAAAAAAGTTACAAATATTAAACTCGTAGATTCTTGCTTTCACATTATTCAAGGATGCAATGAATTAACCCTCGTAATGCCTGTATGAGGTGAACTATTATTCACGGATTCACCCAAAATAAAGTAACTGAATGCAACCATAAAACTTCCATAAGATTTGGTTATTAAATTAGCTTTAAGATCCATCGGCAAATGTTTGTTATTTTTCTTAAAACAACCCATTTATTATTTAAATCCGAACTGAATTTATAAAGCACAAAACTCGGATTTCATTATTGATCTGAGATTCCGATCACTGAAGATAAAGTCTGTAGTTATTAATTTTTATCGGTATTTCGGTACGAGAACTATTTAAACGATATACGATACGATATTTATTTCCAACGGTAAACTGTATTAAAGTTATTACACTTTTAAATAGGAAAACTAGATTTCCCGTTCTTTAGAAACACAAACATCCGGAAAAATATTTAACTGTATAACGGTAATTTTATTAACCACAAATTCTTAATTAATATCCGCAAAACTAATTACACAACGGTATTTTTGTTAACTGCAATTTTTCAATTAATTAGGCACGGGCATCCGACACCGGCCATTATCTATAAACTGTACTGTATTCAGACCATTGACTCAATTGTTAAACTGCACTGTCTCGAATCAACAACGGAAGTCGTCCGTCTTAAAAAACTGAAGGTTATTTTATTATATACGGAATATTTTTGGAGGGTGCAGTTCTGCATACACCAATCAAAAAGTCGCGTGGTTTGGTCTAAACAAATCAGGGCTATGCAGTCCACGTGTAGTCAATAGGGGACGTTTTCTTAATTCCATTACTAGATTTTGACCCTAAAAGACTAGAAATTACGCAGTTCTTGTTTTCACGCGGTAGAGAATGTAAACCGATGTTATTTTAAAGCGAGTCTAGCAGACGTATCAAGTTTTTAGGCACATACGTGAACAACAGAAAGAGATTTTTAACACGTAGCAAACGTAATTCATTAGATAAAGGAGATTTTTATAGTATTTTGACGGAACACCAAACTACAATATCTATGAGAACTAAATAAAGTTAGATTTACCACGAACCATATTTAATAGTTTTCAAGGTTTTAACAAAGAAGCCATTTTAACCAACATACACGTGCGTAAATAAAACACAGAAAGAAATAATTTATTGCCCAAATGTTTTTATAATTCTAAAAAGATTTGAAACACAACCTTTTAAAATAATTTTTATAGGTTTATTTGTACCAAAACTAACACGAGTTTATATTGCAAGAAGAACGCAAATTTGCAGGACCGGAAGATTTTTCAGTAAATATGTAGACAAAACTACCTTTATTCAGAACTGATAAAAAGATACCGTTACACTTAATGGAACAATTGGCAAACTATCAGTCTGAAGCTGAAAACTGGTTTGCAGCAAATAACTTATCTCTAAATAACAGGAAAACATTTACCACCCTTAAATTTTGATTAAGATGTCCTCTTAGGACTTTAGATAAAATGAAGCGATTTGCGCCATGTTTTCAGCAGAATTTTCAAACAACTGTAAGAAATAGAAATTTATAAGAAAAAACATTATTATTATAGTCAATATAATAGCCGACGACGTAATCGTTAATTGTATACATATTAGAAAATAACCACACAACAATAAGATAAAATAAGGTGTACATAGCTATTTATAAGAAACAAAGAGATATATCTATTAGACTTTGTTGACATTGCCATTCAAATAAATATTTTCTGCCATTCCTGTTCACTGAAAGGAATGTAATATAAATAATCAAAAAATAATTTCGCAGATAATCCCACTCAAAATGTTTTTTCCTGTCACCTACGTAGCAAAAGGTCAAGAAATCATTTCGTATAAAATTTAAGTAAAAACATAAACACCAGATTAAAAAAAATTAGAGTAATTGTAATATAGTTTTTAAACAGCTACACTTCAGAAGTCGTTTAAGAAAACATAATTTGACTAAAAATACTGAAAAATTATAAACTTATTATTCTCGATAACCAATATCCTTAATAACCAGACACCAAACGCAATTAATTAACAGAAGTGCATTTAGTTTAATAAAACCGGATTTTTATATGTTGGGTAAAACCCCACAGTCTCATCTTTTTAGAGTCGTCCATTTTTTAACTAAATGGAAAAATCTGTACATACATAGGTTGCAATGTCCTTAACCATAATTCAGAGGTTAAGGTGATGCGTTAAAAGGTCTGGACAAATTTTATTGGTTATCTGAATGGCAGTAAAAATGAGAATTTCTTCGTAGGCTCTTTGATTTGACACTTCAATTAAGAATTAACATTGTTAGGAATTAGTCATATGACTGATAGAATCAATGATTATTTTGCTCTAGACGTCTAATGTTATCTGAAAGATTTCCAGTAAGTAGATGCTACAAACGTGTCTTCAAATCTCTCAGAACTCGTTATTAAGAAACATTTAGTTTTCTAACAAATTTTATAAAAAAATGTAATACCCAAACAATGTTTTATTGAAAATATGTGAAATGTCAAAGAGGTTAACCGAAGTCTCTTACAAACAGCTTTGATAAGAAGATAATGAATGATAGCTTAAATTTATTTTTCCCTTCTTTTAAATTTTCTTTTTTAGTTTATTTTGAAATAATGTAGGCCTTTTTACTCTGGTTAAACTGTTGCACATTTATTTATCTTGCTTTCTTCTTAAATTTGTACAGACATTTTCACATGTTATTCTTTTTTTATACATAAATTGACCATCTTGTTTACTTAACCACACTTAGAAACATGCATTCTTTTATATTGCAGATTTCTTTTCTCTTACTGCTATTTATTTTACATCCCAATTTAGCCTGTCTTTGGTCATTACGTTCTATGATGATTGTTGTAAACTGATTGAAAACTATGCAATTGCATTAATTCTCTGTTACTGCATTTCAATAATAAAATTTGTTCTCTAGTAACCGTTGTCAAGGCTATTTTGGATTGTTATTGCAACTCAGCATTATTTTATTTTATTGTCAGTATGATATAGAATGTTTTACATTTTTATTAATTCAAATTACATTTTCCTTTTCAAGATTAGCTGCGAGTGAAAACTCTCACCCTTAATAATTCTTTAACTAAATTATTATTGTGTACAGGGTGGCCCACGCAAGATGATCCTGTACCTTATCTTGGAAACTGTAAGACTTACAAAAAAATGTTAAATATCAAAGTTGGTTGGTATGAAACAAATTTTAATTTTATAATAGTTTTGTATATACAGGGTGAGTCTTATTGCTGTGGCTACTATCAAATTTTTTATTGTCAATAGAACACTCTGTATATTTTTACTGTTTTTTTATTGTACACTTTATTTTAAGTATGTTTGCCTAATGTATTTATCAAAAGTCTGCACAGTTTCTGAGCAAACTCAGTTTTTCTGTTATTTTTCAAAAATCCAGGTTTTTTCAAAAAATAAATTTACATAGTGCAAGTTACATTTAAATGATTATAATAATACACGACGCTTATATATATCTAACTCCGCAATTCTGCATAAAATTATTACTGAATAGTATACAGGGTGTTCAATCTGATATACCAAAGGTATAAATCTTTGAACAGGAAAACCTCTCTTTTCTCAAATGGGACACCCTGTATATTTAAATTTTATGTAATTTAGTTTTTGATTCCCTACCAATTCATGTATATATGTTCTATCTAAAAGTTAACAGTTTCAAAGTTATCAGCGTTTTCCTGTTTTTCTCCATATTTTTCCTGCTAATTTGGAAGGGAAGATTTTCAGCGTTACAGAAGCAGCTTTATCTATTGGCTAATCATTTTTTTGGTTAAGAACTAGATTGACTATTATCAGTTACTATCGATTTCAATGAGTATCGGTATTTAACTACTGTCATTTGTCACCACCATAGTCATCCAATATGCATAGCAATGCACGGAGGTTACGTCGAAGATATATTATAATCGTTCACTAGTTTATGTTTTACTGTAGTAATTTATTCTTATCCTTCTTATCTGTTGCTGTTTGTTTGAAATAAAAATGTTCTAACACACATCTTACAGTTATTGTTCAGCAATTTGATAATAGCTCTTTAATATACCCCATTCTGCATCGTTAAAAATCAGTTGAATCCTACTATTTTTTTTAGATGAAAACTAATAATGAAAATATTGAACTAAGTTGCTACAAAACCGTAAAATCATAACCTACTCTGAAGTCTATAATTTTAAAATGAACTTATACTGTTCCAAAAGGAAATCGGACAAATGACAATGGTTAAATACATTAATTAAATACTGATACTATTGAAATAAAAAGTAACTGAAAATAGTCAATTTAGTTCTTATCCAAAAACGTGATTAGCCAATGGATAGAGCTGCGTCTGTAACGCTGAAGATCTTCCCATCCAAATTAGTAAGGAAAATATCTAGAGAACCAGGAAAACGCTGATAACTTGCAAACTGACCAAAAGTATAAATCTTTGAACAGGAAAACCTCATTTTTGGAAACTGTTCGCTGTTAGATAGAACATATATAAATGAGTTGGTAGGGAACCAAAAACGAAAGCATATAAAATTTAAATATACAGGGTGTCCCATTTGAAAAAATGAGGTTTTCCTGTTCAAAGATTTATACTTTTGTTCACTTTCCAAGTTATCATCGTTTTTTCCAGGCTCTCTCGATATTTTCCTTGCTATTTTGGATGCGAAAATCTTTAGCGTTACAGAAGCAGCTCTGTATATTGGCTAATCATGTTTTTTTGACTATTTTCAGTTACTTTTGATTTCAATGAGTATCGGTATTTACCTATCTATTTAACCACTACCATTTGTCCGATTTTCTTCTGGAACAGAATAAGTTCATTTCAAAATTATAGACTTCGGACTAGGTTATGATTTTACAGTTTTCTAACAGTGCAGTCCAACTTTTATTATTAGTTATCATCTAAAAATATAGTAGGATTCAAGTGATTTTTACCCATGCAGAATGGGGCATTTTAAAGAGCTATTATCAAATTGCTGAATAATAACTTAAGATGTGTGTTAGAACAGCGGCAGATAAGAATAAATTACTACAGTAAAACATAAACTAGTGAACGATTATAATATATCTTCGACGTAACCTCCCTGCATTGCTATGCATATTGGATGACCATGGCAGTGACAAATGACAGTAGTTAAAAACCGATACTCATTGAAACCGATAGTAACTGATAATAGTCAATCTAGCTTAAAAAAAAAATGGTTAGCCAATGGATAGAGCTGCTTCTGTAATGCTGAAAATCTTCTCATCCAAATTAGCACGGAAAATATCGAAAAAACAGGAAAACGCTGATAACTTGGAAACTGTTTTCTTTTAGATAGAACAAATATACATGAGTTGGTAGGGAATCAAAAACTAAATCACATAAAATTTAAATATACAGGGTGTCCCATTTGAAAAAAGTGAGATTTCCCTGTTCAAAGATTTATACCTTTGGTATATCAGATTGAACACCCTGTATACTATTTAGTAATAAATAGATATAGATATATATAAGCGTCGTGTATTATTATAATCGTTTAAATGTAACTTGCACTATGTAAATTTACTTTTTGAAAAAACTTGGATTTTTGAAAAAATAACAGAAAAACTGAGTTTGCTCAGAAACTGTGCAGACTTTTGATAAATACATTAAGCAATCATACTTAAAATAAAGTGTAGAATCAAAAACAGTAAAAATATACAGGGTGTTTCATTAAAAATAAAAAAGTTGATAGTAGCCACAGCAATATGACTCACCCTGTATATACAAAACTTTTATAAAATCAAAATTTGTTTTACACCAACCAACTTTGGTATTTAACATTGTTTCGTAACAGGTACAGGATCATCTTGCGTGGGCCACCCTGTACATAGAACAGATCAAATAAAATCTGATAATGTTTGTTGATAATCTGTTTTGTGGTCATTTTCTTTTAAATGTTTAAATAGCAATTATTAATAATAAACGACGAATAGTCACTATTTACGTTTCTTTATTGTGCATCAATAAGAATCCATGAACATTCATATATCAAACCATTTTTAACTTGAACAGCCGAGGCAAATACTTGTATGAGTGTGGTGATAGAAAAATCACCACATTACAATAAGATTGTAATAAAACACACTATAAATTTTATTCATTTATTGCACATAAATTATATTAAATTTGGTCTTTAATGCAAAAAGTTTTTAACATAGTTCTCTTAATCGTATTTTTTTAATCGCTTGATTCTATGCGTAACTCATTTATTATTCGTATCGTGTATTTATTTTGTATTAATTTCCCAATTATTTAATTACTTCCGTATTTTCAATTTTGGACGCAAGTAATCGGATTCCTATCCAATTCCCAATTAATTATCCTAATTCAGTTTACAATTCACTAAGAATTCCTAACCAAATTCCCTGGTAAAAAAATTAAAAACTAAAATAAGAGATAAACGACTTACTTTCAATCAACGATGGAAGAGAAAACATTCAATTCACCTTATCTGTTTTTTTGTTTAAATAAAAAAGGTCAAGCTTCCCTCACCTTTAAACAAATTCAGAAAAGGGTTGGTAATAACACAATAGAAGATCGGATACAGTATTAACATGAATTAACAAAACAAAGTAAATGTGCAAGTAAAAAAAACCCATTTCCACGAGGAAAATAATTAATATTTAGGCACAACCGTTCGTTTACAATATTGCAATTCCAGTTTTGATGTTGAGTTTTGATCTGGTACTTTTATTTTAATATAAATTGTTATAATAACTTAAAACGCCGCTCTACTAACTGTCAAAACGTACTGAAATAAGCAATTGCCTGACTTATCATTAACAGATCATTCCATTGTGACTAACGTAACATTTAAAGATAATTTAGGAACACTTATTTTAAATTATTCATGATACGGCTTATTATTATTATTTTTTTAAATGTAAATTGAAAGATTAAATTGTTTATATATACTTTGCAAAGCATATTTGGGTGTTTCTCCCGAAATCCACAATTTTGATGTGAAAAATTATCGGAAAAGAAAAATATTGAAATCTGTTTTTCTAAGAATGAGTATGGTTAATTTGGTTGTATAGTACACATACTGCTGATTAGTAGAGGTTAATCTGTACATTTTCGACCTTTACAGTGTTTAAATCTCCGTAAATGATCTAAATAACATGCAAATGACAGAAAAGATTATATTTAATAGAAAAACTGAACTTTAATATTATAATAAAAAGATGTTTCTAACACGATAATGCTTAATAATGGCTTAGTAATGGATAACAAGTAAAATAAGAATTAGTGATTTTTATTTTACGTGATATGACAGTGGTCATGTTTAAGTTTTTCCATTTGTTTCTTACTTTTCTGGATCATTATTAATCTTTTTTCTTCTTTTCTTCTCGCATTTTCTTTTTCTCTTTTTCTTTTCCACATTTTTCTTGCATCCCATAATGTAAGAACTTGAATGTATGTAGGAGTTATCATTTACGCAATGACACAATGAAAATGCCACGTGAATGAGTATTAGAGCATTAATATAACATAGTGCCTAGACTACTTTCTTTGGAAGCTTCATACTGCCTATAATGAAACAACACCAGTAGTGTATTTACTTACGAAATTTGTTTTTCTAAATTCAACAAAGAAATTATGATAGCCACGTGAATGACTCAAAATAAATGTACTCTTACATCAAACCATATGAACTACCTCTATAAAGTTTATAGATCAACTGAACAAGACACTACATGTTGATTTCATTAAAATTGCATATGCAAACAATACATGTGTAATGTTGATATTGTAGAAATGCTGATACTATACGTGAAATTTAATAATGTTCTTTTCTTTTAGTTAGATCAACGCAAATGACAAAAATATCAGGGGCAACATTTTATTGACTGCGTAGTAGTCGATGCTTAATATTTTATATATTAATTGACTCTGGATGAGAGCCCTATACTTGTTTTACAATTTTCCTTAATTATAACAATAATCATTAACTCATGCCGTAGAAAAACTGCTTTTTACTTTGAGAGTACATACTAGGGGCATGCCACGTGAATGACATATGACATAATAAACTTTACTTTTTATTGTTAAAAAAATAGTTTAGTTGTTAATATATATTACCTGCTATTACCTCTTCACTGTAGTGAACTAACAGGTAAAAAGATAGTCGTAATATAATATTTATTAAGCAGGGACAGTAAATTTAATATTTCTGAATAATTACCCACTTTCAAAATATAAAATAAATATACAGGAATTTTATTTTTAATAGGTATGTGACTAACGTATACACTTTTGCAACCAGCTGACGTGATACTTAAATTATCATTTTAATTTTTCTGAAAATTATTAAAAATGCGTAGGATTGAACTTTCAACTCATCACCTTCTGGCAATCTGTAGAACACTATTGCCGTGTACAGGGTAACTACAGCACTTGTTTCATTCCTCCAATGGGCAGCCATAACTTAATTTTGGTGCTTGATTGGAAACTTTTCAGAAAAATTAGTTAGGAGAGTGACTGAGCCAACCTGCAATGCTTCCTTTTGATTCCTCAGCTCTTGAGATTCTTAATGTGGTATACATGCTTCAGCACACAAGAGATCTGTATTTTAAGCACCTCAATCAGTTTTTTGGAGGACACTTCTAATTCTCCCAGCAATCCTCTTGTCCACTAATGAACCATTACCGTCACTAAATCACACAATCCTTCGTTGTTTTTTGATCCAATCCCACTACCTGCATTAATTACTGCATCTACTTGTCCGTTACAATTTTCACATGCTTGGCTCAGCAGGCAGTCACTAGAGTCTTCATCACAAACACACAACTTGATAATTTCTCTTGCAGTCTTCACTTCTGACTTCCATAAAGAGCACTTTAATAAAAATGCTAAGTTTTCACAGTATGGACAGCAACACACATTTTGATCCTTACTACCACAAAGATTAACAAACGGTGGACGCAATGTGCAAAAGATAGATAAACCTACTGAGTTTTCAGGATTGTCCGACAAATATAGTTGGTGAGCCTTTCTTAGAGAAAATAGTAAAAGGCGTTATTACATTTTTTTTCTTTTTTTGTAACTGGGTCACAAACAATCCTCTTTACCTGGATACTGCTTAGATATGTCACCTCTGATGTAAATGGCAACAACGATCTTGTTTCTTCATCCCTTAAAGCATTTCCCCTTTTCTTTCTGTCATTGGTCAATTGGGTGGACGGGAGACCACACGACGTTCACCCCTAGAACTGGCTGTCTTCTACCCTATCTCGCTGACGGGCAACGGATGAAGCTGTCAGAACAAAGTGTGTGGTAGAGAAATTCGTGAGAATTCTCGACGGTAACTCTGACCGATCAAGGGAAGCCCTGGTAGATGAAACCGGTGTGGGCGGATTCAAATCTCGCCTAAGGGAGGAGGTCATTTATGGTCACCAATGGAACCCGCTGTTTGGCCGAGGTCATTCATGGTCACCAAGGACCACGCTGCATGACCTAGGTCATGTAAGGTCACCAAAGGAACCCGCTGTTTGACCGAGGTCATTTATGGTCACCAAAGGAACCCGCTCTTTGACTGAATCACTAGTGCGGTGACTAGAAGTGAGGTTTATCCCGCTTTTGGGCATATGGGAAACTGCAAGCCGCCAGGTAAATGTGCTTAGGAGCTATCCTGACCACCCTATGATCCGGACTGCAGCCGGGTACAGTGATTGGGAGAAGCTCTGAAAGCCATTACACTTAAATATAGTTGAAGCGAATACATAGCCTCTCACTATTAAGACAACTTCACCAATTTCGGGTACGCACCGGGAGTCTATAACGTGTAGACTTAAAAGAAGCTCTGTCGAGGGCCCACCAAGCCTAAAATTGGTAGATCGGGGTGGCAAAACCGCTTAAAAACCAAGTCCTGCCACATTTGAGGTTGGATTCGATCGGGCAGTGGTCCCACTTGATAATAGCGTCAAGTTGGGGAATAGTCCTATTGCTGGACGAGGTACTTCACCCCGTATGAAAGAGGACGGGAGGGTGCCGGCGGGTGAGCAGCGTGTTAAGTCAACTGCTCGGTCACTATGCGCGACTTAGCTAGTAGAGGGTAGATAGGCAACCTCGCTCCTTCCAGTGAGTCAATCTGGTAGCAATTGCACGACTGCCGTTTATGCAACTTGCGCGCTGATTGGGAGTATCCCAATCACTTCCCCATGGAAGGAACGTGGGGGTAAGTTTACACAGGTACCCCACGTAAAACAATCTTGACTTAATGTCATTGGTCAAAACAAGACCAGCCTTTGAAGCAAGGTTTGACAGAATTGCAAACTTTTTCCTGAGACAGTTTGGGAGAGCACGCTGACCTTTCTCATAGCCTTTCTAAAAGACTGCCGAGAAGAAAAGGGCGAAATGTCAGCTGATTGCACAGAAATATTTTGTTTTTGATTTGCTCTTTTTCTCGGCCTCATCTTCTGCATTAGTATCTTAGTTGTGTCTCTCTTTTCTGAATTTTCTTATTATTTTTTCTTGCTTGTGTAATTTTTTTAATTGCCTCTCTTGCCTCTCTCTGGTCCTCCTCTATTTGTTAACGAGGTATTCTTGATCGACTCTTCGGCTTTCTTTCCTTAGCCGTTTTGGCCATTATAGAACCTGATAATAAATAGTTAAATTTACATTAAATATTAAAATAAATTTGTTACTTAACACTTCATATTTAGAAATAGAAATAATAATATTTTATTTACAGTGTTTTCCGTTTGCTTTTCACTATTGTTTCAATTATTATGTTTCACAATATTTCAAATAACTTTCCCATTTGTTAAATGAATTTTACTTTACATTATATCAAGTGAGTTCTCTTTTCTCAAAACAAAGTTACTATTTGTCACAAATACATTTCACATCATTGACATTTTTTACGATAATTACAAAGGGGAGATCATTTGACAAATAGTGAAACATTTGAAGAACTGGAAATTCATTTGACAAAGTATCATAATTGATATTCAGTGAAAAGCAATCGAAAAACAATAACTTTATTTTTGTATAATATCCACCCTTTTTAGGTATAAATGCATATGTGACAAACGTAACAACTGTTTAGTTACGTCGGTCACAAGCTACCAGTTACGTTAGTCACATCAACACGCTTCGTTTTACACGCAAGACATTTTGACGGCCGTCGACATTTTGCATTAGGGCTGCTAGATTAAGAAACACCAAGAGACTACCTTTAACATGACTCATAAGGTTATATTAAGTAAAAATTGACAAATGGTTGACATTATTATTGAATGACACTTACTGCTAACACCACAGCGACTAGATCAAATTGTGTGCCAGTAGAAAGTGGGCATAGGTTAATACAGTTCTCTAAGCCTTGAAACCTTCTCGGCCTGACTATGTAGACTCTACTTTTTAAACATCCTCGTAAAAAATAATCAGGGAATGTGAGATCTGGTGATCTACTCGACCAATGAACATCTATGTTTGGAATTGATTGTCCTGGAAACATTTGCAGTAAAGTTTGCATTGGGACATTGACTGTGTGTGCTGTTGCCCCGTCTTGTTGAAGATAAACATTGTCAGGAATATTAAGACTTTCCATTTCGTTTTGAGCAAAGTTATTTAACATTTCTGTGTAACGTACAGATGTAGCAGTAACGGTTTTACAGTATTCGTTTGATAAAATTGAGCTTTACCAGTCATAATAATTTTTTCTTTTCTTTCTTAGCTACTGACAACCATAACCCAACCTAACTTGTTTATCTTTTTCTTTTGGGTGCTGGGTAATTTATATCTCGTATAGATGTAATTTTAGATCCATATGCAAAATTGTAATTAATAATGAACAGTGTAGCAAGTGTGTATTTTGAGGAGTTGGGTTCTTATGTTCCTTATGTTTCAAAGGTACAATACTTTCAGATTCTCTTCATTTTTTAATCTACTGTAAAAACATTTTGTCGTTGGAGGTGAAATTTTGAACTTAGATTCCATATAATTTAAATATTTTAATTTTTCATTTAAATTGCGGTGATGAGAATTATTATTTATTGTCCATTAGCATCAAAGCGATTTAACTACAGAAACGTTGAATTAATTATTACAAACAGCCAATAAATTTGCGTTGTTATAGCAACGCAAAGTAGGCTGCTGCAATAAAGTTCAACCAAAATAGTGTTTACATTAGGATTAACAAATTCTAATTCATAGTTTTTATATCCATTGACATAAAGAGTTTCTGATCTAAAATGGTTTACTACCTCTGTTAATTTCACTACAATAACCTATATCTTGTCCGAATGATTGAGTGTAAGGTAGAACTTGAAACGGTACAAAACTTGATATTTCATTATATCTCAGTTAGTATGAGTTTTAGATCTATGGTACCTTCATATGCTATATACTTTTTTATTCAGAATCGCACGTGTTATCTATTATCAATACGAAAATATAGTATTTCTATTGAAACCCCGAGATGTCTTCTGGTAAAAGTTGTCTTAATGCTGGTTTCATCAACTAGGGATTGGATTGTACTATGCGTGTTGATTTAATTGGAATAGCCTATATCTGGTCTGAATCTTTGAATGTTGAACGTCTTTCCACTTAAAGAGCTCCAATTACGTCATTCTTCGGTACCAGAGAATGTGTTTACAGGTGTTCTAATACTGTCTGCGATAACTAGATATCAAAATATATTACCACTGTTAATTTCATTGTGATGCCAAAAACTGCCCCGAATGATAGTAGAATTATTGTGAATTATCTACTGAAACCCATACACGGCGCTACAGGATGTGCCGGGTGTGTCAATCTACACCTTAATCAATCAAAATTAAAATTTTGGAATTTCTAGACCCTAAGAAATTAATGTTTTTAAACAAGATTAGTTATTAATCATATATTAAGAAGGAGGCAAACAAAGGGAAATAATCTACAAGAAAAATAACAAACGTAAGAAGGCTTCCAAAAAGTTACGTGAAAGCTATCTTGATAAGCTGTAATTAAAGCAAAAGGTCAAGAGCGGTTGTTGTGAAGCAGTTAGAAGATACCTAATATTGTTTCAGAGATATTAGAAGCGTCCAGCAATCTTTTCTTGACAGAGACGTATGCCTATGTTTCGACACTGTGCCAAGAACGAAAATCTGAAAGATTCTATCGAAAAGAAATGTAAATATGAATCTAATAAGTGCCTTAAAAGGTATTTATAAAATAATAATAATAGTAATAATAATCGCTACTATTTCCTGGCGAACCAGGCCCCAGAAGCTATGAAGCTTGTGCGGGAGGGAGGGGCGATTATAACTATTATGCAGGCCTAACGTGCGGTTGCAGCCGATTTAACAGATGGTATAAGCACAAATCCCACATTTGTATTACAGTTAGGGAAACTGCAAAGAACCTTAATCAGATCTACCGGTACCGGGAGTCGAACTCGGGTAAGAGAAGACCACGTTAGTCCCTACACTAGCAAGGCTTATTAAAATGACGAGAAATTATGCAAATCAAGGAATAGCCTCTACACAACTTCAAACTGAAACAGGGGTCAGGCAGGGAATAGTTCTGAGTCCTCTACTATTTGTTCTTATAATGGATGAAATTACCAGAAATTGTATACATAATATACAGCAAGTTTTAATCGCGTATCGACAACCAGTGTTAGTTTCACTTTTTGTATGCGGATGACTTAGTAGTAGTAGCAAGAAGTGAAGGGGAACTTCAAAAGACTTTTAGTGGTAGGGAATGAAGGATTAAACGCATATGGGTTGATAAATAGCAAAGAGAAGACGATAACGATGACTGTTAATAGATAAAGAAGACAGGTAAAGATATAAAATTTAAAGATTCCCTATATTATAAAAGTGAATCTTGGACTATCAAGGAAAGAAAACAGCAACGCCTAAAAAATTGTAAAATGCACTTCCTATGAAAAATAACTTAGATGATATAATAGAGAAACTAACAATTAGATCAGTTGGAGAATCTATTAAGAAAAACAACTTAGATGGTTTGGACACATTAACAGAATGAATAACACAAGATTTTTTTTCAGAAGATTTGGAGTGCGAAACCTTGTGGTACGAGACCTAGGGGAAGATTATTTTGCAATTTCGTAGTATAACGGAATAAGATATTAGAAGATAAATATTTAAATATCCTAGAATACTGCGTTGAGTTTTACAAAATATACAAAAGTGGAGAAAGTTGGGTAAAGGTTAAAGTGTTAAAGTGTAATAATAATGCAAGTGGAGTTTGAGCATCAGGCATAATAATTCACGCGCAAATGGTAGCTAAAATATGTCACATTCTAATTGTACTGCCTTAGAGTATTATTTGAACTATAGGTAATTTCGTTTTAGAAGGAACGTGGTGGTCCTACTTATCTGACAACAAGGGGCGCTTAAGATAAAATTTCCCGAGACGCTGTGCTTAGGGTTGCCAATGCTCCCAGGTTTCCGGGAATCTCCAGGAAAAAGGCTCTCAGTTTTGAAAATTTCCCGGCTCTCGGATTGTAGCTAAAATCTCTCGGAATTGATTTCAGTTATAAAATTTCGCGCCAAATGGCAATACAGGCTCGCTTGAAGAGTGACTATATTACATGTACAGAACTACACACCGTTATGATAGAATTACGGAACAAAATTTTTAACAGAAAGAATCACAGGTTTTATGGACAGTCAGCGACGGAATCTCTAAAGAAGTTAAAGATTACAGATCAAAATACTTTCAAAGAAAATGCAGAAAAAGGAGTAATGTTTGAAATATTTGGAAAAGTAGTATGATTATAGTGACGATTCTTTTTACAAGAAAATTAGTATTTTTGCAGTGGACAAAAGAATTGATTAGACTGAAGTAAAAGATCTGACTACTTCTGTACGTGTCCATAAATGAGGATAAACTGTATTATCTATATATATTTAAAACAGAAGGCTTATTTTCGTTCCAGTTTGTTTGAGAGTTTTACTACGCCGATTTGCGTGATTCTTTTTTTATATTGAAGGTTTTGTTGTGTAGATTAGTCAACACTACTTAATTTCTGTATTTCTTTAAGTTTAATAGATTTGAATATATAAATTTATTTGGCTACGCACAAGACACTTGCATTTACTTGCAGCGCCATATCACTTTCCAGCGTTGGCAACTTTTGGAACTATTCACGATTATAAAATTTTGCACTCGCATTATTAAAGTGTTTAACGTTTAATTTGTTATTAGGTTGCGTAGATATGTATTAATAACAAAATTCAATAATAATAATAACAGCATATATTGGTATAATATTTTTATAATTAATGAAAATTCTACTTCTTAAATGTTTCTTACACTTAGCCTTTGTTAGTTACATATACTATGTGTTCATAAATAAGTATTTGTTCTTGAGATTTATTCCTGCAAATACTTTATATTAAATAAACTATGGAAAGAAAACATATTGTACAAATGAGGGTACTGTACGTTTGGTTGTAAATATGAATATATTCCGGAATTAAAATCTATGTTGCTATAATATTATCTTTCATATTGTTTGTCGTAAATCATAATGAGATACATTTGCAAATTGTTGTAAATGACTGAGACGATTATTATAATGGCGATCAACCTTATCGTGTTCTCATTAACACTGCTTTAGATTACGAAAATCTTATGTACTTCAATAGTAAATACACCAGCCATATTGAACTTTATTCTATAGGTCAATTATTATTTACTAATCTATATATTTAAAGCACGAATCATTTTTGTTCCACTTCGTCTACGAGTTCTGCAAGACCGATTTGCTTTATTCTTTTTTATATTAATAAAGTTTTTACTCTGTAGATTAGTTAACATAACTTACTTTTTGTTTTTAAAACCTTAATTTTTTTAGTCTGTAGAGTTTTAGTTTTGTGATTTTTTTAATAATGTATATTTTTAATTTAAAATTATTTATAATCGATGCAATTTAATATGCCCAAAGCCTACTGTCTACGTACAGCGCTTGCTTCGTCACATTTTGGTACTAAACATCCTCCCTATACCTGGTTACTATGCCACCAGCAGTTCTCAGTCGATTATGAATCAATGTAGAATTGTACGGTAAGAATGGGTGGGTAAGTCGTGGGCGGAGTTCGAAGGGGAGTTAGCCGAAGGGGGTTAGTCAGAGAGAGTGATACGTCGGGTCCGTGGTATGCCGGGGGAGGGGAGATAAATCAAAGAAAGATATAAGTTAGAGGGGGTAAGTGGGAAGGACTAAGACTGGGGTAACTAAGGAAGGAAGCGTAATTAAGGAAGCTTCGATTGCGTTTATTTAAAAATAATAAATATTAATATTAAATAGTCACTCTTTGAAACCCGAAGGATTGTAATCGCACAACGAACGTTGTTAAGGAAATCCTTCATTAAATTAGCTTTTTGACTGCCATGTCTTGACGGGAGTTTCCCTAGTTATTATTACTGTTTACTGAAGTTCGTGAAGCTGTGGTAAGCAAAACAAAAAGGGTAGACTTGCCTTGGATCATTTTTTTTAATGCAAAGACGAATCTGGCGAAGAAATAAATTTATCGTCTCCAATCAAAGGGCATTAGAATCTGCTCGGAGTGTAAACAATTAAAAAAAAATTCAATCGTTCAATCCAATTAAAATTTTTTTTAAATAGCACTTTTTCGGACTATTTCAATTACATTGTTTCACATGTGTTTGGCATAAGTCGCACACAGATATGTTGACTTGGCTAACGCCTGGAAGAACAATCTCCATATTTATGATAAAAAAAGTTCAACTTTAGATCCTTGGCAAACAAATAACTATTGCTGTGTCTTTTTACTGAAGTTTAAAATTTTACGGAATGTTAATTGACATGCTTTTTAAAATAAATATTTGCTTTTTATTTATCTTTTTTTTACTATCCGGATTTCCGACCGACTGTGTTGGCAAGCCTAGTTGTGCTACCACCTATCCGTCCTTGGTCCTGACTGTGACCTATAGGATGTCGATGTGCAATTTATGTAAATTGCACTAAATAGCCCTTAATGGGGTTAGAATAACACAAAACAGATACCTTGATCTTTTGGGGCTTCGACCTGTGACTTATAGGTCACAGATGTGCAGCTATTATATATTCTTGGTCATAAGACCAAGGCCTTTCCAATGACACCCCACTTGATGGGGGTAAAGTAAAAACAGATGTTGTGATCTTCTTGGGGTCCTATCTGTAACCTATAGATCGAAGATGGACTGTCATGATATTTTTCCAATACGACTTTCGAGACTCTGAAAAGGGGATCAACCCATCATAGGATCATGTTGGACGTATTTAACAACAGCGTATCGAAAACTTGACAAATTTGACAAGAGGGTACCCAATCATGTGTACTGTACGATATCTTTTCCAGTTTTGAGATATTAAGCGCTCGAAAATTGAATATATTGTTTAAAAGAAATCCAAATATAGCATAGAAGGGAGGCAGAAATATCATTTAAAGGAAAATATTATTATCCTCGATTTTATTTAATAGCAGATAGTTAACCTTGGATAGAGCAACAAAAATCAATTCCTTAAGCAAGATTTATTTACGTAAAAACGTAAAACACTAGTTTTTAAATCCCTCAATTATAAAATAATAGCCAAAAAATTAAAACACAGTTCCAAGAATTTAATAGTGTTTTTATATACATTTTTTAAAACCATTATTAGTTTTCTTTGCACATAGTTATTATAGAAATAGAATACCTTTCGTGATTCAAATCTTCCCTTTCAGAAAAAAATGAAAGGAAAAAATTGTCTACAAAAGTGGTGATGGCCTTTCAATTTTCAGTTCAGGTAAACTACAATCAAAGTCCTAAATAACAGATGTTCAATAGCTTTACAACCTCCTACGCAGGTAAAATTATGTTTTGATAGAAAAAGTACACGTTATATAACACGACCTTACAGGTTAGAAAGGGAAGATCTACTTTCACATGATGACGTGTCAAAAAATTGTTAATGGTTTTGGTAAATGAAAACGAAAGCGAAATCTTTTGCAAATATAGGTTACCTATATTTTAGTCATCTGTCGATTATTATTTTTTTCTATAAAGCGGGCGCCGAAAGAATTTAACAAAGATGGATGGGTATATTATTTCCGATTCCGTTTTAAATGTGCTGAAGTTTCCAACAATAATACCTTTTTAATAGTTTTATTATTAAACAGGTTTCCGCTATTATTTAATTATTTTCGGGAACATTCTGACAAAGGAAAAAGGAAGCCGAACAAATTATTACAAGCCCTGTTCTGTACTTTTGATCTGTCATGTTCCCAATAATATTAAGACAGTAAAATAAAGAATTATGAAGCACATCTATTCACTTAATCCGTGTATTTCACCACGTTTGCCAAGAAACTTTCACTAATACTAGTATGAATTGAGAACGCAAAATTAGCCCGCCATTGCAATGCTGTTACATATTTATAAAGTAAATTTATAAATATTATTCGAAAATATAGATCGTTATGCTAGAATTTATCTAATTAAATGACAATAAATAACATATGGGCTTCAAAAGTGGGCTAAAAGCTTTTTTTTAGAAATAACTCATTTCACTAGAACAGTAGTAATCCTTTGAATGTTTATTAATAAAACAAACCAATCGAATAAAATCAATTTGGAATATGCATTAACTCCAGTCTATGGTCAGTTCCTATTAAACGTGAACTTGGCATTCTCCGATGCTGGTTCGGAGTAGGGTTCGCATTACCGGCAATACGCAATACTTTAGTAGTACTGATATTATGAATCTGATTTCAGCACCGAGAAATTTGTAAACATTGCAACATTCATCCATATAACATTTGTTGGTCCTTCGAGCCGGATGCGAATTGATCATATGTCAATACGTCATACAGTGATTAGGTCTCAAAATGGAAATTATCAATTGGTAAAACAGACACAGCTTGGTTTTTGGAGAATATAGCTGTGAACATTAAGGCCGTCCAGCTTTGAGCGAGACGACATTAAGGGACTTGGAGGATTGGTTGACTCTTAAGGTTTGCGCATATCTTAATCCATCACATTCAGATAATCATTTAATTTCAAATAATAAGTATCCTCATTAATTAACTAACCTTAATTGTTTAAAAGGCCAATGGCTACAACTCTTTCAAATTTGAAAAAAAACGAGGCAATATTAAGTTAAAATTCACAAAACTGAGCAATAACATTTGACAAACAACAATTCAAACCGCCTGGGATCAATTTGACACAATACAACAATAAATAGACGAGGAGTAGAGAAATTACCCAGAAAACATACTACCGTCAAATACACATCATTATGTAATCACATTTGGTCAGGGATGTCGCAGACCTATGATTAACGTACAAATGGCGTTCATATTTTTATCTAATAATGACGTCTACAGAAAACACTACGTCAGAATGATGACTTATGTTGACTGCTAATAAGATCAAGAAATAGCTCTGCTAAATGAGACGGTTTATAAGTCATTACTAATTGTAATGGGCATTTTATGTAATAATTATAAACTTATTATTAAAGATTTAAAGATTTAATGTTCAAGAACTCAAGAAAAACACGAATTTGTGTTTAAAATATTGGGTGAGATTATTAAAAACAGACTGGGCGTTTTCTATTTTCTTGAGCATAAAGAAGTTCCATATTTCAGATTTCGCGCTTAAAATTTAAAGTTTTCCTACAGTAAAACTGCAGTTGCCTTTGAGCCTTTCGCATATAAATTTGACAATTGGCTGCTAGATTCACTCCGGTTTATTTTCTTCATTTATTGGTTGTACTATAGGCATTATTGAAGAATTTCGACGTACATGTGACGTCAGCCAGAAGCATTTCTAGACCTCTTAAAGACGTCTTAAAATGACGTCATAATGATGTGACATTTTACCGTCCTGGGTACGTTATAAATACGTCATACATGACGTCTTATATGTCAATAAATAACTAAAATTTGACGACACTTTGACGTCTATATGTTTGCTGGGTATACTATAGTACAGTGTTTTCAATAAAGTTATTTTTTACCTCCTGGTAAATTAAACGCGTTAGAATCATTTGAATATGAGAATCTCAGCTAGGTCAATTCATTGTTCACAGGGTAGTTGAAGCCGAAACGTTATTAACGCATATAAATATTATTTATAATATTTTTCATAATTCAAACGATTGAATTTAGTTACCTAATTGCTTGTGTGATATGCCAGTTTTACATTTACGTTGATAGATTTCTAGTATTTTTCTAAAAATGGGTTATAGCAAACAACTTTTTGAGAGGATAAAATTGGTTTTTGGGCGCAAGAATAGAAACATACATTGTTAGTCACTTCCGCACCAAAGAACTTTTGCTGTTTTTACAATATATAGACACTTGAAAGTGTCTGAAGAAAATCGTAAATTACATACAACTGCAAGGGACCATTGGAAAACGAAAATCCAAAGGTCCTATAGTAAAGTTATATAAGAAGGCGTTTCTGACGCAGTAGTTTAATAATTAAATTAATTGACTAGTTATTGTAGTTTAACATAAAGTTGTAAAATTTTGAATATATTAATTGAATAGAACTGAAATTACACAATCGTTTTTTCTCATTTCATATAACAACACCCGTTATATACATCTTAGGGCTTTGAATAGTCTTGGAGAAAATACTTAATTTTGGAATAGTTTACATTTTATTAAATAAGTTTGACCCCGAGTGTCATTTTTACAATAAAGAACGTATTTCTAGGTGTCCCAAATCTTTGAAATTAGAAGCTGGTAATATAATCGCAGAAGTTAGAAAATTAAAACTGTGTCTGAACTGCTTTGCGTCATGGCAGTGTACGTCATCAAAATGTAAGAAATAAATAAATAGATGGCTTTACATTTTGCCGACTGGACGCGTTGACGACTGAACATTTTACCGACCGCGGGCACTACGCCGACCGTGGATACTACGCCGGCTGGCCGTTTTGGACACTTTGCCGACCGTGGACACTACGTCAACAGTTATCGGCGGACACTTTACCAACAGTGGACACTACGCTGACCGCAACCGGTGGACACCAAAATATCGAATTCTTCAAGAAGCCTGGTGGTTCAGTGGGTAAGGCGCTTGACTACTAATCTCAAGGTCCTGGGTTCGAATCCCAGGATTGCCACAACAACAAGGCAAGTAGGCAAAGCGATTGCGTAAGAGATATTTTTCAAGTAAATAAGTCCGGTAAAACTCGGTTTTCGCCATATTGACGGACGTATGCCTGATATAAATCTACCAAAAATCAGTTGCCTAATGAAAATGTAGCCTTGAATAGTTGAATTTACGATTTCTTACATCATTTTCCTCGATAGATGTCGCTCGTCAAAACTAAACCTGTAATTTTAACAGCGTCTGCTCAGAAGTTGTTACCGATTTTCTCGTCTGCTAATCAGTTTTTTATTGTAGCATAAGTAGACGAATCGGGAGACGCAAAAACTTTTTTGCCGCATCTCTACCTCTGTGCTACCTGAGGCTACTCCAGGAGAGCGCTGCTTTCTCTATATTTCTAAAACACTAATTAAACAAAATTAACCTGTATCTAAAATTTATGAAAATAGATTTTGTTTATATAAATTTTATGGATGTTGCAAAATGTTCTTTACACCTTCAGTGTTCTGCAGTAACGGTTTCGTCAGCTCGTGGTGATGCTACTCGTAGTTTATTAGTAACACCTACCACCCCCCGTGCCGACGAGATCGTAGCTAAATATGGGAACCCTACTCATATACTACCTTTTGTAACACTACTATCCATTTTTTTCTAGGAACCACTTTAAAAGCGTATTGTCCGTAAACTATTGTTCCAAATTAAATAATTGAAAGCGATCAAATAAAAAATTTATTTCTACTTTTCTTTTTATCGCATGATATGTAATAAAATGTACTAATTTTTAGGAAAAATCTCATTCAGAGTAAATTAAATATTTTTTTTCAAAAAGTATATGCCACATATCTATGAAATTCTTGTAGAACGAAATCTTGCGGTTCATGGGCGCGTTAAGCAGTCGCTCTCGACAACCACATAGACATCTTTCTGTCGTTGTCGTTAAAAATAAGACCGCCTTGTACCACGCACAAATTTGTATTTACTTAGGTGGTTTGGCATTATTATTTACAATTAAAATTTATACAATATGTTACAATTTTTATGAAAAACCGGTTCATTTAATATTTATCTGAAAAAATAACAAACTATGTTTTCTTGTTTATTAATAAAGATAGCATCAACATTTTTCGTTAAATCAACAATTTTCACCTGTAGGCTTTTTCCTCAAAAGAAATGTTCCTGATTTTAACAATAAATATGCAATAATAAAAAACGGGGTTTTGCCCAAATTTTATCAAGGCAAAGTGTCCACCAAAGTATGAACCGCTTGCTGTCGGCGTAGTGTGCACGGTCGGCAAAGTATCCAGTAGCAACATTTATTTTAAGGGTCGGCGTACTGTCCAAGGTCGGCAAAGTGTCCAAAACGGCCAGTCGGCGTAGTGACCACGTTCGGCAAAGTGTTCAGCTGTTGCGGTCGTCTTAGTGACCACGATTGGCATAGTGTCCACGACCGGCAAAGTGTCCAGTAGTAAAATTTATTTTAAGGGTCGTCGTAGTGTCCGCGGTCGGAAAAATGTCTAAAATGGCCAGTCGGCGTAGTGTACACGGTAGGCGAAGTGTGCGCGGTCGGCAAAGTATCTGATCGGCGTAGTATCCTATACCCAATAAATAGAGCGATTTATTCCCATGCTTCATTAAACAAAACACAACTAAAAGTTACAACTACAATAAAGCATGGAGTACCTTTAATTAGCAAGCCATTGAAGACACAAAGTTGAGAATCAATTTTCAATAAGTTGCACACTGTATTATTATAAAATTATTATTATAATCTTTCAGCAAAACCTTGAGTGACAAAGAAAATAAATACAACTAATTTTAAATATATTCTGCGATGCCACCTTATAATAAAAATAATCCCCGAGAAAAAAGAATAATAAAAAAACTCAAAGAATGGGTAATACACTTGTGTTAGTGAGTAGTTTATTCCATAACACTGTAAGAGAATTAGGAAATGCCGTGTATATTGAATGTTCTAGAAACTTCGAAAAAAACTCTACATTGCTCTGGAATCTACCTCGGCGTAGGAACATAAATACGACGACCGCACAAAGAAGGGAGTTGACACTTAGAGGCAACGTAATATAAATATATGGCGCTTCAGCAAAAATAAATAATAGATAATTAATAATAGTATATATTGTTCAGTGATTAGTCTTCTCGTGTTTTAATTAGTTTTAAACGCTACTTACTGTAAATATTTATCTGCTATTACACAATTTACATGTTCTAATCCGAGTTTTAAGCAACTGATCGTAAGAACAGCAATAGGCCGAGTTTTAAGGTTTTAAATCAGACAAGTAATGGTGCTTGATATCTAGAGGTATGGCATTAACTATTTTCGGTAGATTTATAGAAATGAATATTTAGACCACTTGGAAACCCCAAAACTATTATCTTATCTAAAAGATCAAAATTATCTTATTTAATATCACGCGCGCTAATATCACCATTATTTGTTACTGTATTAATTACTGTAGTTTTAATAAAGGCTATGTGTATGTAAGTAATCATCTGTATTTATGAGTGCTTGGACGCCGCTCGGTGACCTGCTCATCCTGAAACGGACAATAACTCCGTCAGTATAAATTTTAGTTTATTGCATATCAATGACGTTGTGTACTTCTCATTAAAAGCCTTGAGCCAGGGATTCAGAGAAAATCAAAATTAGAACCGGAAAAACCGCAAGTATCAATTTTTTGTTGTTCTGGAACCGGAACTGGAACCCTTAATTTTTTTAAAGCAGGTGCCAAAAACAGAACTCCAATCCTTACATTTTTATTATCCGTACTGGAACCAAAAACGTACATAAAGTCCATTTGGTTCTAAGCTCCTGTTTACAATACTTTTCAATTAAATATATTATTCTTGGTACTGTAAAATATCACGGTTTAATTGCTTAGCCTTTCATTTAACAAGACCATTTCAGATATTGCTTCAACTTTGCTATTAATCGATTCTCTAAGCCACTTTAAATCAGATATTGTTTTTATACTTATGCTTATGCGGGTGGTAAGATAAGCTTTCCAGTGATGGTCGAACTTTACGGAATACTGAATTTGGCTATGTAATATTAGGAGATCTACAAATTCCTTTAAATTTTAATAACACTTAAAATAAATATAAATAAATTGTATTAGGTACTACAAATATGTAGTGCCCAAAGATCAATAGACGGTGTGTTAATAAATTTTGGGACTTAGGGAAAAGAAATTAATATTAGATAAAGTTTGAGTCTCGAAATAAAAATTGCGTAAATTAGATTAGATTGGCATTGCAAATGCTGTGAGTTTATGAAAGAGCATGAACAGTTAAATCATATTAATGGTATCAGAAGTTTAGTAAACTTTAGTTACTGGCTGTATTCTGTATTTATTTGGCTTTGGCCTTCTAAATACAGGGTTCTCTTCGATTCTTCAATAACGGCCATTGCAGGTGTATTGTTGAATGATTTTGAGGTCCTACGTTCGATTCCTAGGGATCAAATTTTTAAAAATATGTAAGGCTTTCAAATCGACACTGATGAAATAGAATCGAGCGTGTTAAAATGGGTACCTGCGAAATAATTTCCTGAGGTAATAATAGACGGTCCGTGCGTAAAGCTAGCAACTTTACCACCCTTGGGTACCGAACGACTCGAATAATAGCCTAACCTACTACACCCCGATGGGCCTTCATGGCCTATGAAATTATATTTTGTACAATTAGTAGTGCCTACATTGCAAAAAGTCATTTTCTCCGTTTAGTTAGGTTTTTCAATACAATATGGCATAACAGTGACGTATCCAAAATGTACTACTGAATAATAGTAAACGAGAATTACATAAGAATTACATTATACTTCGAAAAAAATAAAAAATTATGAAATAAATGGAGCAGTATATGGAAGTACACCATTCACTGCAGTAAGATGTCATTTTCAACTAGCTAGTGAAAAAAACACATTTTCAAAAAGTAGCGAAATAATAAAGCTGGAGACTTCTATAGTATGATTCCTTCGAAGCTCTGATGAAATAAATATAGGTTTACTCCGTTTAGAACTATGTTTTGCATTGTAATTAACAAGATTTGCAGATAAGATGGTTTCTGCAGTACGTGAATTGAATTTTATTTCCGATACAATTCAAAGATTACTTTAGCATGGATTCAAGAGTATCTAAGCAGATGGAAAACGTTCATTGCCAATAGAGTTAGTAAAATCCAACCATTAACGAATTCACTGCTACATTGTGGCCTTCAAACACTCCTAAATTTACTCAATAAATAAGAATACACGTTAATTTCTTTCGCGCCACTCTGTCTAGCTCTCTCGAGTGGCCCAGGAGTCCAGTGGAATAAGTTCTTATAAAAGGTAAATATGGCCTATTTCCGGAAGAAACTCCTATAAATACATACTAAAAGATTGTATAACTTGCTTTCAGGCCAATCCCAAGGAGATTACTTACCTGATGGGTGATCGTCCTGATGTCCGAGTAAATAATCAATAATCATTCACATTTTCTAAACGTTGGTGTTTATTATTATTATTGATGCAAGCAACGTGGCAATCTCAACATTACTGGCGCTAATATTCTTTTCTCAACTTCAAACTATGTAGAATTAAATGGAATACATACTCACAGAAGCTATCGCAAATTGGTACACTTGTGCCCATTAAAGAAGACACTGTCCCTAGCCTGTGCTGGAAGTTATGTCGTATCTTCAAACCGTGACCTGGTAAAGGTAGTGCGATACGTGAGGGAATATTCAAACACCAAACAATAATGAATTCACTCGTGCAGTGAATAAAATTTGTGTTCTTCCAATTGACTGTTAAGGAAATAGACATTTTTCTAAAATACTTATTAATTAATTTGAATATTCTAACTCATTTAATTTCGTAATTATTTATTTACCAATTGGAAGCTAAGTATTCAAGCAGTTTATTTAAATATCCATTAATAATACCATAGAGCTGTACTTGAAGTTATTTGCAAACGTTGGAATTAATGGAATTACAAGGCGGGGGGAATGTTAGAGATAATCAAGTAATCGTAGATTTAATTGTGGATAAGAACATTGTAACATTTATCAATCCATACAATAAAATATACCATTTACATAGTCTATTGATATCTATTATCAATATACGGTCCACTCAGTCCACCTTGTAGCTTTCGCATAATCTCCAGCAATCTATTCATACACACATTAGTAACGTGTGTACGCTGTCCTATATATTCTCCAAAATCGGCTCTTCAAGATATACATGGATATGTAATTAAAATTACCTTGTCAGGTACAGATATGCTTAATTAGCGCGTCAGTGACATTTGTAAAAGCTACCAGTACTTACTAGTTGGAGCGACGTTGTCTATTCACCCTCTACTAGCTCTCCGGGCTGGTGCCGGAGCTATTAACGTCCCATCACCCCTAGTCAAGCTTGCGGACTTTGACTGCCCGGATGAGTCCAATCTCAAGTGTTGAACTTGGAAACTGAGTTTGCCTAGGATCTCCCAGAATTTAGCCACCCCCACCCTGCCATAATTAGGCTTGCTGAGCCTTCGACAAGTGCACTGTACGAATCTACCTCTAAGTAGAGATCTGGCCAATACCAACTAGGAGGTGGGGCTGTTTTAGGTGTTAGAGGCTAAATATTCGCATCAACACCCCTTATAAAGTGATCCCTTGACAGGAAACCAAGGAACGGACCCTGATACCAGTCCAGTCAAAATATAGTGATACCAAACGCCGGCCTATTCAGGTACAGAATTCCAAAGATTTATTACCGTAGGCACCTGTCATTATACTTAATCCCCACGTTCCTTCCAAGAGGAAGTGATTGAAATACGCCCAATCAGCGCGCATTTGCAAAGTAAAATGCTACCAATAATTCACTGGTTGGAGCGAGGTGGCCTATCAACCCTCTACTAACTATAACGTGCTTACCCGTCGGAGTCCATTTCAAGAGACGAACTCCTTGTCCAGTATTAGCACTACTTCCACTACGTGGGGCTTCACTACTCGATCGAATCCAACCTTAGATGTGGCGGGACTTGGTTTTGTGTGGCTTTTTCCACCGCGATCTCCCAGTTATAGGCCTGGTGTGCTCCTGACAGAGGCTCTATTTCCTGCCCAGAATAGTAGTGTCCCAACTCCACAATTTCGACTTTTGATAACGCTATGTTCTAACTTAGCTGCATAAAATCCGCATATCTTGCTCTAACTCCTTAAAAGTAGTATTTTTTATCTATATGTTCTAAGCGCCACAGATATTTCTAACCGACAAAATAAGTCTGTTCTAACTCATGTTTTTCTTTTAAATGCAGTTAAAACATTATAGTATGTATAATTTGCATTCTGTATATGGAGTTAGAACTAGAGTTTCCCGAGGGGGTATCGAGGTTAGCATCGGTAATATAACAGGACAGTGAACAAATTAACTGACGAGTTTTACCGATTAGATAATCTGATATAGTTACCCATATACCAAGGGTCATGGTATATGGGTGGGTTTGATTATTCGATATAGATTTATTATACAAGAGATTAATTGTTTTACAGATGTGATTATAACGTACTTAATGAATAATCAAGTTACGAACGTTGCTAAGTTTTAGACGGTCAGATTGTCGAAAAATAAGTAGAAAATCATAGTAAAAACTGAATTTGTCTATAATAAGTACATCTGTATCTAAATTTGTTAGTGTAAACAATAAAAATACTATGTAGATAGATTTAGATAGTATATACGACTATGACCCGTTTCTGTGTCGCCTGGTATTGTGGGGGGATATGGGGAGAGTAGGGATATAGCGCTTAACAGATCGAAATAGAAATTACTAACATGGTAGCAGAAGAGAAGCGAACATCTCCGTTGTCAATCGTCAATTGTCAATAAGAAATCGGAAAAATAGAGAAGTCGTTCGGCTTTCTATATCTAGTAGTATAAAACTGGAGAAGTGTCCGCTGTTAGCAGTCACGCCACAAACAACTTAATTCAAAATAATATTAGATAAAGTCTGAATTTACTATATTTCTATAAATATATATCCAGTAATTCTAAACAGAAGAGAAACATTAAGATCAACCAATAAATAAATTATTACTGATGCTTCAGTCATCATACTATTAATAAAAGCATACACTTTACACCAGCACTGCAATTCCATAAGTACAAGATCACAGTAAACAATCAAAAGCAGAAGAAATAGTATATTGTGTTACAAGTGCAGAAAAGTGCCAATTTCTCACGAGTGTGAAGAAGTTGCCACATGAGACTAAGAACAACAATATAAGAAAAGCCGAGTGGTGGGCAAATGAAATACGTACAAAAATAAAAAACAAAAAAGACAAGTGGCAAAAATATTTAACTACAAGAAGAGCTGAAGACTACGAGGTATACAAAGAAAAAAGGAAAGGAGTTAAAATAGCAATCAAAGAGGCAAAAACGAAATAGTGGGAGAAATTCAGACATAAAATGACAGAAAACTATAGAGAAAACCAAAAACTATTCTATGGTACACTAAAGCAACTTATAAAAAAAAAGAATATGATATGCTAAATAATATAGAAGATAAGGATGGAAATATAATAACAAAAGAAGAGCGAGTATTATGAAGAGTTTACATACACGGATATACAAAGTCAAGAGGAGAAAGAAGAAGACAACGAAAAATAAGAAATTGAAACTTATAAGAAGATATAGAAACGGCAATAAAATAGTTAAAATTAGATCAAACATCCGGCAAAGACATCACCCCGGAAATGATAAAATACATGGGAAGAGAAGGAATAAATAAATTAGCAGAAGTGATGAACGATGTATTTAAGAATGGGAAGATAAAAAGGGAATAGGAAACTGACAATATCCTACCCATATATAAGAAGAGCGACAAAAGAGACTGCAATAACTACAGAGCAATAATGTTTTCAAGTGTCCCTGGAAAACCATTCACAAGAATAATCGAAAAAAGAACAAGAAATAAAATACAGACAACACTGGAAGAGACGCAATGCGGATTCAGAAAAAACAAAAGCACGCAAGGTCTCACATTCATAATTCGACAAGCACGTGAAAAATTAATATATTTTATCGATCTGGAAAAGGCTCTTAGCCGAATTCGAAGAGAAGAATATGGAAAGTGTTACAGAAAAGAGGAATGAACAAAAGCACAATAGAAGTAATAAAATACATGAGAAAAGGAAATACGAACACAGTTACGTGCTAATTTCGTAGCACCCTGTATAGCTATGCTTTTGTGTTATATTGTACAGCGTTAGGGAATTTCGTATTCTCTCTCCTTTTAGTTGCCATGTTGTTCGGAAGTAATTTCCTGTCGATACCACGACTTAACGTTCGTTCGTTCGTAAAGCAACTTCTTTAAGAGAATGTTTTAGTGGCATCGCTGTTAAATTGATTTTCCCTTTGAGTTATAGAATGGGAATTGCATCTGTGCAGATTTATAATTAATTTTGGGTGATGATTTCCAATTTATATTGGTACCGTAAGGCATTTACCGCTAGTTCTTTTGGAGGTTAGGAACATGTTCTTGAAGGTTTGTATTGTTTAGCTATTCTTTACATTCAATCTCCGATACTGTAATTCTTTTGACAGGTTTCGTTATTTAATGGCCGTTAACCGTATTTGGAAGCGGTATAACTATCAAAGGTACTCATTCGAACTTTGCTTTGTGCATTCTGGTAATTGGGATTAGTTATCAATTAAAACAATATTGTTACAGAACTTTTTATTTTATCTTTTACTTTAACTTCATTCAGTCATACACTCTTTGTTCTATATGTGGGTTGTTAAAAGACCACCACGCTGAGCTTCTCGCTCACGGACAGTTACTTGGATACTGGTTTCCCCTTGGATCACGCTACGTTCAATTTGGTTGGTGGCGTTCCTCTTCAAATTGAAAGAACACACACCGATATCGTGAGTTACTTCTATTGTAGCAACTATATATAACAACAATAACGTTTAGCAATCTTGTATTGTAAATAAAACATTACTGTATATTTGTATATTATAATTTTCTGTTTAAACTGGTTTCTCCCCAGCGTGCGTGTAGCACTTACATATATGTATTCAATTCTTGTACACTTATAAATTACAACTTCATATATATATTATATTATTAGTTTACATTGTTAATATCTGGGGTTAATTATTGCGCAATCTATAGCACACGTGCCTTTTTGGTTACATTTTTTTGTAATTTGAGTTTTAGTCAGGTTTATAGTAATTAGTCCCGCTCGCATGAATTCCCACCCAGTTCAAATGTATATAAGAATTAATAACTCGCATATAATATTTGCCAAGGCTATCCACCTAGATTAAAAATATTACACTTAATTGATGTAATTGTTTTTAATCTGTTTTACTTGGTAATAAAGCACTGTATGTTATACTTGAAGACTTATTATTCGTATATGTGTTATCTGGGGTTTATATTTACAGCTATCGAGATATCTACATTGGGAAAAGTCGACCACATTGAAAGTAGTCGCGAATGTGTTGTTCTTTTCAGATTTTGTCGGCAAATACTAGAGCTATCTTAAACGAATCTTGGCGCCCATTACAGAAGACCTCTTGTGAGAACCACAACCACTAGTTAGCTGGCAAACGACAGATTTAACGTTTCCCTATTAGCATTCACCATTTTGTTGGTAACAACATAGTAAGAACAAATAACGAAGAATCCAAACAATTTGAAACAAGGCAAGGCTTCAAACAGGGATGCGTATTAAGCCCACACCTATTTTCAATGGTACTAGATGGGCAATAAAAAAACCAAGAAAAAATTAAGAAATTAACACTGAGATACTGGAAAATGAGATAAACACAGCTGGTGGGCACTGCATGTTGGCAGATCACATGATAATTTCTAGTACAAAGAAAACCCGCGAAATAAGTCTGAATGGAAAACAAATTGAACAAGCAGAACATTTAATATACTTAGGCGTAATTATAGAAGAAATTGGGAAATTGGACAGAGAATTAAACGATAGAATGGGAAAAGTGGGAAATATATTCAATATAATAAAGACAACATTTCTAGGGGAAAAAAGTGCCAAAAAAGATAAAAACAGAAGTTGTAAAAAAGTGGTTAGGACTACAATCATATATAGTAGTGAGGCATGGACACTAACAGAAAGACACCAGTACCGAGTTAATGCAATGGAAATGAGGTTCCCGAGGAAAATAGAAAACAAAAACATAAGGGACAAAAGAAGAAACGAAACATTCAGACAAAACCTACAAGTAAAATCTTATAATAGAAAATCATACAAGGCCAATGTACATGGTTTGGAGATGTGTGTAGAATATTGGATGATAGGCTTAGAAAAAGAGTGTTTGAAACGCGAGTGCCGGGGAAAAATAACGGATCGACAGAATAATTAACTTTACCATTGCATTTGTAAATACTCGAGCTCGTATAGACCGAGGAGTTTTGTGTATATACATTAGACTACAATTAACCGTTAATGAACAGACTCTCGCTGTCTGTAGTATCCATATCACTATCTGACCCTTATCTAAACCCTGCTAAATAAAATCCACTAATAATATAATAATATAATAATAATTGATACAACCCATAACCTAGAAACCAGGCCCCAGAAGCTATAAGCTTGTGCGGGATGGAGGGGGAGATTATTATTATTACGTAGGCCCTAAATGCGGCTGCAGCCGACTAACAGATGGAACAGCGCAAATCCCACATTTGTGTCACAGCTAAGGAAAACTGCAGAAAACCTTAACCAGATCTGCCGGCACCGGGAATCGACCGCGGGCCGCTTGGGTGAAAGTCCAGCACTCTAGACAGTACACTACCAAGGCTGTTTCATAATTCAACAGAATAAATTAACATAAATAAAATACAAAATGAACACAAACGTGTTTTAATAAAGTGAGTTTTGTTGATGAACGACTATTATAATCACAATTTTATAGTGATATGTGTATAAATCACAGACGAGCTGCCGCTAACTGAGAACTGAGGAAAACCAAAAGCTCGAAACAGCTGTCTTGAGGTGCCGTCTGTGATTTATACACATATCACTATAAAATTGTGAGTATAATAGTCGTCCATTAACAATTTTTAACTTTTAAGTTTATTAAAAACTCACTTTATTAAAACACGTTTGTGTTCATTTTGCACATTATTTATCTGATACCTAACTAGAGCTGTAAAAACTGTAAGGATTGAAATGCATATAAATTTGAATAGCTTGCTTTACATGCAATCAATTGGAAAAAGGTATGCTCTAAGAAAAATTAAAAGTTTTACATACGCTTAGCTTATAATTTATTTAATACATCTTTGTAACTGGTTGATAAAATTGAAAGGCTCTGTTTTGAAAATAAAATTGTTTTTAAACAACTTCCAACGAGTACTTCTAGAAGTTTAACTTCCCAGTAGTTGTAATAATAGTAACGACTGAAAACAGAAGCTTAGCATATGTTTCATTTAATTAAATTTTACAAAGTAGAAGCTTCAAGTGTTGGAACAGTTAGGCCTATGCTTAACCCTCTTTCTGTATCACCACGAATATGTTGAAGTAGGCCATGTAAATTTCTTCCAGCGGCTATTACTTAAAAATAGGATGAATATTGCAAGCAGTAATTAAGTCTAAGGAATTTAAATGGATTTTCTCTTACTCTACGCTGTTTAAGTTTTATTAAATAATGGTTGATGGAAACATAAAGTATACTTACATATTTAAGTGTTCATTTTGAAATTATACAGGATGTTTATAGTTTAAACGTAAACTACATATTCTGATGTCCTATTCACTGCTCGTTGTAAAATATTTTATACCACTTCCACATTAAATGTTGACGGCATATTCTACAATTTTTATGTTAGGGTTAAGGTTAGTAGAGGTTTGTTAGGTACCGATCTCAAAAGCTGCGTTCTTTTCCCGATCACCATTTTACCTAAAGGATTTCTATACTCCTATAGTGTGTTGTAACGTTGAAAGATATATTCAAACTGGAACAGACATAGAAGTAGCTTCAACAGTTTCGGCATTGTCGTAGATTCAGGAAAGCCACTTGAGTGCGCAGTATGTAAATATTTCAATATTTGTCTTAACTTCACTCACATAGATTTAGCTAGGGGGCAATGATTGCATTTGTAAGTTATATGTGAAATATTGTAAACTACATTGAGATATAGGTAGCTCAACTTTGAATCCTTTGCAGCGGTATCGATTGTAGTTATTATAGCCACTTAATAGATCCCAGAAGCTAAGTTTGTTTGACTACTTTCGTCAGAATTCTGTAAGTACACTACAGCTACCTCAAAGACGTAAACTCGATGTTGCAGCCAATATAATTACAATCTCTTATTTTTACTGAGTAACAGGGCCGGCGTAAGATTTTGCGGGGCTGAGTTCAAAAATGCGCTTGGCCAAAAACCTTCTAAATAAATAATTTATTATAAACACACTATTACATATTACAATATGGGTAGGCGGAGCAGACCACACGGCGCCTACCCATAGAACTGGTCCGACCTCTCCTATCACAGGCTTGTCTGGGTAACGGTTACTCAGTACGAAAAAGTCTAGGCCCCCAACCTAGGCTTCCAGGAAAAAATGTGTGGGAGAAATACACGCAAATACGAACGTTGCGGAGGAAGCTCTGCTAACATGAGTACCGGTATGAGTACCGGTGGATTCGATTCTTACCTTGGACTAGGTCTCTTATGGTCGTCTAGTTGCACCCGCTGCTTGACCGAAATCCTATGGAGGAAGATTGTAGTGAGGTTTATCCCGACAGGTAGGGAGTCTTCGAAGCCAACGGGAAACTGCATTCCACCAGGTACTGTGTTCAGGAGACTAATCGGAGCACAATATGCTACGTTACTAGTGCGATTCTGGTGTTCCGAAGTGTCCCTAGAGCCTTTACTGATAAGGGAAGTGATGCGCAAAGGGTACATAGCCTCTGACTCTCAAGACAACTTCACCCGAAAGGGTACATACCGGGAGTCTATAACGTGTAGACTTAAAAAAAGGGCACACCAAGACTATAATTTGATAGATCGGGGTGGCCAAACTATTAAAAAGCCAAGTCCTGCCACAATTGAGGTTGGATTCGATCGGGCAGTGGTCCCCAACTAGAAAGCTGGACGAGGTACAACCTTTTAAAGATTGTGCCAACGGGTGAGCACGTTTATCGCTCCGGCACTAACCTGGAGGGCTAGTAGAGGATGGATAGTACCCTCGCTCCCACCAGTGAGTTACTGGTAGCTTGCCTCAGGCAACGCACGCTAATTGAGCGTATCTCAATTTAAATGTGGACGGAACACCCGAACGTTCAATCAATACTGAAAATCAAATATCAAATCAAATACAGTACAAAACCAGCTACGGCCTATACATAGTAATTCATTAATTGGGCTATAAAGAGAGATCCGTCAGGATGGTTAACTCCATTCGCCTAGCACGGATATGATGATGAGGATTACAATAGGATGATAGAGTATCATTATAAATATTTACGAAGTATGCGAAGTCTTTATTCGCACATGAGGGCATTTTTTGAAGGGTGGGCGACGAAGGAAGGACCGAGTGATTCAATTGCCCGAATACGTCGAAGGTGACTTCGCTCATCGAGTTTTGCAGAAAATTGTTTGAAACGAACTTTAAGAATAAAAAAAAATAATTAACCAAAATCTGTAATACTGTTTCAAATTCAAAGTAAACATAATACTGTAATGAACCGGTGTCCCTACCCACTAGACGATCACGGCCTAATTTACTCTACCCGCGTAAAATTCAAATATTTAACAAAACCGGAAATTGACACAGTATTACCAACCTTACAAATGACAAACTTTATAATGATAAATATAACAAAAGAACAAAATGGATATTTAACAAACTGGATCCTACGTTGTGATTATTTTTCGTTTGATTTATTTTTTAAGGATGGAGAAAGAGAAAAAAAACATAAATAAAAAGAACACAAATAAAAGGACAGTTAAATATGATTGTATTATTTTATTAATTTATTCTTAATCTTGAGCGAAGAGGGACGTATTTAAACTGATACAAATAAATGGCTAGTTCTCTAAAAACCTCCTTGAAACTTTATGCTAGCCCAGTTTAAATACGTACACGCTGCAAGTTCAATAGGTGAATCGATGATTATTTAGTTTGGTTACAATAAACAATACAGATCAATAAATCAGTTGATACAGTTGTGTGATTATATACCAAGTATTTATACATAGTCAAACGCAAATCTCTCAAGGACATAAAACATCAAAAGTAAGTGAAATTGAGTCTATCATAATTGTTTCAAATAAACTAGGAAAGGTAAACGTGCCAGATTGCAATAAATACACAATTGCATAAATACTGAATAACAATTATTAAAATCATATTTGACATAGCAACAATTACTTTGTGACGATACATATATGTATAATAAGAAATATCAGAAAACGTCTTTAGCAAGACATTGGTTTTCTGTCAGCAACAGGGAATGCTCATATCTAGATAAGCGAGAGTGTGTTATAAGCACTGAAAAATAATAACATAGCACATATAAATAATATAAATATGCAAAACAAAACAGTTTGAGGGTTCTACGACACGGCCTATCAAATGGACTTAAGCCACCGTGGAGCCTTCATCGCATGCAATCTTTTGACGGTTCTACAACACGGCCTATCAAATGGGCTTAAGCCATCGTGGAGCCTTCCTCTCTTAAATAATAATAAATCAGTTTTTCTCTTACACGGCCTATCATGGGTTTTATTACCACCGTGAAGATTAATACACTCTTAAATAATAATAAGTCTAACCTCTTGTTCCGGACCAAAAGATTATCCCTTCATTCTTTTAGTCACAAGGTAAAAACTATTTAGTTAGGTTAGGAATCAACTAAATCAAAATACTGACAGTGAAACACATACTATTTGTAGTCAGGTTTAAATGCACGAATAATACTTCCAGTTAGCAATAATTAGTTGTAAGGATACTACATACGTTAATAAAACCTTATTTTCTAGTAATACTTATACTTCAAACGGTCAAATTTATAAATTATTAAAAAGTATCCAAGGAATCTTAAATTTAGTTGCCATATAGATTTTGACATACCTATAGACTCAAACGAGAGATTTGCGTTTTAGATTAATTAAATAATATAAAAATTACATCACACAACTAGAATCAACATAAATTAAATAAACAGAAAGGAACTTACATGAATTTATCTTATTTTTTAAAACCAAGCCAATATGGCTACTTCCTACCTCTTTACATTTCCTCGTCCTCCACCAAAAACAAAAAAAAAGTTCCTTAACTACCCCCTAGCAACACAAACTACCAACATTAAAGAACCTGTAATAAACCCCTAAACATAAAACCAAAAAAGTTACCAACTCCAAAGAAACTGTAATAAACATCCCCAACATTTTATATTGAAACAAATAGTTGATATTTTTTAAATCAATTACATATTTTGCCTGAACCTGTATGTAATAACAGAACTAGGTAAATTGATTATTATGAAAATTGTTTTGTGACAAAATGACTTGCTACAGCTATTTTGATAATTTTGGTTGACTCTAGGTCTGACCACTACAATTCCAAAGGCAATAGTATTCTTTTGTTGCCAATAGATGGCGATCGCACATTTGGCAGTGGAATTACTAGCGATTACTAATCTTTCTTTCCTGATTTCTAATACCCAAAAGGGAAATTTTAGGTATAATTAAAGAATTCCCCCACCAAACATTTTTTGACCAAACTGCTGTCATTTGAACGGAAATTTTATGCTGATTCTGAATATTTAAATCATTTTTGAGCCCCAAATTTGGGGATCAAAAGTAAAAAAAAGATCAATCTCCATGGCCATGAATAATAATTATATTAAGTTTCTTGATTGCCAAATTATGTAATTTACAATTACGCAATTTAGCTAAGTTGGGTTAGGTTAGATTTAGGTTAGTTTAGGTTTAGATTAGGTTAAGTTAGGTTTAGGTTATGTTAGGTTAGGTTAAGTTAGGTTAGGTTGAACAAACTCAAATTTGCTTTTGCATAGCGTTTTGGTTAGGTAGTGGCGTTTTTGTAGAGTTAGGTTAGTGGCAACCAATTTTTGAGGCTTAAAGGAGTTTGCCCCAATTTGACACCAATTTGGTCAAAAAAACGTTTGGTGGGGGAATTCTTTAATTGTTACAAACTTTATTACTATAAAGTCAAATTATTTTTAGAGAGCCTAAAGGGCAAGTGTTTTTTGCATCTTTTTGAAGCACGAGTGCGTGAACACTACGTTTGCGTTTAACTGTTACATTCGCAAAATGTCATTTTGAAAGTGGTGAGTTTAAATAATTATTTCTCTGGCATTTTTCATTGAAAAGTTTTTAATTAGGTCATTGAAATTTACGTTGGTGTGACTACAGCAGTCAGGGACGAATCTAAAGAGTTTTTTTGGAGGGGGGTAACCTTAAAATTGCCAACTTATTACGATGAAAATACCAACTACTAGTAAGAAAATATTTTTATTTGTACCTAACATAATATGAAGCAAAATTAGTATAAATCTTATTTTTATTTAAAACTCTCCAACGTGTATGTATGGCAATTAGATTAAATTTAAAAAAATAAATTGTTTTGGACACATTTTCTTATCTTCTCATTTTTCTCAAATTGTGAAATTGGCAACTCTAGCTCAAAATTATCAACTTTGAGGGGGAAGCTTCCCCTCCCATCCCCCCAATGGGTTCGTCCCTGACAGCATCAAATGTCATGATTGTTTTACGTGGGGTACCTGTGTGAACTTACCCCCACGTTCCCTTCCAGAAGGAAGTGATTGGGATACGCCCAATCAGCGCGCAAGTTGCATAACCGGCAGTACAGCAATTGCTACCAGATCAGCTCACTGGTCGGAGCGAGGTTGCCTATCCACCCTCTACTAGCTATCGCAGGCACAGTACCGAAGCGATTGACTTGCGTCACGTGCTCACCCGCCGGTACCGAAGTACCTCGTCCAGCAATAGGACTATTCCCCAACTTAACGCTGTTATTAAGTGGCACCACTGCCCGATCGAATCCAACCTCAATTGTGGCGGGACTTGGTTTTTTAATGGTTTTGCCACCCCGATCTACCAATTATAGGCTTGGTGGGCCCTCGACAGAGCTTTGTTTAAGTCTACACGTTATAGACTCCCGGTGTGTACCCGTATTTGGTGAAGTTGTCTTGATTGTGAGAGGCTATGTATTCGCTTCAACTCTCCTTAAGTGTAATGGCTTTCAGAGCTTCTCCCAACCCTGACAGCAGTAGATAAAGCGGGCGCATTTGTAAGTTGTAACGCGGCGCGTTATAAAGCGCGTGGCCGGGTTCCGGGGAACGTGTTGAACCCGCCTCGCGCCGACCACGCTGAGTAAGTATAATTTAATTTAATTTGGTACATAGTGGATCAGAAAAATAAATTTTGTTCATTTAGTGTGTATATTGAAATGCATACGTACACAATATTTTATTATAGAATCATTAAAGTACTAGTTACTTACCAAATTCCGAGTCACAAGCATGCGTCAAGACTACATTTGTATTCCAGACACAACTGTTTAAATACAGATTTATTCCCGCTTTACTGTATACTTTGGTGCCTGGAGCACAAGCGTCTTATAGAAAAATGTGTTTCGGAACGTACTTGAAGCAAAAGAAAGATTGTCGAAATATAGATGATGGCGTGTAAAAGGAAGTAAATATATTGGTGTAAATAATCTTTTTTTGCATTATGCAGACCAACATTTCCCGCTATACGGCCGCATGAGATCGAACTCGGAGCTGAAAAATATTTTCCGAAATGATGCTCGATCGCATGTTGGTCCGGATGGCTTTGCTTAGTAAGTATAACCGGTAGGCCAGCCGTGGCATGTAGAAATTAATCAGAAAATGTTGTGATGCTATTTAGACTGCAATTACTTAATCTCCCCCGATGATTCTTTGACTACCAGGGACCAACCTCCATAACTGCCGGGGGTGTAGGAGGTTGGCAGGGGTTTGGGAGGTATAAGGGGTGTTTTAAGCAGCAAAGGGGACACCACTAAATCAAGCTCTTCCACTGCTGGGGCAGAGGTCCTAATGTAGCGTAGTTTTTTAATCGTTATTATAATTATCTTAATCGCGATCTCAGTTTTCCAACAAATAGAGCTTATAAGGAGATGATACACTAATATTTAACCCAAATACCGCAAAAACAGTTGTGGCATAATACTTTTTGTTTTTGCTAATAAGGTTAGGTTACTCTATGTTATTATCACTGCTAGTGTCAAAGGATAAAAATATTTTAATAAGAAACTAGGGAAAGCTAACTACGCAACCAAACATAACTAGTTGAAAATTCTAAGCCTAGCACTCCTTTCTCCCAGCTTACCCTTCTCTCTTCTGACATATCTTCCTCTCTGACTTACCCCTCCCCTCCCGTTTATTCTACATACTTACATGCGGAAATTCTACCTTACGAAATGATAAGAATAAAATCAAAAATCGATCTTGTTCAAGAAATTCTTGAAAACGTCTATTAGTACATATTTCAAAAACGATATAAAAATAGTGTTGGCAAATTTCCGAAAATTTATGTTTTGGTAACTTTCCATGGAAATATTTCCCGATATTTATTGAAATGGTAAATTTCAAAAGTGTGTTCCGTGCAACCCTGGGGTTTCGTGGAAATATTTTGGGGTACCGCGGGACCAGTTGTGAGTCGTGTAATATAACAAAAGGATACCACTTGCATGGCTTTAACTTTCCTACAATAACGGCCTAATAACTATTTTATTTGTTGGTGCCTTTTGCTATCACATATTTATGTGAAATAATTACAAAAACAAAATATCGCAATAAACTGCATGCTCCTGCGTATCAAAATAAATGTTTTAAATTTATTTATTTAAAAACATAAAACTTAATAAAATACAGATATTAAGTAGTGTCGACTAATATACAAAACGAAAGCTTCAATAAAAAAAAAGAATCACGCAAATTTGCTCAGAAAAACTCGAAACGAACTGGAACAAAAATTAGCTTTGTGTTTTAAATATATAGATAAGCGGGAGTTATCTATATACGAAACTCACCACCGTACAAAGTGAGATGGCGGCCCACGTGAATGTCCAATCCGTGCGTCTCAAATTAAACATTTTATATTTATTTAAATTAAAAATTTAAACATTAAAATATTGTAAAAATCAAATAGTGTTGATTGATCTACACGGAGAAAGCTTCAATATAAAAAATGAATTGTGTAAATCGGCCCAGCGAAACTCTCAAACGCACTGGAACAAAAATAAGCCTTGTGTTTTAAATATATAGATTAAATTGTAGCATGTTCATGTAAATATTGACCAACATGAATGAACCAACAGGAATGTGTTAAATAATCGAGAGAAGATTATGTTAACAAAACTAAATGTAAAACTTTTATTCTCGACGACGAATCGTACATAACCTGAACATTTTACACCTTTTAGTTTGTACGGATTTACTTGAATTTTTCATTTGTTTCTTTTGTTTAACAACACTTAAAACTCTCTTCGACGATTTGCGGTTCAGCATTTTAGATTTTCTTAGTTACAATGGTGCAGAAGATATCGTCCAAAGGTGAAATAATTTTTTTCAAATTCATAAATATGATAGGTTAATGGAGTGTGACAAATTTCTCGAGTGTGAATGTAGACGCACAGGCGCCAGTCTAGTGCGAATATAATACGAGAGTGCGAAAGACACTTTATAGGGAGTTTATACAGGCTGTCCCAAAAGTCAACGTCATCCCTTGGAGTGCTGATAGGGCAGCTCATGACTATTCAGAATATCTAAATATGACCTTAGTAAAAGATTGTTAGTTTTTGAGATACTGGCACTTTTATGAATTTCGTGAAGATCGACACCTTACCATACTTTAAGATTCTTATTTTTGGTACGCAACTCTGAATAGCCCTGCTATTACTCACAGTCCAAAATAAAATTAATATTGCCATACCTTTGAAAAAAGACATTTTTTTATTAGCTAACTTAGACTCTTCATACTGTAGAAAAGATTACCACGCTAACCTGGCAAGTTATTTTTAAAAATGGCTCATTTAGTGTAGGTTTTTAAATGGTATAGTGTTTTCTATGTTTTACTTTAGACAAAAAAGATATTGCTATTTTACTGCAAAAGGAGTTAATTGTGAAATCATTTCAATAATCGGGAATTCGAATGAAAACGCTTGTTAAATTAAAGTGACCGGTATTTATTAAAAACTAACACAAACACAAATAAGAATGCAAGCGCGGCATCTTTTTAAAAAAAGATCTTTTTATCCGTCTTGCACTTCCTGCGACATTTGTTTGTTGTGCGGCTTCATTAATACGGCGTGTCAGTTCATTAACATTATTTATTGGCTTTGCATACACCTTCTCCTTTATGCAACCCCAGTAGAAAAAATCTAGTGGATTTAAATCCGGAGACCGGGGAGGCCACAAAATGGGACCAAGGCGGCCGATCCATCTCTGTGGATAAGTTTGGTCCAAATAATTTCTCACTTCTCCTGCGTAATGAGCTGGACAGCCGTCATTTTGAAACCACATTGCCCTGCGTGTGGCTAAAGGTACATCTTCCAAAAGATTTGGCAGTTCATCTTTTAAAAAATTGTAATAAACTTTAATAATTGTAATTTAATTGTAATAAGATTTTCAGGTAATTCAAAGGGGCTAATTATTTGACCGTTCAAGATGCCTGTCAACAGATTTACTTTGAGGTGATACTGTGACCTTTGTTCTCTCATTGAATGTGGGTTTTCAAGAGCATAACTATGAACATTGTGTAGGTTCATGAAGCCATCTTTTTTGAACGTGCTTTCATCTGTCCATAAAATTGTATCTATAAACTCTGGATCTTCCCTATGTTTCTGCAGCATTCTTTGGCAAAATTGGATACGTTTTGCGTAATCATGAGGAAGCAATGTTTGCACACGTTGCATGTGATATGGATGGTACTGATACCGTCGTGTAATTCTGTTTACAGTGGATTTCGGTATCCCTGCACGGCTTTCAATTGCTCGTGTCGAAGTAGTCGGGTCGAAGCATTCTTTGGCAAAATTGGATACGTTTTGCGTAGTCATGAGGAAGCAATGTTTGCACACGTTGCATGTGATATGGATGGTACTGATACCGTCGTGTAATTCTGTTTACAGTGGATTTCGGTATCCCTGCACGGCTTTCAATTGCTCGTGTCGAAGTAGTCGGGTCGAAGCATTCTTTGGCAAACTTGGATACGTTTTGCGTAGTCATGAGAAAGCAATGTTTGCACACGTTGCATGTGATATGGATGGTACTGATACCGTCGTGTAATTCTGTTTACAGTGGATTTCGGTATCCCTGTACGGCCTTCAATTCCTCGTGTCGAAGTAGTCGGGTTATTTTCAATCTCTTGTAAGACTTCTTCATTGTAATCCATACGTGGTCTTCCTGTCCTAGCGCGATTGTAAGGTAATCTGCCTTCCGCATATGCTCGATGACAATTTATGAACACGCGATGATCAGGAAGTCTCATAGCATTCGGGTATCTTTCGCGATACAGATTAGCTGCAGCAACACCATTGCTCCTGCATTCCCCATAAATGTAATGGATGTTAGCGTATTCCTGAGAAGTATACTAGTACGGCATAATGAGTACTATTGAATCTCAAACGTGTAACACAAGTCTAAAAGAAGGCCAGGTCAGTTCGTTATTATCTCCAAGACAATAAGCCCAAATCACTAGACAACACACAAGTCCAATATGGAATTTTGTAGCCGTGGCACTCGAAAAACTGATCTAAGGTGTCGATTTTCACGAAATTCATAAAAGTGCCAATATCTCAAAAACTAACAATTTTTTATTAAGGTCATATTTAGATATTCTGAACAGTCATGAGCTGCCCTATCAGCCCTCCAAGGCCTACACTACGGGGGAACCAACATCTAAGGTCATCTGCCCCCCCATCTAACATGCAACACGAATACACACATCCATAGTTGAGGTGGCGGAATTTTCCAATTAGAAAAATCCGGCCGCCCCAAGTGGGATTCGAACCCACGACCCTTGGAACACGAGTGATGCACTGACACCACTCGTCCACCGCCGGCCCCTATTTATATTTATTTTACTTAAACAAAAAGCTAATGTTTAAGTGTCGAAATAGTTTTAAATCTCTGATCTGTAGCTATTATTAAGACCAATGTTGCTGTCTATGTTGTTTTTTTTAGAATTTTTAAAAATAAAGGAAAAAATTTAAAAAATCACTTTAAGAATTCCGTAGAAAAAAATATTATAAGAAAAACTACGAGTAGTTGAATAGTTTAATAACAGACAAAATCAAGAAGTTAAATAGTTAGTTGATTTGATAAATTTCAAAAGCTATTTAACTAATTAAAAGTATGTATAGCCAAAGTATGAATTAGCGTATATTATATGAATGATATCGTCGCTAGTTTCACAGAGGAGTTCGTACATAAATTACCAAAATTAATTTCTTAATAGCAATTTTAATAATTATTTTGTATAACCACACATTCAGAGTAGTGATAAGCAAAACATAGAAAACAAACTGAATTAATTTCTTTATTTTGCTCTTGTATATATTAGAACACACCTCGCCAATCGTCGCTTTACTATAAACACAAGTCGTGAACTATGACTTGCAGAATCTTGGACGGGAATTTTTCAAGACCCCCTATATTCAAAGTGTAGGTGATTCCACATAACTGCATTCCGTAGGTCCACCTAGTAGGTTACCAATTTATTTCGGAGAGACAATCTTGATTTCCTTTCTACCAACCAATAATGCTCGCGGAGTTTAGTACCAAGTTGACAGCGTTTCTTCAGAATATGGGTGCGGTATGTAAGACCTATATCTAAATGCATACCTAGATCAGGGCCGTTCCTGGGCAGGGTACGGGTGGTGCACTTGCATCAGGGCGGCCAAACATAAGGGACGGCCGATGACAAATAAAATTGACTAATATCGTTGACGAAAAAACCCACAATTTAAAAACTTAAAAAGAAAAACCGCTTTTTTAAATAGAACCGACAACACCGCAACAATATTTATCGGGACTTACCCCGGCAGTAAATCTCAACTAAACACACGTATACATGAGTTTCGTAGTTATAAGTCATAACACAGCATTAGGACGACGATTTTTGGCTTTAAAAAGTGCTAACTACGCGAATATTTTTGACAAATAATTAATGATTAGCTGAACTTATTTCTAGTAAAAGTAAAGAACATTATTTACGTTATATTCTATGCTAGTAATAATATGCTACTTATTACGTTCATATACCAAAAATGTCCAAATTCTTAAATTTCATAATAACAATATAAATAATATTTATTTATTGCCCAACAGGATACTACATACAGCACAATTTTAGACAAGACAAGTAATAGTCGTGTTAGCCATTCGGAAAGCGTAAACAAGCAATGGTCAGGTGACCGTTCAAAGCTACGTTTACATAATGATGCGTTACCGCTTATAGTATACTTTCTAGCGCGCAAAATCCAAAACGACCATGAAAATGTTTAACACCACAATTAAATTAGACTCGGAAAAAGACATTTTTTACGACGGAGACGCCCACTATAAAATAATTATTTCGTTCTGTGAACAGATTAGAAAGCTTAATACATAATTCATAAATTCAAATTTTAAAGTAATTACTTACTATCCATCACTTTCAGAACCTTCTGATATATAATCCGTGTCTGAATCTGACTCCCCACTGTTCACGGAACATTATTCTTTTCCACTAAAATATCGACTTTGTGATCCAGATCCCATATTTGTTCTATTTGTTGAGTGTGCTCGATGCATTTTTGCCAGTTTTCTGCAGTAACCTGGGCAATTCCTTCCACTAGCAAATCTGTTTCGTAAAAGTTATGTTATTTGCTGTAACGTAAGCTTTAATTTGCGCGTGTACCATGAACATTAGTACTGGACGTTATCGACATTTCTGCGCTTAAGTAAACGCCATCAGCCATTAAGCGGCACCTCCAATATCTTTGCATTTGGTTTGTTTACGCTTTCCGAATAGCTAACGCAACCAGACGTAAAACGAGTGTAAAACGATTTTGAAGTATTTCAAAAATAATGCTAAAATTTTTCAAAAATATGTTTAATGCTTAACTTATACAACCTTAGTAGGACTTTAGATGGAAACAACAAAAGATTGTTGTAGGGACGGCCACTTTAACTTTGCACCTAGGCGAAAAGCACCCCAGATTGATGCGCCAATTATCTGACCATTGCTACATCTCATCCAGACTTTTCTGGAAAAGTCGAGCTGCATCAGTTGGGTGTGGATGTTTTGCTGTGGTGGCCCTATCGCCGGCAAATGTTGCCAACATTGTGTTATCATTTGTAGGTAAGTCAGCAGTAAATAATAAATGTGGCACTCCTTAATAGTATACAAAGATGTTCTTGGTTAAGTTTTACTTAAAAGTAATTTTCTTCCAAATAACTACGATTTTAGGATCATATAAAAGGTACGAGGTAGCATTCGTTTTAATTTATATCGTAAGTCTTTGTGCCAGATCTAATTGAATGCCAACTGACATCTAGAAAGGCGGTTGAGCAGTAACTCTTCTTCTAGAAGGTGGCTTTTATGACGTCAACTAGTCTGTGAATCTACTATACTGTGCAGAAGTGGTGGCTCCAGTCGCATGATCCACAGAAACCATCGAGAACCACTACGCTTAAGAGGTCTGATGCGAATATGAGCCTCTCGCGTTCAAGTCAACTTCACCTTAACAGGTACATACCGGGATTCTGCTTCGGTAGTATTAAAAGAAGCTCTGACAGGGGCACACCAGGCCCTATAACAGTGGTGGCGAACCTATGACCCGCCGGTTAGACACTGATTCACGAAGGCTTTTTAAATGACCCACGCCTTGATTTTTATAAACATATTTTTTATATCATAAAAGAGAGAACAGACAATCGAAAATATTAAAAAATTAAAGTATAAATATCTAATGTCGAATTTCGAATTTCGAAAAATATTTCCAATTGGATGTTGGCTAACTAATTTCCTACCGTATCACTGCATCTGTGTATGACCCATGACAATCGATCTTAAACTTAACATAATGAATGCGGAATATGAACCTAATATTAAGAAACTATAAGCAACAGCAGATTTCACGTTAAATATACACTGCTCAACATTTGAACTGGTACACTTACAAGAACATATATAAATAACAATTAATGAATAAAACTTAAATAACGAATTTCAAATGTTTTAATAATAAAATAACAAAATCTTCATTTTAGTATTACAGAAAAGTTTGCTCTGGAAAGAAATGATAACCAAACACTTAAAGATTAATAATGCGAAGGACCTCCTCTAGCCCTTATGACCTCTTGGCAACGTCTTGGCATGCTGGAAATCAAATCCCGAATGTAATGCTGAGGAATATTTGGCCATTCTTCCAAAACGGCAGTTCGGAGCTGATGGTGATTGTTTGGATCCACTCCTCGTGACCTTATCAACCTTTTCAGGTAATCCCATACGTTCTCTATGGGATTAAGATCTGGAGAGTTTGCTGGCCAATTCATGTGCGTAATATTGTTCTCTTCAAAAAAATGCATTGATTTACTTTGTTCTATGAGGACGCGCGTTATCATCATCAAACACGAGACCATTGCCTATTTCATTGGCAAATGGCAACACTACAGGTTGTAATACCTCATTAAGATACCTGACACTATTCATTGTAGCATTTCCAAGCATAACCAATTCAGTACGTCGCGTCTCAGAAATACCTCCCCAAACGGTAATTGAACCACCTCCATAAGCTTGATGGTAAGTCACGTGGTTCTTAGTATAGCGTTCTCCTCTGTTTCTCCAAACTTTCACTCTTCCATCTGAGCTATGGAGATGCACTCTGGTCTCGTCACTGAATAAACAACGACCCCAATCTTCAACATTCCAATTTTCATGTTGGTGCGCCCATCCTAGCCTTCTTCTTTTGTGGGCTCTGGTCAACAATGGACATTTTTTAGAAGATCTGGACCTTAAATTTACCGCATGTAGCCTTCTTCTTACTGTTTGAGTGGATACTTGAGTACCTGTTGCATTCAATAACTGAATTTGGAGTGTTCTTGCAGTAGAAAATCTATTCCTTTGACACTGAACCGTAATAACACGGTCCTCCCTGACTGTTGTACTGCAATTTTGCCCTCCGCCATGCCTATGTTGGACAGATCCAGTATCATTAAAACGCATTCGAACTCTTCTGATCACATTGTGGCTCACATTGAAATAGGCAGCAACAGTTCTTAGCCATTCACCAGTCATAAGCATTCCCATAGCTTGGCTCATCTCTTTAATACTTAAACGCCTTAATGGCATCTCTAAAACGCAGTCAACCACTCTGAAATTAAATTTACTCGAGAAAATCGCAAAAATTCTCTTAAAACTTGATAAAAGTATAAGCGTCCGCGAGCTCAGTAACTGCACTTACGAGAGATAATAACAACAAACAACAATTGAATCGCAAATGTCATTTGATAGGCATTTGTTTGCATTCCGAAACACAGCCCTGATCATGTAGGAAGTTATGCAAAACGCCTAAGAAGAGTTGTGTATTTTTTACTGCATGTTATATAAGTGTACCAGTTCAAATGTTGAGCAGTATACTTCTATTAACTGTATTATACATACACATATCTGTAACTATGTTTATTAATAAAGAATCTTTCATAGTATATGTGCTTTTCTTTATTCCTTGTTCATTCAAATACTCAGTGCAGAGATGCCACTGGGCATGGTGTCACCTGGTTCGGTAATTCATGATATCATCCCATTGATATCAATTTTTTGACGCCGACCTTTATTTTTTGCTCGTCACTTGCAAACTTTTGTAAAACAAAAAAGAAACGTAATCCTTTTTAGAGGATTGTAAAAGTGAGAACCAAAAATAAGGGTCAACTGTCAAGGTTTTCTGTTAACAAACTTTCGGTGTTTCCAAATTATTGATACCCTCTTTACCCCCCTCCCCTTCCAAGTGACGCCACTGACTTGGTGACCCACGAGCCAGCATTAAAAAAATAATGAACAAAATTTGACCCACTTCTCAAAAAAGTTCGCCATCACTGCCCTATAACTTGGTAGACCGGGGTGGCGTAACCTTCCAAGCCCAGTCACATTGAGGTTGGATTCGGTCAGGCAGTGGTCCCATTACGTGTGGAGAAAGTCCGAAGCTGGACTAGGGGCACATCCCAGGCAAAATTACAAAATGAAACAGCAGTATCTCGGAACTTTAAAAGACCCTGTAATACTTAAGGGAGAGATATGCTCATATAGTTTAGCATTTATATTGCGACCAAAGTGACAAGAAATGAGTCATCACAAACACGTGGGCGAAATTGTAAAATGCATCTACAATTACCCGAATGTCACGCTGTAATCTAAATGATAAAATAAACAATAAATGAGCTAGAAAGATTCATTAGCGGAACAAACCTCTTTTTAATTAAAAGTAAATGTGAACGAAGTAATGAAAATGTGTTGGTTCTAGTGTACGTCACTGAATTCTTAGCAACGTGAAATTTGCACTCTTATCTTATCTCACCCCGGGTCGTATTTCTTTATTCCGATGTGATTATGAAAATGACTCATTTCATGCATTTTTGGCTGGGGTATAGAGGAAAAATTCACTAAAAGGACGTCATGGTACGAAAGGTTTAAACGGTTTATCAAATATCAAGACTTTTTATGATCTGTACAATTAACTAGAAAACCCCATTTTTATCAGTCTACTCTTTATTACTCTGACATTAACAATCTTTTCTCTGTTATTAAACCAAAGAACTACTTTCTTCTTTCTTCTGGCTGTTAACTAAAAGACTATTCCGTTTAGATGAATAAAGGTTGTAGACTCTAAGCATGCGGTCAAAATACATAACACAGTGAAGACTTAATAAGACATGGTATTATCCAAATTATAGACATTCTTCTTCTTTTGCAAGATAAATGAATTATTCTCTTTAGATAAGTATTATTATTTGTTAAATAGATTTTCTGATCTTTAATCTTTATTCTACATCCTCTCTTTCTTCCAATTCATCCTAGCGTTCTTCAGTAGTAATACAATTTCTGCATACTTTTTCTAAAAATAGATTACAGATGTCGTTAACATTCTAGGAATTACAAAATTACAAGATTTTATGTAGACAAACTTTTAGCATCAGTACGTTAAAGACTATTACAATGATTAACATTAGATGTTAACTAATACTTAATTTTTTAGTCACCAACAAGGAACTAGAAAAATTCCAAATCTAATTTTCTTCTTTATGTACCTAATTCTACGTCAATATCATTTTTGAGAAAATCGAGTGCTTTGAACTTTGGCATTGAGATTGTCAAACTTATTAGAGCTTTAACTATTAAAACCACTAAAATACAAATTCATTACGATAATGGGGAATTATATCAAATATTAACCATGAATAATTGATATAAAATTGAATTATTTTTATTTTAAGGTTATGCCTAAATAATAGCACTTATAAGAAATGTTTCGAAGAATACTTCACTTTTTGCCTGTTATGGGTATTTACTATTTCTGTAAACATTGTGGTACATCTAGGAAATATATCAAAGGCACTTTTTATTAAATTTAAAATGTAAAGGTGCATAAAGGTCGATTTTACAAAAAATATTTTACTGGAATAATGAATAGTTCAAATTTGAAGATAATTATGTATGTCAAATTTTAAATTGGCTCTATTTTGTTTAATATGCGGTTATACATTTTTTATTAATTTTTTTTATTTACTTGAAATTACATTATGTAAGATCTTCCAGATTAAATTGGCTTTGTAATGCTACTCACTTTCATTGTCAATGTCAAATATCTAGTCAATACAACTAATAGTCTATACAAATAATAGTGAATTATACAGGTATGTATCTTCGTTAATGTGTGCTTAGAATATGTGTTTCATATTCTTTATTCAGCCTACTATACATTTTTCTTTTGATTCTAGATTTTTAGCTGTAGCATGTCATTTTAAATTTGTTTTTTCAATCAATTCCCATCACCGGCACCCTTTTTGTCCTCACGTCTCTTATTCTTGGTCTATGTATGACTTAGTATGTTAGAAGTGACATTTCCGATTACTAGATCGTTTTCAATGCAAAACTCTATTATCATTTTTCTATTTAAAAATATTTTTTTATCTTCGTAAACATGACAAAATCATTCGATGCATCATTATAGGCGGAAAAGCGGGAAAAGTAACAGAAATATGTTGAGTTGGGGTAAAATTAAAAGCTTTTTCATAAATTTGAACTTTAACAACAAATAGTGGATATATTTTAATAAAAATATGGCAGTTACAGAATGGTAATCTATTAATCTATCTATCTCTTAAATATAAAAATATAAATTCTTTTCTACTGAAGTCTGTAGAATTCCCATATTTGGCAATCTATTTTGGCTAAATTACGACCTTAGATAGTCTTCTGCACAACATCTTAGGACAGGACATCACTATCTTACGTATTGTTAGAAAATGTTACTTTGAAATGTGCTTGAACTAAGCAAAATCCGTGAATCTGTTTTAAAAAATCAAAACACAACTTTCACCAATCAGTGGTGGCTTTTTGATGAAGTAGTAAGTGACGTACCCCTAACCTAATTACTATTTACATACATATTGCTACGATTGTTATTACTGTATATAATTAGGATGGCTCCTTAGGAGTTCGGGCAACAAGTTATTATGATTGATACAAATAAATTGATTGATATGAGAGTACAAACAAATTATACAGCAACAGACTTCGGTAGTAGCACAGTGATGATAGATACTAAATATAAACTACCTACATCTACCATAAAAAAAATCTGCCCCGGCTAATTACAAACGTAGTGAGACTTCTAAAACTCCACCACACTGAGTCCTTCAGGCGGATCGCTTGAATAGGGCACTAAATAAATATAGATCTAGGAAACACAAGTAATGTACACAATATTAACCAAATGTTCTTTAAATTGAAATGACAAAAAATGTATTTACAAATGAATACAAACAACAAAAGAATTAAAATATAAAAACAATAATTTTGGATACCAGGAGCAAATGAAAAATCAATCCTAAGACAGCTTAATGCCTTTTATCTGAGGAGTAATATTTCTGGCATCATCATAACCTTAATTATTAAAGTTTTATTTAAAATTAAATAAATACCTTAAATTTTTAAATCAAACCAATATTTGGCGCCAACAGTTTACTAACTGAAATTGTTACAAAACAGCAATCCTCTGTTTTTCATATGGTTTAGATACTAAAATGGTGGAAGAACCACCACCTACCTCTCTTTCAAATAACATCCAAATAAATAGTATTAATAAATAAAATTAAAATCGAGCTGCTTGTTTTAAAGTCCATTTAATGATTAATTTTTTTATAAATTCCCTTCCAAAAGTTCATTAAAAGTTCCATTATCCAAATAAAATTCTCTTCTCGTAATTAAATATTATTCCACAAATAAATCCACATCACGATTATTATATTAATTAAATGTAATTATTATTAAAAAGATATTCAAATTCAAAGAACTTCGATGACTATTTAACACTTTGACATTTCAACAAAATATAATCCAACATTTTTAACGTTTGATTTGATTACATTTTTCAAACTCATAACATAACCTTAAAATTTTTAATTTTTGCTCTCAATATGTGTTCACTGTTCGAAAGTTCTAAAATAACAGAGAGTTTGTTTCCAAAATGGTCGCTCATTTTATACCTTTTTTCGAATATAAGAAGGGTATAGTGATATTTTTGGTTACAAACAAAACAAATTTTAAAACTAAATACAACATAACCACCTAATTGTTTCTAACTATTAACTATTCTTTAAATAAATTACCTATTTACATCTTCCTATCTTGACAAAATCCAATCTTACATCCTAAATTAACATTATTTACCTACTTTTAGATATCAATGACATGAAAATAGTAGCTAAATTATATTATTTCAGATTGCTATGGCAAAACTTGCCTTAATTTGCCCTCAACTTTATTTTAATTGCCTAATTAGATCACGATTTCACATCGTTAGTTGAATAATAAGAAATTACCAAGATTCTAAGAAAAATCAACTTTAAAATTTATCCTTTTGCTGCCTAGTGTGTTCGAGAGTGCATGTTTATTAAATTAAAACCTTTTCTTTGGCTTTATAAAAAAATTTGAATAATTATTTTTCTCCTTGTGGTTATGCAACCCATCTAACATTCTCGTTGGAAACTCGTTGGAAAAAAATTTACCTGGTGGTGCATTCCTTCTATTACATGACAAATATCATGATAATATGTATCATTAGGATTAAATTTAATTCAATAATCCATTATTGCTGGATTTATACATTTATGCCTTTTATGTCCTGGATCTAAGGTTTCATTATTTTGTCTTAAGTTAAGTCTTTTTCTACATAGCCTTCTGTCTTTTCTTGTATTGATTTATTTTATTTAACACTTCCTTTCTTTCTGCTGCACCTTTCACTTCCTGAGTCAATGTTTTTGTTGGTTATTCTATATTCCTATTTGTGTTTGACTTTGCTTTATACACCTTCTTGGTTGTTTCCACTCACTCAGTCACTCTCTTGACTCATTCTTTTCATATCGATATCATATTCATTATTCATGTCCGAACTATCGTAATTGTTCTTCTGTATTACTAGGTCTATAGCCTATACTCCATGGATTACGTGTTCACGTTCTTTCTATATACGTATGTACATTTTTGTTTTCTCATTTCTTTTATTATTTTTTTATTTTAAGGCAATGTTTTTCTGTGGTTGTCCATAATTGCGATCCATTCCTTATTGGGGTTGCTACTTTCTTGCACATTTGTACTTGTGCTTTTTTTGATATTTCGTTGTTAGATGAGCACTCAGCTTTAATCCTATTAAATAATATGTTAACTGCTCCTATGTTTTCCCGGACTTCCTCATATACTCGGACATCCTTTGATATTACTTACCTAAGATATTTGAATGTTGTTCTCTGCTTTAATTCCGCTGCGTATAGTTTTACAGTATGATTCGTTTATTTTCTACTTACCAGGTTCTTACTTTGCAGGTTCTTACCAGTGGCGGATTCAGGCCCCACAAGTCAGGGTGCCCCGCAGAGGCCTCTTGCCAAGGACCGCACTGGACACGCGACAAATATAAATTATTGGTTGGGAATCACTTTCTCGAAAAAAGTGAAACAAGAAACAGATCCTATCGTGTCCAGGCGGGTAAAAAAGGTGTACGGTCGACGCAATATAGAGTTTTGTGCGAAAAGGCAAGCATTCAGAGTGATAGGTAAAATTTTATAATGGAATATATAGTTTCGCAGCAGACCTGCAAGGGATGTATCATCAATGTCGCTCCGAATGGCTCGCCTTCAATGCCTTCTAGCAAACTCTGCGCGGTCGTCTGACTTACATTCGGGGAAGAGGAATTGTACCATGCTTTCGAATGGGTGAAATTCCTTAATGTCATTTGTCAATTGTCAACATTTCCCAATGTTGAAACAATTTAAAAAATCTTAACATTACCAATATGTAATGCAACTCGAGAACGATCATCTTTGTTTTTAAACGTGTCAAAAAAGTTATTTAAGAAATAACCTTGGACAAAGTCATTTAAGAAATTTATCAGTAATATTTATTGAAAATGACATTACGCAAAATTTATGTTTTGAGTGTTTTGAAAATATTATTGATAAATTTGATGCTTCTAAAAGCAGAAAAGTTTCATTATAAATGAACTGATTATGGAATAAAATCTTTTTCTGAAATCTATATATATAAAAGGGAAAGATTGTCTGTCTGTCTGTATATATGTATGTATGCGATTTTCTCCGCAACCACTGGACCGATTTGGATGAAATTGGTATCATTGGAAAGGTCTTGGCCCAGAATAGCAAATAAGACCAAACTGGACTCTGATCGGCTATCGTGGTCCGAAATAACAGCGAAAAACCCATATATGGAAGTTAAAAATGGGTACTGAGATTGATGTGAATAGATATGTTGTCAATTGTCAAATTTGGTAATTTGACAATTACAAAAAGTAAAAACATGTAATTTCAATAAAGCGTAGCAAAGCGCGCCGGGTACTTGCTAGTAGTACATAAAGTAGAACTTTTACGGACTCATCTGTCATTTTTATTTGCATCGTTACACATGTATTTGACATATGTAGCACACAGCCACGTTAACTTAGTTACCTACTCTACTGTTATTAAATGCACATTTTGTATTTTAAATTCTTAATTTCACGATTTCAGAAAAAGCGTAACGTACACCTCAACACTAAAGCTGATTTTTTATCACTCGTTATGGCTGTCCAAAAATCTCCATATTCCTGATAAAAAAAGTACAACTTCATTTCGTATACAAATACCTAATTTCTCTACGACCACTATAGAAAATTACACATTTCACACAGTCTAGTAATGATGAAAATGGCTCACTGTTCATAATCTTTAAACTGTACGGAAATGACCGTGGGAAATGATTTCGCATCTTCAGTGGTTCTATTAAAATGCTATAGCTGTCAGCACATGCAATATTTCTAATTATTTAAAAAATACATAGTTACAACTTTTAAATAAAGATTTTTTTTTAAAGTTAAAATTGTTAATGGACGACTATTATACTCACAATTTTAAAGTGATATGTGTATAAATCACAGACATAATCCTAAGACAGCTGTTTCGAGCTTTTGGCTCTCCTCGGTTAGGGGCAGTTAGTCTGTGAATTCTATACATATCACCCGAGCGTTTATACTAGCTCGGAAATAACATTAACACCATCAAATAACTGTGATGCCTCCTGTAGGTATCAAACCGCACTAAGCAGCATAATTTGATTATCCAATACAGGAACATACAAAATAAAATCCGGTCGAGCGTCCGACCGTATAATTAATATAAATAAAATACAAAATGAACACAAACGTGTTTTAATAAAGTGAGTTTTTAATAAACTTAAAAGTTAAAAATTTGTAATGGACGACTATTATACTCACAATTTTATAGTGATATGTGTATAAATCACAGACGGCACCTCAAGACAGCTGTTTCGAGCTTTTGGTTTTCCTCAGTTCTCAGTTAGCGACAGCTCGTCTGTGATTTATACACATATCACTATAAAATTGTGATTATAATAGTCGTTCATCAACAAAACTAACTTTATTAAAACACGTTTGTGTTCATTTTGTATTTTATTTATGTTAATTTATTCTGTTGAATTATGAAACAGCCTTGGTAGTGTACTGTCTAGAGTGCTGGACTTTCACCCAAGCGGCCCGCGGTCGATTCCCGGTGCCGGCAGATCTGGTTAAGGTTTTCTGCAGTTTTCCTTAGCTGTGACACAAATGTGGGATTTGCGCTGTTCCATCTGTAAGTCGGCTGCAGCCGCATTTAGGGCCTACGTAATAATAATAATCGCCCCCTCCCTCCCGCACAAGCTTATAGCTTCTGGGGCCTGGTTTCCAGGCTATGGGTTGTAGCAATTATTATTATTATTATTATATTATGTTTTACTTTAAGTTATATTTTGAATGCAAATCCATATAGAGAAAATTATCACCCCCGCTGGAAATCGAACCTGGGCCTTCCACTTTTTAAGCAACATCACTACCTCTGAGCTACTGTGTCGACTACCAGCATATAAAGTTATTATTACCATATAAAGTTATACAAAAATTGTTATTGGATTATCGTAAAATTGATTTAACGATATATCTTTCTGATGGCTTTAATTCATACATTTAGAATAACTGGTCTATTACATGGAAATCTAAAAATGTTTTGGGAATTTATTATTTCAAATTACATTCAAATAAGCGCATTACATTACATTAACAAGCGCATATGCGCAATTGAAAAAAAATTTCATTCAAATGAAGCATTAGGTATTCAATATATTTGTAGAATTGAGGTTATGATTTACTTATATTAACAAAAAAACAGCGGCGGAACAACACGACGTCTAAATTGCATTTAAAAATGTGTCTATGACAATTAAAAAATTGAAGACACCAACAAAACTACTATTATTAATTTAAATAATTGTTCAAATTTCAGTATTAATTTTAAATAATAAACGATTATTACAATGAGTTACAGTAGAAATGCCTAAAGTGACCACCTTTGGGACTGACCCAAAATTTAAGCAGGTGTTCACTTAGGTTTCACGTAGATTGTCTCAAGATCATATGTTTAGCACAGATTAGTTCATTAATATTATTTTTAACATGGTACAGTTCTGTTAGAATTCCAGGGCAGTTCTGAATAGTAAAATGTTCCGCTGTTTTTCTTTCAAATTTAGTTCTTTGTAAACTTTTTTGAAGTCATCTTGATCGCACTAATTAACACAAGGGTTTCAATCAATAGATGAAACAAGACTGATTTTATAAAACAATTTTAAAACTATCCGAGGGTTACTAATGTGAAAATTTGTAGGTAATGAATTTCTCAGAAGCAGAGATAAAGTCTTAAAACTTGGAAATACCAGAACCTAACTGGTCACTATTAAGGGATTAGATGCATTCTTAGAAATTCTTTGAATGCAATTTACATGTACATGCCTATTTAAACTTTTAGAAGATTAGTTATAACTGTAAGTAAAGTAATCCCTTGGCTAATGGTCACATTACGCAAACATTTTGAAACATATATTTGAGGTAAATGTGGTCAATGGTCACAAAAGACAAGTGGTCAGTTTATACAGTATAAATTACATTAAAGTAATGGGATTTTTGCAGGGACTGAGAAAAAGTGGTCAATATGACCAGAGGGTCAGTTTAAACAAGTGGTCAGATTTACAGCTTTCACTGTATATGCATTTCTTAATTTTTACAACTAACACCTGTTTTAACAAAAAAGCAGCGGCGGAACAACACGACGTCTAAAATGCATTTAAAAATGTGTCTATGACAATTAAAAAATTGAAGACACCAACAAAACTACTATTATTAATTTAAATAATTGTTCAAATTTCAGTATTAATTTTAAATAATAAACGATTATTGCAATGAGTTATATGCATTTCTTAATTTTTACAACTAACACCTGTTTTCCACAAACTGTGGGCATTGTCTACTTTTGACAATCCAGCATCTCAATCTCAAATCATATTCTAGGTTAAATATTCGGATTATTAAAAAATCTTGAGGAGGAATTTCCTCCATCCCCCTCACCGTGAATTCGCGCCTGATATTAATAATTATATGTACTTAATTTTTGATAAAAAAATAAAAGGTATATAAATTGTAGTAATTGATTTATACTATGCGGCCTCAAAGATTTGTAACGCTTCAGGCCCCTTAAGTGTTAAATCCGCCACTGGTTCTTACAGAATTCTATGTTTTTTATGTAAACCTTGTACACTTCTGATCTTGTTTTGCTTAACTCCTCTGCTCTTTAAGATTCCCCATATATCCTCTCCATTGGTTATGTCGAAAGCTCTCTACAAGTCGATATAGCACAAATGCACCTTACCGTATTACTTTCTGGCTAATCTGCCTCAAGATAAACCTAGCTCCTTGCACACCTCTGTTCTGTATAAGTCCATACTGATTACCTTCCAATGTGTTTGCTAGTTGCCTTCTTACCCTAGTTTTTTTCATGCTTTTCTCGATTTACGCATCCCCATTTTTAGGCATTCTGTATAATATACAGAAAACCCTAGACTCCTCAGTGCGCCACATGCCACGTTTTTCACTGAGTCACTGGAACTGACTAAAGAAAAAGTGACAATGGAACTACGTATATGCAGTCGACCCTAGAAAACTTTCAGTCCAGGTCAGATTGACCTTCTACCGCCACCATTTACCACTACGGGGGGGAAGGGGCAAAAGCGAGACCCTTGCAAAAGTGACGACGAAACTATATGTTATCTCGTTTGTTAGTCTTCTAAGACTTTTTCTATTTTCATCACTTTGTTCATTATTTGTAGCATTGATCTAATCATTATTTCTATTTCGCTTTCCCTGTGTACTTTTATCACCCCTATTGTTTTTGATGCTTTTCCTACTTTCACTTCTTTTAGTGCTTTTGAATATCTTCATCATCATGTTCTTCTATATGTTTCTCTTTCTTTCTTATCTCATTGTATACTCGTTTCCTTCTTTTTTATGCTCTAGTATTCTCTTAAAACACTATTTCCACCTTTACATTATTTTCCTCCGTTATTTCACCGTTATTCCACTTATCTTATGTCATCCCTCAAATTCAGATTGTATGTCTTTCTTTTTTATAATTCCTTTTACTTTTTCCTTATTTTGTACCAAGATACTTTTTTATGTAATTTTCGTTCCTTTTACTGCCATTTTTATTTGTTATTTGTGACGTTCCATATCTATCTTTTGCTGCTGTTTCAAATACTTAAGCATCTTTTCCATGTTCATTTTTCTGTTCCAGTCCTATAGTTCTTAATTCAGTCTTTTAATTTTTCCTTTGTTTTCAGATTATTTTAGCTGTAGCTAAGAATATTACTTACTGTGTATGTTCTTTTTTGATTTGTTCTTTTCGTTTTGTTTTCTTCTTTTGTTCTTTTCGTTTTGTTTTCTTCTTTTGTTCTTTAGCACCTTGCCCTCCACCCAATAGGATTTCATGTAACTTAGCATGTAGTAGATGCATAGGCAGCACTCTAGTAATGCGAAACAGCCATCTTGTAGTAGCTACATTTGTTTTTTCTCAAAAACTAAACACCTTTTATTTGTGGCCATCCTTTCATTTCGCCCTGTATATTTTTGTTAAATATTTTTATTAACATCAGAATTTCTCCTTCTAATTTTTCAGGTTTTCCTTATCATCTTACTTGTGATCTAGTAGTGTACTGTTGTTTTTCGTTTTTAACCAGCTCTCTAGCATCTATAGCTTCTCTATTTTTATCATCTTCTGTTTCTTCAGGTGCGTCGTATTAGTTGGTTCTACATATTCTTTTTCTAGCTGGTTTGCACACAAAATTTCTAAAAAATTCTGTCTACTTTTCCCATTATTTGTTATTAACCACCGATCAGTTTTAATTGCTTTTAATCTGTTATAAGTCCTTTCTAAAACAATTTACAGTTGCTGCGATGATCTTCTATTTCTTTTTAAAGTCTTTCCGTCTTCTGTTTAACTTCCAAAACCATTTTATTTTATTTACTTATTTTGGTGGGGGATGACTATGATTCTCTTTATCACTGTGGATGGGTCATAGCGGATTATGTCTGGATTCAGTACGGAGAGATTATCGACATTATCGAGACATAAAATTAAAAAAATGATTGTGGTAGCACAATCAATAATGTATTGAAGCTAACGATTCAAAGCAGGATCCTAGCGAAAGTCACCAAAGTAAATGAAGGAGCATTGTCACTTCCTGACTCCGTTATCGTAGATTGGTATGAAGATGTAACAATAAATGAAAAGGTTGAAGATTTAGATAATGTCGTCATGGGCAGTTTTGTGCCTGTAAAGTTTCCAACCAAGTAAAATATTCCGTGGGCAAGAGACAATATTTGTTGTCCTACAGAATACAGCATAACTGTCTTAAGGAAACACGGAACAAATATAGCGATATTAATGTTACACTAATTTCTTTGTTCACTTTTAAAAGAGGTGGCCACTGTTCCCATGTCTCCGTTAAAAAATCACATCCGGTTCATTTGAGTAACATTAACGACTTCAAGCTGGTCAATTAATAAAGGTTAGAGATGAAATTTAGAAAACGTGGTTACTGTAACACTGTATGATATATTGTATTTGCTGAAAAACTTGCCTGCAAAAGATAATATCAATCAGTTACGTGATTGCATCAGAAAACCGAAAAAGCTATAAACGTACGGAACCTGACATTTGGGCGCGGCCGTTTAGGCGTGGCCATTTGGGCGCGACCGTTTCAACGCGGGGCACTTCGGCGCGAGGACACTTCGGCACAGGGACACTTCAGCGCAGGGACACTTCGGTGCGAGAAATTGTCTAGTATTATTGTAATGAATAAAATCTGTAGGTACTGTAGATACTTACAGGTAATAAATACAGTATGATCGATAAAATACCGTATTCGATAAATACGGTATGAGAAAAAAACTCAATATTTGCCAATCACAAAAGCTCGTGTGTACTGCCAGATTCAAGAGAAAATAATTCTTCTGAGCTGCTAAAGCATTAAAATCAAAATTCTTCCGCAAATCTCTGCATAAGGGAATAATTTGTAATGAGAACTTAATTTGTTTATTATAAATCCCTTATTGTTTATAAGAAGATCATGTTAATATAAAATTTAAAAAACCAAAAATTTTATAAAATCAATTAAATGAAATAGGAAAGTTTCAGTACCACTGATAAATACGTGTCCCACTTCACGATTAGTCTAGTGCTTAAAGACAAAAAGCACTGTAATAACGGAATTTAACGAATCCAATGAAGGTGTATGTGTGTACATAAAAATAAAAAAGGTGACTCTGATAATAGGGTAGCTTGTCCCAAAAAATTACACTAATGGTCCAAAAAAAATTATTTAAAGATCTCCGAAAGTTTTACCCTAATTTGCGGCAGAAAAATGCGTACATGCCCCGAACTGCTTTTAGTCGCAGTGTGCTTGCGCCTAAGTGTTCCGGCGCCGAAGTGTGCCTGCGTCAAAGTGTCCTTGCGCCGAACACCCCAGCGCCAAACTGTCCTCGCGTCGAAACGGCCGCGCCCAAATGCCCTAGACCGTATAAACGTATATTGATATAACCCTAAAATAAGGTGACCACACGTACTGCTTTGGGCAGTATAATACTGTTTTGACTACAATACTACTCAATTGACATGTACTGCTGCGGTACTGCTGTCCATGTGTCATGCACTTCTAGTACTGGTATTAAAAATCACTGCACTGAGTGATTTTAATGGGTATTGCTGAAACGTAACATAACTGGGAAGAAATTATGAAAACTGTATAGTCACAGAAAAACTTCAAGTTCATGTTGACGATAACGAACTGGTTGATGAAGTTCAACACGTGAATACATATTTTTCGGCAGAAACAATTAATGAATAGAAGGATACGCAACACTTCAAGCGCAACACATTCCCTCGGAACATTTAAAAATACTAGTGGAATTTGCAATGTGTCTACAGGTCAGTAATTCCACTATCACAACCCAAGTAGCGCTGGAATAGAAATTCATATGAAAGCTACTTACGAAAGTATCTAATTCTTTCTTCATGCCCAGTTATTACTTCAAAGCGATACTCGGTGGCATGTAATAATTACGTGCCCTGCTGTATATCTTTGGCACGTTAAAATTAGTACATAAAAAATACATCGTTTTCATGTCTTCTTCATTACCATAACTTTCACATGCTTTTGATGAGTGTGTGAATAATTGAACACATTTAATTTATAAATTCCCTACACTGGAAAAACGTTTAGTCGCATTTTTAGTGCGATGAAAATAGGTAAAAAATGTATACTTTTCGTCATTTATATAAATGAATCTTTAAATGAAAATTTTAAAATTGATCAACTCTAGTGCGTCAGATCATGATTTTTGTGTATATTTACCATAAACCAAAATGTGACAATTTGAAACTAGAACGTTCATCTATTTATTGTTAGTATTTTTACACGTTTGTTGCCTGTATTTACAAATAATTATTTATATTAAGTTATTATTGTAAGATAATCAATAATTTTAATTATTAATAAATCATTAATAATAATTAGGTATTGTAGCGCGACGGGGTGTTCTCGTATGTTCGGACGGTCAAGCCAATTCGCGCTAAAGACGAATGTGTTTTGGTGGGCCCCCCGAGTGAAGAGTAATACTTTTTTTATAATGTTCTTTGTCTAAGTTCTTCTTGTTTTATACTAATAATGGAAATATAGAACACGTTCTCTTGTCGACTACACAGTTGTTATAGTATTCTTTAAATTAATATTTCAGTATTGTAAAAACTTGTTTGTTAAATGGGTGAATATCTGCTATTTTATTTTAGTGTGTCTCTGCAAATATTTAATGAACTGTAATTTATATTATAAATATTAAATATTCGTAAGGTAGCAATAATTCTGCACTATTAGGTACGTTGGAATTTAAGAGGAAAAGTATTTACAATTTTCTAGCAAAAATATTTGAATGCTGAAAATGTCTCTACCCTGGCCTGTCTTTTCATGTATAAAAGTTTGATTTGTTTGTTAATTACTAACTTTCCAATATTCAAGCGTTGGTATTATTAAATCAGAAAGTTTCTTAGTATCACTAGAAGGTAAGAAATAGTGAAGATTAATACACAAAGTTAAATAATTGAAATTTTCTTCATTGCCCATGAATTTAGTGTCTCCTACCCTGCTTTTTTATATCTCTGATCAAATTGTTACTACCCTGGTTCTTGCGCAACCCCCTTGGGTTGCAATTTTTCCTTGGTCACCATGAAACTCCGAAAATACGTAATGTTTACTGGCCCACTTTAAATTAGTGTGAAAATAGGAATTACTTTTTAGATAATAAAACACACAAACTTATTCTTATATTTTTTTTGGTCACAAAAATGGGTAGCCAGCACACAAATAGCAGATATTCACCCAAATAAACTAATTTGAACTAATATTATTTGCACATTATTTGCAAATGAAATCTTCAAGGACAGATATTCCTTTAATTCCAAAACGAAAAATACAGTGGCATAAGTAGCAAGTAATACATACATACTTTTCTGATCATTTTTGTACATCACTTTGGCATGTAAAAAGAATGCGAAGAAGACGGACATTTGATCTGTATGTCACGTGAAAATTACATCTTTTTTATATACCTTTTTTTTCTTGAAATTCTTAGGATGTAATTTGTGGCAAGCGAAAATTACGTAATTTCCCTGTAATAGTGTATTATTATTGATTTTTAGAGCAGTGGTGAATCTAGACTGAATATTGAAACATTATCAGCAGTCATAGCAGTAAAAGTAAATCTGAATTAAACATGCGAAGAATTTTCTAATGTTTTACAAAAAAATACTAAATAATAACATCATATTAGCTTTGCTGTCCAAATTATTGTGAAACCAGTAGTACTTTTGGAAAATATCCATTCAAATAAAAAATATGTTTATAAATAATAAAAACTACATATGTATGTATATTGTAAAAAGTAAAATTATATCGACAAATTTCTTATTTAATAACATATAAAAATGCTTTTAGCCCATCAACATCCACCACATATTGAGTTCTTGATGTACTGCTTTCCAATTTCAAAAATCTGGTCACCTTATCTAAAAATGCAATAAATTGGGAATGCAATTTATAAAATAAATAAATGATAAATAATTTAATCTCAAACATAATAATTTCTAGATATTTGCAAAGCTGGGTGTTTTTATCCCACTGTGCGTCGTGTAAAATCTGCAATAGTTGAAGTAATGCAATAAAAAATGATCATGCAAGTTTCGCGACTAAGTTTGTGTTTCAAAAACAAAATTATATCTGATAAGATTTTCCATTTAAAGAGTTTCCTCGCCTTACATAGATAACGGATTCTATTAATAAAACAGCTAGGTAACATTGTTTTTATTGTTTCTAGAAATTAATCACGTTCTTTTTTATTGCAATTAATGATAAAACAGTGAGAAGAGCGTTTTCGTGTAAAAAAGAGAATCTGCACTTTAAAACTTTTTGCTGATAATAGTCTAGTTGAAATTTGAGAAATTCGCAAATAATTCTGCATTTATACGTATTTATAGTTGTAAGTTGCCATTTATTGAACGACCGTAATTTCGCTTTCAAGTGCAGACTCATTACCACATACAAATAATCTTTCACTGACTAGGTTTAGCAAAACGGTGTTAAGAATGCATTTTAGAAGGACTTTTTTTGTAATTTATATAATGGTTGAATTGATAGCTGAGATATGGTGTATCATTACGTCATAACATTTCATTGTACTATACAAACATAACCTAATATTACTAACTTTTAAAATTTTGTGTTATTATAGATACATTTCATTAAATAACTAATAAATAACTTTTAGTAGGACGTTAGGGTAGGACCAGTTGGGTTGGCTATTGTATTATTAGGAATGGTCAAATACTTACAATTATATTATTCAATGTCATAATAAGATTAGCGTTATTATCTAAATATATGGTACAAAATATATACTGGCATTGCAAGGTATCGTTCTCTATTTTTATTTCAAGTACAATCAATTGACCAAAAATTGGGTCAAATGATAATTTTTGTTTTGTCTAATATTTAATAGTACCCTGTAAAATGACTATTTTATAGTATATTTCACATGTTTCTATAGCAAAGTATTGTATGGTTTATTTCAACTACATAGATGGGATCAATAATGGTATCCCTCTATTTTGTGTAATGTTTAATATTCCGCTACTGCACTTGCAGGTATCGCTTTCTATTGTTTATTTCAAACGCAACCAACTGACCTAAATTGGAGTGAAATGATACCCCTATTGTGTCAAATATTTAATATCCTGAAATCTTGGCTATTCTTTATCTCACAAGCTTCTGTGGTACAGTATCGCTTTATATCGTTTGTTTTCAATACAACCAATTGACAAAACTGAGGTCTGATTCTACACCTCCTTGTTTAATATCCTGTAAACATAACAATTATATATGTCACATAATTATATTGCACGGTATCACTTTCAATTGTTTATTTCAACCTAAACTGGGGTGAAATGAGACCTATTCTGTCAAATATTTAATATCCTGTAATCTTGCCGATTCTTTCTCTCGTCTGATATTCCCAAGATAAAAGCGTACGTACCGCTTAAATAACGAAAGATAGAATGGGCAAAAACGCCATTTTCATAATGTGATGTTTAGAAAATGGCGGATATTTTGCACCCTTGTTTATAAGCTCGAGATTTTTGGTACGCGTACGCTCGTGACGACAGGATTTAGTTGACGTGCATAAAATGTGAAGTGAAGCTCATGCAATTTCTGTAATATATTCATAATAACACGCACTGGTTGATGCCCCGGCCTGATGTAAACTGTAAACAAAGTACAAGGTCAACGAAAACACGCTGGCAATTTAAATAGTCTAACGGTGCTGCCACGCGGCGCGGCCCGGATAGTCATTCTAACATTTTTAGAAGTTCCGTGGGGGTCAAGGTCAAACGACTTTTATTTTTAACCGTTTAAACTTTTTCCAATCGTAGGTATTGGTGTTAATTCACCGACAACTGCATGTATGTCGTGCCAATGACCAAGTTTACTCAACTGTACTTGTTTTTTGTCTCTCTACATATTATTATGTATTTCGAACATTCGCGGATCGCATTGTCTATTACCGCTCCTATTTCCGTGTCGTTCTATTTTCTGCTAAATAACCTGATGGGTTCTTTGAAACAATTTGGTGAATGACCGCAAATTGGTGTCTTTGACACACTATTTATAAACAACGAGCGCGCAAACAACTCGCCAAAATTTTTACTTTAATTAAATTTTTTTATACTTTTTAACCTCCACTAAGTAAGTCGAGTTACTTTACTTTACTTTATCTTTTGCAAGTAGCGTCATCAACAACTTTTGCAAAATTTCCCACTCAATATTGTTGTCACTAAAATGACGTCACAAGTGTTAATTGATTGTATATTTATAGGAGCACATCAGCGTTCATTGATCCATCTATTGGGTCTATCTCTTTTTCTGAACGTCTTAATTTCCATAATATCCAAATTCTCCCACGGATGCAAAAAATCGATAACTTTTAAGCTATTTGCGGTAGACACTTCCACATTTGATTTCTCTCACATCAGTAGTAGACATAGACATCCTATCCGGTTTCTTCAATAAATGGATGCTTTTGTCCAACAAAACCCTTAAAATTACTTACTACTTACCCCCCATCATCTAGAGACCTTCAATGTGTGAATAGCAATTACAACCGTAGAAAATCAGAAAATATTGCGATAATTTAGAAACCCAGGAATTGACAGACATCAGCAGGTAATAACGATGCATGTCCAACAGATTCATAATATATAACGGAGGTAACCAAACCGCCTCGAATTCTAAGAAAAGTTTAACTAATCCATTGAACAGTTAGTTATAACTTATAACCATAATGTCTTTCCGAAATACTCACTCACCATTTGAAACCTTGAAATCTCGGCAAAAAAGCGTCTTGAAGAAGCGAGTAATTACCTTAGTTGTTGACAGTTTTGTTAGTTTATTGTGTCAGTAAATCAACATTTTTGAGTGTCATTTTTATATTACCTCTACCTTTAACTTTAGGAATCTTCGGCATTTCAAATAACTATTTAGGGGTAAAATTTAAAAGGATCCCATATACTAATATAAACCGAAATGTGCACCTTCTTTCAAACAAATTACGTTTGCAAGTAGTTATGTAATGAAAAATCTTTTTGACGATACTAGACATTTGTGATGTGTGCGATTAAATATGTTCCTCCATATATGAGCAATAAAACAGGATGATACAAAAACCTGTACGAGACATAAAACCATGCAAGTCCTCTCTCTTTTACTGTTAATCACTTTTTTATTCTGCACACTTATTACTTTCTTGATGCATGGAAGAATACAGTTCGTTTTCAACATGTGTCTTCATTGTTGCTTACATTCCAGGTTTCTTACATCAGACCATCCCGTTATTTGCACATAGAAAAACTGCATATCTTTTATTTTGGTCACGATTTTACCAGAAGTGTTAGGCAATATCAGTTCAATGTTCGGAATCACTAAAACGTTGGCCACGGTTTTTGTTAATTAACTTACGAGAATCCGTACGTAACACTTCTATGAGATCAAGTTTATAATTTTGTTTTTGTTTTTTATTGCAATTTTAGTTGAAACTTGACGCAATTCGCAATGTAATGACCTACATTTAAAATCGAGCCCTACATGAAGGAAGAGTCCGGAACATCCCAATTCGCTTTGGCCCTGAAAAGAAAAATGTGGTTGAGTACTCAGGAAGCAACAATCATCATGAGTAAAATATAATTTAATCAAACGCAAGTTCATTGGATTAACTTTTCAATTGGTAAAGTTCAATTATTACCCTTATTACCCTGTTTTGAGTTATTACTGTCCCTATCCATTACATCACGTTTGGCGAGTATCTTAAACAGTCTTTAAGTTTATAGACTGAGGAGCATGTAATAATTTTGAAATTTAGATGTGGAGTCCAATTGGTTAAATTTAGTACGAGGGTAGCCGTATAAAATCCTGCAGCTTTTTTTCGGGGGAGCTACATCCGAATCAAAATACAAATACAAGATTTTCACATAACATAGATTTTGACACTATAAAAAATCACCCGGGGCCTTCAGCCCGATAGCCCCCCCCCTAAATACACCACTGGCTGAGAGATTGAAAGAATTATTCGTTGTTTACATTTCGACTCCTCCCCACCGAAGACTGTAGTAACTCAATTTTAGGCGAATACATATCTTGCGGTTGTACATTTTCTTCCCCAATCAAATTCTCAAATCTGTGATCGCAGTAACTCAATATTTTAACGCTTAAAAATAAGTAGAGTTGATTTGGCAACAGTTGAAATATGTAAATTGTGCAGGGAGATTTCCCAAGATGATTTTCTACGATTTTAAATAACACCGAACGGTCTCCCAATGCTATTGGAGATAAAGTGTTGAAGTTCGTGAAAGACGAACAAAATCTGCAGTTGATACTGCAATCTGCAATTAATAAATACTTGACTAAAATTTCGATGCCACAATGCTATGCTCGCATTGGGTTCCCATAACTTAACAAAGCCTCAAAAGATGAGGTATTTGCATTGTTGCAAAAGAATTGTACTGAAATTTGCAAACGATCGATTAAAACATGTATATGATATCCCCACAGCTGAAGACATGCATTTTTTACTGCAATCTCGAGACTAAGCGACTATCGGAACAATGAATTTTCCAAAGCAAAGAAACATCAGTGAGATATTTGCGGTTTCGGAGTGTAGGCAAGAAGATGACTCCTTGACTGGTCAGATCACCCTATGATAATTCTTGGAAGATCGTCGCATAGTAAATGCTGACTGGTATTCCACCATTTATCTACGAGAAATTCTAGAAAAAGCAAGTGATGAACGAATAAATGCGTCATCCCACGCCCCTTCTGAAACAACGACAACGGTGTCCTTTGCAACCCAGGTTCGAATTATTGAGTTACCCACCTTACAGTTCGCATTTGACACAGCAAGGTTTCTTCTTGTTGCCCACAATCAAGAATAAAATACGTGGACCATTATTTAACTCTCCTGAATGTGTTGTCGAGGAATTCAGTGATATAGTCGCAGAGGTGTTAGCAAACAATGGACCAAGGACGGATGAATAAGTGCATAGAATATAAGGGTGCATATTTTGAAAAACAATAAACATAAAATCACCTAAATATTGTTGTCTTATAGTTGTTTCTGCGTTATACATATCCTCTATTTATTTGGCGCGTTTAATTTCGTACTCATTTCTGAAAAAATTATTTTTTAAAAGATCACTTATCAAAAAGCTCATTTTTAAAAACAGCTACCAGTTACAACAATCATCTTAAAAATCTCACTTTAGGAAAGCTCAAATTTAAAAAGCTCGTTTCTAAAAACAATTTCACTTCCGGTAAAGTTCAGTTTTCTCAATCTCATTACTAGTACCAAGGTGGCATCTGGAAGTTTGAGAAATTGAATTGACGTTGAATTCTTGGAACGTTAAGGCCAATGACTATAGACTTTTTTTTACTATTTCTACTATTTGAATGCTGCTCAAACGTTCTACTGTATGCTCGGGCATAATCTTTCTCATTTTGTAAAAATTATTTTCCTCAAATTTCAACTACAACATATTGTATTGTTGATATCATTATGTGGCTGCAAATTGGCGACATCGTGATATATTAAATATACCTATTTTTTCAATTTTCTATATCTAAACTACTCAGCTTTCTTACTGTTTTTTGTTTCAGATGCATCAGGCGTCCGTCCAAGAGTTACGACCAAACCACGCAGAGAGGGGTTCTGAAAACATCCGTTTATTGGGACCGGGCTCGATTGCCGTCCAGCCGCTGTGTATGAGCGTTAAAGATCCCGTGGTGGGTTTTGCTTCGATTATGTACTTAATGCCCCTTACCTTCTATCACCATCTCCATCAAGTACAACATTACCAGCAACGACGCCGGTTGCCTTCAAGTCAACTACCTCAAGTGACGTCGGCAAATGCATTCAGGTCAAGTTCTGCGCCGAATACGGAACTTGTATTAAAATTGGAATGCATGTAATTAAGTCCTATGCAATGCCTTCTTTGGTGATAAATAGTGTAGCTGGTTGTGTATGTGTAAAAAATAGTCGTAAAGACTTAAATCAAAGACAAACTAATAAAACATCTCTAGGTGATAGCATGTACACTAGGGTAGTCCAAAAAAACAAAGTCGAGAATTGTATGCTCTCACCCCCTAGGTTATTGTACATCGAAAAAAGTACCCCTATTTTCTTATTTTGAAATCGGACGATATTTAGTGGTGCCTCAAAACCCTTGAGGTTTCCCATGTACTTTATACGGGAAAAAACACTTTTTCGTAGATTTGATATAGAATCCTAGAAAATAAATATTTTTCAACCGGACGACTCTGTTTCTCTTCAGAAATGTTCAGAGAATGACATCTTCATTTAAATTGAATATATTTTAGAAAAACTGCAATAATTGATGGTTATAGTTAGAATTTTAAAAGTGCCCGTATAATGTGTCCATGGACAGTGGTGGATTTAGCACTTGAGAAGCCCCACGCGCAATTCGATTTTGAGCCCCCCCCCCTCTAAATATTTTTGATTTTTATACTATAGCACTCGCTCTACATTTGGTGTTGCAATTTTAATCATTTTGGTTGCGCAATTCTTTCATAATTACTTTAACTAATGTTGAAATGAAAAGATGGCACAAATCCACCATCCCTTCCAAATCAAACAATAATACACAAGAAATTTTTAAACCAAAGAGCTAAAATACCGTGATGAAATGAAACGACATGCAATTTTTCGAAAAAAAAATCAAACCTCGAAAAACTTTTGTGATAGAATGTGCATTTTGTAATTATATTTTTTCTGTCGCCATCGGCTTACATTACATTCTGTTAAGCCAGTTACTCATTATGCCTGATTTGTAAATTCGTGGGTATGTGTACACTTGTGTGCGTTAAAATTTGGTGCATCCGCAACAATGCGTTCCGGTTCGCCCACTTGGCGGAAAATTGCCCGCATCAAAGGAATTTTCTTAGTCCCGAATCGTGTACAAAATTAGTGTGCTAATGTATGTATGTACAATGTTTAATCACATCATAAAAATATACAGCATACCACCTCGATGGTCGGCACTTGGAAGTTGATAAGACGCTTCGCATATCACAAGCAACAGTGACAAACCACGACCAGTTTGCCGAGCCTTGCCGTTTGTCATTGTATTGCATGGCATTCGTAGCCCGTTGTTAAGCAGCCCGAGAATCAACAAGGTTACACACGGCCGCTTTCAATATTTGCGAGAGTGCACCTACTGGTTATAACTATACTGTGGTATAATCTCGCAATCTTTACACTTTAAATTATGTGCATGACGAACTATACGCATCGCGCATTGACGCGTAGTGAGTACTCGGCTTTACGCTAAACCCGTTAAACTAAGCAGGTGGCACACTAGATAGCGCCGACACAAGTGGCCGATTCGAGATCTTGTTTACGTCTTTTCATGCACGAAAGTTCCCGAAACCTGAAAGGTCCGAATATAAGAGACCCTTGTTTTTTGATTTTTTTGGTGGAAAAACTCGCCTTGTATTCGGGTTAATACGGTAGTTAAATCATACACCGCACCTTTTCGATATGATATGAACTCATAATCCCACTGAAATCTACGGATTATGAAAAAAGTGATAAAGTACATTGATGCAAGAGAATGGAGGAATGAGAAGGTAGTTAGATCAAACAGGAATGTAGGAACCAGGTGAGATTAGAAGTTATTTATCTGCTGTGTAGTGCTATTCATCAGGAATCTATGAAAGATTTTCTCTCATTTGTAGAGAACTGCATCTAAGTTTGCATCTTGGATTTTTGTTTTGAACACCGGTGATTCACTATAACTTTATTTTTTCAATAAACACCTACATGGTGTTCGGGATATTAAAACTAGTCACAAATGACTAACCAATAATTTGAATCTGATAAATCTTAATAACTAAACATTTATAAGCTAGAGTTCAACCAATGATGTCCTTTAGTTTGTACTGGCTGCTCAAAATACACTTATACTACTCACTCGCGCACAATGCTCTGCTTTTAAACAAAACACTACACAAGGTCAAACGGTTTGGTCCTCTTCAGTCTTCGGACAAGATGTTGGTTATCCAGTAGCTGAAGGGCTTCTGCGTTGACGTGATGGTATAGTCTGGCCTGATGTTTGCCAGCGAATCTTTTTATCTCCTCTCGAACCATTGGGATGCCAAGATCACGATGGAGGTCCTGGTTTTGTACGTACCATGGAGCATTTACCATGTTACGCAGCACTTTGTTCTGGAAGGTCTGAATTAGTTTTATGTTGGAATCTTTGGCACAACCCCAGAGTTGAATTCCATAAAGCCGAATAGGTTTTAAAATCTGATTATAAATAAGAATTTTATTGCGTAATGACAGCTTGGAATTTCTACCAAGGAGCCAATAATATTCTTTGTATTTCATACCAAGTTCAAACCGTTTCTTCTTAACATGTTCCTTCCAGCGTAGCTTACCATCCAAGTTCATGCCAAGGTACTTAGCGTTGTTTGCATGAGGTACAATGTTACCGTTGATATTAAGCGAAGGGGGGTCCGTCAACATTTTATTGGTGAAGTAGACATGGATAAATTTAAGTTCATTTAGTTTTATTTTCCATTTTATTGTCCAATCAAGAATTCTGTTACTAGCATTTTGCAGCTTAGCGGTAGAGGTTTCAGAATTGTGTCCAACTGCAAGCAAAGCCGTGTCGTCAGCAAATGCTGTGGTAGTCACATGTCTTGTTTCTGGCAAGTCACTGGTGTAAAGGAGGTAAAGTAATGGTCCCAGGACGCTTCCCTGTGGTACACCTGCACTTATTTCTTTGAGATCTGAATATTCGTCTTCTTGTTTGATGCGAAATAGTCTGTCTGATATGTATGATGATAAAACTTCAACATATTGTTTCGGTAGCATTCTTTTTAATTTATGGACTAGACCATCGTGCCAAACCTTGTCGAAAGCCTAGGCAACATCGAGGAAGACAGCCGAGAATACTAATTTTTCTTCAAGAGTTCTCTCAATGACAACAGTAATTCGATGCACTTGATCGATGGTGGAGTGTTTCTCGCGGAATCCAAACTGAAAATCTAGGATTAAACTATTGTTTTCTATTATAGGCCGCAGTCCTTTCAATAGTAGTATTTCGAACAGTTTCGAGATTAATGGAAGTAGAGAAATAGGTCTATATGATTTGACATTATTTACTGGTTTACCAGGTTTTGGTAACATAATTACTTCTGCCACTTTCCAGATAGCAGGAACGTATCTGAGACGAAATGCTGCATTGAAGAGATAAGTAAGCATCACTGTTCCTTTCTTCGCCAGTTGTTTCAAGATTTATCCAGTAATGAGATCAAAACCAGGGGCTTTTTTAGGATTCAGATTAGTCTTAATTTCATTGGCCAGTTCTTTCGGCGTAACCAACATTATTTCTTCTGAAACTGGATCAAATGTGTCCTTAAGTAATACATCTGACTGGATTTGATTTGGTTTAAAGATATTGGCTAAGTGATCAGCAAACACATCAGCTTTTTGTTTATTACTACGAGCCCATGATCTATCTTCCTTCCTAATTGGTGGAATAGATGAAACAGGTCTTCTAATTCTTTTGGTGGCTTTCCATAAGGAATAGTCCGTGGTTTCATCTGCAGACAAGTCTATTAGATATCTGCTTATGGAGTCCTCTTTCAACTTCTGAATCTCTCTTTTAAGCTTCTGAGTTTTATTATTTAAAATAGTTTTATCCAACGGGTTTCTTGAATGCTGCCATTTTGTTCTAGCCTTTCTTTTATCTTTGATCAATTCTCTAATCTCCAGTGGGTAATTATTCCCTTTGGTGACATATGTAATTTCCTTGGTGTTGCTAGTCGCCGCCGATTGAATGATTCGGAGGAACTTCTCAGCTTCATTATCCAATTGGTCCTTGGACTTTAGATTGACATTCAAGTTGATATTATTATCAAGGTCAATTTTGAAGCTTTCCCAATCAGTAGTTCTATTAACTAATCTTGGCTGGGTTTCTTTTTTGATAATTCTTTCACTGAGTGTTAAAATAACTGCCGAATGATCAGAGTTTAGGTCGAAGTTTTCCTGTAAATCGACAAAGTTTGGTGACACTTTTCTTGTAATAAAAAAATCTAGCAAGTCAGGTATTTTATTTAAGTCTGTAGGCCAATAGGTGGGCTTGCCTGTAGAATGAAAATTGCAACTAGTTTCACCTATTGCCTGTCTAAGTTCTTTACCTTTGGTTGTGGTCAGGCGAGATCCCCAATCTACATTTTTAGCGTTATAGTCTCTTCCCAATATGAATCTCTCACCCATATGATGTATAAGTTCAAAATATTCCGGTCGTTTAAGGTTATATTTGGGTGGACAGTATACGGCACCCAAATTAAATGTTTGTTTGGTTGATTTGATGCCTACTGCAGTAAGTTGTATTTCTTCAAATTGAAGGTGACATTCTTCATAATAATTAATATTGTTTTTAATTAAGATTGCACTACCTCCCTTAGCTTGGTTTCTTGGATTCACTATAACTGATTAAGAAAACCACACACAGTTTTATTGTCACGTTATTAGCGATTGCAATACTCTACAGTCATCCATTTTGAATCCATGTAACTTGAATGACCCTGGCAACTTTTTGAGATATTTTCGACTTTGCATAGTTACTATCTCCAAATACGCCATTGCAGCCTATGATCTTAATTAGAGAGCATTCTATCATAAAGCAAAGAGTCAATGAAAAATGAAAAGTCATTGATTCAGCCAAAATTAGAGCCATATCCTGCAATAGCTTTGACAAGGCATAATTCGATTATTCTATATAGAAAAATCCTATGATTTAAACTTGTAATTCTGACTAGAACTAACGAGGAAATATCAAATGCAGTGTTTCGAAATACGTGGGATAGATAATGGCTATAATAAATAGGTTTCAATAGAAAATAATGCGTCCACCCATAATTACTTGATAATTTTCTTTCCTACCATGGAAAATATTTATAGCGTTGTCATTGCTGTTCTATTTTCATTAAGGTATGATATGATTAGCTAACTGTACCGGTGTTTTTAAAGTTGACGTGAGCCTAAATATTTATAAAAGATGTTGAATTAATTTGTTTATGTTTTTAATCCACTTTAAATAAAACTGCAAATGAAAATAAACTATGTTTTTATTATACTACAAAAATAATGTTTTAATAACTAATAAAATGAAGATGACAAAAATTTATAATTTCGATTTTATTTTTGTTAGTTAAGTTTTCTGGTTGTTAGCTCTAATCAACTTCTGTGACAGAATTAAGGTTTTATAGTGGAGTATCTTTTATTTGAATAAAATTGATTTCCAATTTGGCATAATTGAATCAAGGAATTCAAAAATTCGCTAATTCCAGAATTCGTGTAGATGTAAGACGTAGCAGGTATCAATCATATCAGTTATCACAATCGTCATCATGAGCCGAATACGGCATACGTTAGTACAATCTCAGAACCGAATACTCTGCTCCAAGATCAAACTGGAAGTCGGTCTAGGATGATTTATTTTAAATTTCCATACATCATCGGACAGAATTCATATGTCGATAGCTCACATCCTCCTCAACAAATAAACTTATGACCGATATGGCTGAACATATTCAGTAAGGTGGTCGTTTTTTTGGAAAAGTGAAAATTTTATCGATCTCACCCAAAAATATGATTTAGTTTACTGAAAAAATGAGATTCCCAAACTAAAAATGTTCTTAAAGAAGAATAACCCGTGACGGTAGAACGTTGAACTTTTAGATGTGTTTTCAATGGGATTTTAGCGTTTTTCGATAACATAAGACATAACTGAATTTTCAACATTTTGACTTAAAAACTTGTACCTTATGGTTTTTGGAGTCTCCAAAAAAGAATTTTGTGTCAAAAATTACTTTTGACATATGGCATCTGTCATTAGAGCTGTCAAATTCATTAAAAAAAACTATTTATACCCAATTTCCATCTGTCAAAAGTTATTTTCGACACCAGATTCGTATTCAGCGCCCCCGAAAGCCATAAAGTATAACTTTTCAAGTCAAAGCACTAAAAATTTAAAAAATTCTGCCTGATGTTCTCTAGAAACGCTAAAATACCTATAATAATAATAATAATAACACAATAGCGCAATAACGAAGTCGTCTATTTGATTTTAAAGATAGTAAACCGAAGTCAGCATAAGGGTTTTGTACTTCCAGAAAATATGAATTAGCTTCTTGTGCAAATTCTGATTGTCACTTCATCAAAATAATTCTAGTACTTCCACCAAATTAATCTGTTTCTTTGGTTATAGCATTACAGCAAAAATAATTGGTATTTGCAAATGATAGCTTTGCTGAGTCCATATTGACACAAAATATTGGCTGCAGTTATGCATACTATATTGTTGCTAGAGCATATTATTTTTTAGTGTGCGGATACCGAGAAAGACCCTCGCCACCGCCACTTAACTTTTCTGAGAACGTACATGAAATGTATGTTATTAAGTACGCAGTCGTAAGTGATTTACAAAAAAAATCACCTTCGTGTAATGCAGGAAACGGATCCGAAACCCAAATGGCGTAAGATATGAATAGTGTAGTCACTGCCACACGTGAGGAACTTTATTTACGTGATTGAAAGGCCCAATTGGCCAAATTCTACAGTACTCAATTTCTTGTTGGAGTAATTGAGAATGTTTGTTTGTGTCATGATTCTAACCTATAAGTCAGTTAATACATGGTTAATACAGTTCGAAACTTTTGACAAAGAGCATATGGAAAAATGGATTTCGGCGGACTTTTACATATATAATTAATACGGCAAATTTTTACATACTGCTGATTAAAATGTCACAAAAGCCAAAAGTTTTATAAAGGATAGTTTCTGAGCCATAATTTTCCAATGTTGCAGGGCTCATAATCTACGAATATTTTTTAGGAGTTTCTTATAACTTTGAGTACTGTTTGGGCAAATTGTTATTAATTAGTTCATTAGAATTTTATACTAATGAGACATTTAATTCAGGAGATTATGAACTAAAGGGTGGCTCGACAAGAGCGCAACATTTAATTTTTGAATAAGCAACACATTTTTTTTTAAATGACAATATTTTTAATAGGTACAACTTAAAGTACATAAACTCCGATTAAGTGTGACACAAAACATACAGCAAATAGCCGCCAGGTGTTTGCTGGCTCACTCTTACTCTTTTGGTAAAAATTGTGATAACATTTTCACACATTTGCCGGTCAATTTCACCAGTGACACGTCGAATTCTATCTTTAACCTTCATCGAACCAAGGGGGGGTGCAACTGCACCCCAGAATTGGTTTTTTCGCCGTAGCAAAGTAAATATTTTTTTTTTAGTTTTGATACTTCATGACTTTGTTAATCAATGCTTTTTACGGCCTGTGCGTTATTTTGTAATTTTTAATTTATTTCACACACACGGATAAAAATAAAATAGGCACTGGGGTGCGCGTGCACCCCCTCCTTAACACTTAACGTTACAACTTTATTGTAGGCTGCGTTGTCGGTTTCCAATGTTATATGTCATTTCAGATATAGCAATAATAATTATAAGATTTTATTTTGGTCAAAACGTCTACAATATTTCAGTCAGGAAACGTTTCAGATTGCTGTAAGTTATTGTGTGCTATTTCTAATTATTAGATTTCTAAAAATTATATTCTCTTGTGTAATATAACCTCAAATATTTGTTGTGTAGAAACTGCAATTGAAAAAAATAATGAAACGTACTAAGCATCTTGGAGCGCCTCAACCATCTACATCACGATATGCCCCACTAACAGAAGAACAGTTGAGATATTATGCTGAGAATAGCGATGACGATGAAGAATTTTTGAAGGCAATATCCTCAGACTCCGACGACGATGATCAAGTTGAGTGTGACGAAAAACATGACGATGAAATTGCCACTGAAGATGTCACAGAATCTAGTTCCGGTGATGATGAAAGTACCGACGATGTTCTGGGCAATTATATGATTGCCAAGTCTGGTTTCAAGTGGTCTACTACCCCAGTGAAAACATCCCGCAGACAACTTGCCAACATTTTGGTCAATGAGCGTGGTTTGACGGGTTATAGTTCTAATGTTTCTACCATTGAATCAGCTTTTATGTTATTTTTCACCCGTGAAATGATTGAACTCATTGCTATGGAAACAAACCGAAAAGCGAATTTCGTATACCAAGAGTGGAATAAAAATCATCCAGAAAAAATACGAGATTGGAAGCCTACAGATAGCATAGAAATATACGCATATATCGGTTTACTTTTTACTCAAGGTGCATTGAAAGCAAAGAAGGAATCTGTCAGATCATTGTGGGAATCTAATGAACTATATTGCAGGCCAATATTTCCTGCCACTATGTCAAGAACGCGATTTGCCTTGTTGACTAGATTTATCAGATTTGATAACTTTCAAACAAGAGTAGAACGCAGATCTACTGATAAATTAGCCGCAATACGGGATATAGTTGAAATGTTTGTCGATAAATGCAAAATTGCTATGAATCCTTCTTCACACGTATGCATCGATGAACAGCTCGTAGGTTTCCGAGGAAAAGCACCCTTCAGGGTATATATGAAAAGTAAGCCCGACAAGTATGGCCTAAAACACTGGATACTTGCCGATACCGAAATAGCATACGTGCACAATTTGCAAGTGTATTTAGGCAAAACTGGGCAAAACCCTGAAAAGGAACAAGGTAAAAGAGTTGTTTTGGACTTAGTGGATCATTTACCAGCAGGCCATGGAATAACAACCGACAACTTTTTTACCAGTATGTCCTTAGCGGACTGTTTGTTGGAAAAGCATCTTACGCTTTGTGGCACAATACGTAAGAACAAAGTTGATATTCCCCATCAGTTATTACCTTCACCACAGAAAGAAAAATTTTCTAGTCAGTTCTGTTTTACCAAGCAGCATACCTTAGTTTCTTATGTCCCAGAAAAAAGGAGGGCAGTTATACTTTTATCCACGGAACATCATGACAATAAAATAGCTATGGAAGAAGAACACAAAAAACCAGACATAATTCTACATTACAATGCTACTAAAGGGGGAGTTGACACAGTTGATAAGTTGGCCAAAGAATATACCACCAAAAGAAAGTGTAACCGATGGCCCATGGCTATTTTTTCGAACTTGTTAGACCTTGGAGCCATAAATGCTTTTGCAGTGTATAGAACCAAGTTTCCAGACTGGCAAAAACAAAGATCAGATAACAGGAAAATTTTTCTGCTTGAGTTAGGAAAATCACTAATTACTCCTTATATAAAGAGGAGAAGCGAAAATCCTGCAGGACTGAGCAGAAGAATATTGAGTTGCATGAAGCTGTTGAATCCAGATTTACAAGAAAGGGAAAATCGTCAGGCGTTTCCAGTGGAAGATTCACCTGAACGTCAACAAGGAAGGTGCTTTGCTTGTGCACGTAAACGGGATAGAAAAGTCCGTACCATTTGCGGCACATGTAAGAGGTTTGTCTGTGCAGAGCACAGTACATCTGTTACAGAGAAACTGTGCAACCCATGTAGAGAGAAACAGTAGGGAAAAAATTCGTTTCACTCACAAAATAGGAACAGTCTAGTTTTACAAAAAAAGGATTTCTTTAACATTTTGTATTGGTTTCTTACAATAAATTGCTTTTATTTTCATACGCTTTTAACTAGTGATTAATCACAATAAACATAACTGTAGTTTCCATGAATTTGTTTTGCAGAAAACTGCATTTTTTCGTAGGGGTGCAGATGCACCCCCCCTTGGGTCTTTACGTAACTATTCGGACCTTGGTTCGTTGAAGGTTAACCTCATCAGTTGGAATATGCGCGACTTAACAAAAAACTCCATAGCCAGAAGTAGCATGGCGTGAACTCATACCACCTCGGTGGCCTCTTTTCGTTGCCATTGCGTTAGATGACACACGGTCCGGAAATCTCTCTTCCAACAACTGCATTGTTTCTTGTGCAGTGTGACAGGTTGTCCCATTTTGCTGAAACCAAATATCGATATCCATATCGACCAATGTAGACCACAAAAGCTCCCTTATCATGTTGCGGTAACGGTCGTCATTGACTGTAACTCCATTGCCGGCATCATCCTCGAAGAAATATGGTCCAATGACTCCGCCAGCCCAAAACCCACACTAAATAGTGACTTTTTGTGGGTGCATTTTTTTCTCATGACCTAGTCAAGGATTATCAGCAGCCCAAATTAGACAGTTCTGAGTGTTCACATATCCATCCAAATGAAAGTGCGCTTCATCGCAAAAACAATTTTCTTCGAAAAATCAAGGTCCGCTTCTTGATTTTGGAATATCCAGTTGACAAATGCACGCGGCTGCGCAGGATCTGTCTGCTTAAGTTCTTGAGTCAACTGAATCTTGAAAGGATCCAGGGGGGTAAGAGGGGTAATCTATTGTAAAGTAGTTCTTGCAATTGTTAACTCCTGTGAACGGTGACAAGTGGAGGTTTTTGGATGCTCAGCAATACTTTCAGTCACTGCGGCAACATTTTCGATAGACCGCATTGAGCGGAAAAAACCTATTTTTTCAAAAAACATTTTTGTCAAAATGTGAAAAATTGGCATTTTGGTCATTAACTTTTAGTTTTAAGTAACCAAGACATCTTTTTCTGTAAAAATAAATATAATTTATTGGTTTACGTTATAAAAGCGGCCTTAAACACAAACAATCTAGAGTAGGCATTTTTCGCAAAAAAACGTACCAGAGTTTGGAAAATTTTTACTTACTTCTCTTGGAGTTTGAACAAATATAGGTAATATTTCTTGAAAATACAGTTTATTGTTAATAATATGGTATATAATTTTTAGTAATAAGTATTGTATGTTACAAACTGGAAGCAGTCAAAGATATCATTAAAAAATCAACACATAATGTAATGCACATAAGCTTATCTTTTGCGAGGCCGATCGGTGATTTGAATTTTAGTTTAAATGATTCAGAGAACTTATATGTATGTATTAAAATCAAAAACAGCTGCTAGTAACTGCTAACTTCTGAGAAAGTTACATTTAAAGTTAGCACCCGGTCGGGTGCAGTGCGAATCATTATTAGCTCAACATTGATGAAATTCAACTGTGATTATTTTTCATACGGGGAAAATCAACAAGTAAAATTTTAGTTTTAATTAATATTAATATAGTGGGATGTCATTCTCATTAACTTGCCATTAGTAATGAAAGTTATCTCCGGGTATTTAATTAGATTTTTTTTAGTACCTGTATTGCACATATATCAATTAATTGTTAACGATTACTCCTAATGCACTATACATAAATAGAAACAGAAAAAATAAATTGAATCTACTAATTTAATGTTAATTTTTGGTTTAATAAATAATCACATGTACTTAATAGAATAGAAAATTACCTTAATAATACACGGAATAACTAACACTTAATAATGAGTTATTTCCGCACACCCTTATACCTTAAACCAGTGTGGACCGTCCTGGTCGATAAGGAACCGGTGATCTTTTATTGACAACTGAATCAGTTTCCTGAAATTTTTTCATGAATCGCTGAATGATTTGGTTCGTTTTCTCTATCAAAAATTACACGAAATTTGCGAACTGTCTTCGCACAACTTTCCCCATCTTTTCCCATCGCTCTATTTCTGATAATCGAGATGTGTCAACTTGACATATATGAAATTGTTATCGCAGCATACTTGATTAGAAGAAAATAAAATGAAATTCAAATGTTGCTCTTTTTTGAGCTACCCATTACAACATATGCAAAAATTAACCAATTCTGCCATATCTAGAAAATTGCATTTTCGGTTCATAGTGCATCATTGGTATTGGTTCACATTTGGAGGCAAATTCGTATAAAATATTTTGTAAGGCATTGTTAAACCAATCCAGTTTAAATACGGTGTCCATTGGAGTCTTTCCATCTTTCTGTAAGAGTTTAGTACAGGTATTGGTAGTCAATTTACTTACCTGCTGAGGGTCTAATATCGAAATCGGTCAATGGATAGTTGAAAGTAAGGATTACAATTTTTAGAATGTAAATTAACCGGTGTTTGTTCACAGCGCTGCGCTGGTTAGATACTTAAGGGTGGTCTTTTTTATATTACCACTTTTACCTATTGATGCAGAAAATGTTTTCACTTGTTCTATTAGTTCGTCTAAATAAAGTTTAAAATGCAGACTAATTTAGGTAATAGTAATAATAATCATAATTTATTGTCCTAATAATTTTACAATAGGTAATACATAAAAAGAAATTACTAATTTCACTACTAGATGATATTCTATAGAACAAAAAGACATAGAAAAAAAGAAAATTACAGACATGCAAACCAAATTAATCATACGTGCATAACCACTTCCAGGTCCTGAGAAATAATCTGTCCGTGGCGAGCACCTTTGGTGTTTATTTGGAGAATTTATGTATTTATTTGTTCATGCAAAAAATAGGGATACTTCTTGATTTGTTGATGACTTTTTGATTGATTCTGGATCACCCTGCAGAAGAATTTATAATATTATGAAAGAATAGCCTAGATTGTGAGAGAATTCAAATTCTGAGATGTTTTTTAATAATATTGTTAAATTTTGAATGCAAATTCATATACAAAAATTTATCGACTCTGCTGGGACTCGAACCCAGGACCCTCCACTGTCTAGGTGGTATCTCTACCAACTGAGCTACAAAGAACGACTATCAGCATAGCGAGAAATTTTCCATATGAATTAGATATTTTTAGCAGACATACAAAGTAAGTAGATGATTTAACTAGATTTAATGTAAAATCATTAATCAACTTAACAAAAATTAATTTCGCATAAAAAATATTGATGTTATTAGATTTTTTAATATAAAGAGATAGGTAGTTAAAAAGTCGAGGACTGATATACTTAAAAGCCTTCTGCCCTATTGCTTTTTGAGCTCTAGGAACAGATACCGAAGCTGATGTTTGTGCTCGTGTTTCTGGTTGGTGCTGCAAAATATGTAAGTATTTCTTATTTTGAAATAGATATAAGAATATTTTTTGAAAAATCTGTCTGATTAGTATTTGGAGCTCACCGAACAGTTGCGCACTAGAGAACCTAATAGATTGAAAATACATTACTTTTAAAATACGTTTTTGGGTTTTTTCTATAGGGTTTATATAAGTTCTGGTAATACCACCCCTACAGATAATGCCATATTGCAAAAGAGATTCTACAAGTGCAAAATAAAGCGCTTTCAGTTTGTCTAAGGTAAATATATGTCTGAACTGATAGAATCTATAGATAAGTCCTCTTAATTTATTTTTTAGATTGTGAGCGTGGACATCCCATTTTAAGAATTGGTCAATGTGAATTCCTAGATACTTTGTGGAGCTTACTAAGTCAACCTGTTTGGAGTTAATTGTAATATGTGTGTAATGTGGTAAATATGATATGTAATATGGTATGAATATGATTTGTATTAAACCATGTTGTAATTTTTTTTTCCAATTTCTTTCAGCTTTGTTCCTTACATCTTTCTAGTTATCAGCTACATATAATATAACAGTATCATCTGCGAATGATGTAATATTTCCATCCGTGTCCAAGGTGAATTCAAATATATGAGAAACAAAATTGGTCCTAGAACCGTGCCCTGGGACACACCAAATAATACTTGTTTCTGCCACTCATTTCATTGCCTATCACGACTTTCATCTGTTCTCGGTGGTTCGAGTAACTTCTGAAGAGATCAAGCGTAATACCTCTTATTCCTAAATATTCAAGTTTATTCGGCAAAAGTTCGTGACTCACCGTGTTGAAAGCCTTCGCTAAGTCGACAAAAACTCCCAAGCATGGCTTTTTATTATCAATAGCCTTGTATACAGTGTGTTATAGAAGTTGGGGCATTAATTTTTACTGTTAGTTACCTGTGATGAGTATAATCGATTACCCAAATATTAAAGCCGTTGAACAAAAATCAAAAACTGACCTACCCCAATCGGTCCACGCTATTTTGTTTGATGACCACTGCTTATTATACCTCCATAAACAAATGAAGGAACTAGGTCATTCGTTATCAACACGTCTTGAACATAAAAGATAAGATTAGATTGCAAGCAAGCTCTTGTTACCTTAGCTGTTAAAAATTTTCAAGATCAGTTTTTGTTTGTCATTGATGAACACATTGCTCCCTAACAACGGGATAAAATAATTACATTTATTTTACATGCATACAAAATTTCATTATGTTCATATAACATTAGTTGGGGGTTTGGATTTTGAACATTTTGTGTCTAATTAATACAAAAAAGGCTAATTGCATAAACACTTACCTCTTAGCTAATTAAAACATTATTATAATAAAAAATTGACAAGGAAAGATTAATAACTTATAAACACTTACCTCTTAGCTAATTAAAACATTATTATAATAAATGTTCAAAATGTTGTCCATGATTATTTGCACAAAACTGCGCACGTCGTATCCAATTGTTGGTGATCACCGGAAAATTTTCTCTAATCTCCTCTGCAACAGTATTTATGCGTTGGCGCAAGTCCTCAATAGTGTCAATTTCGGACACATAAACTCGTTGTTTCATATGCCCCCACAAGAAGAAATCTAAAGGATTCAAATCTGGGCTGCGAAGTGGCCACGATACAACACCTCCACGACCTATCCAACTACCAGGAAATGTCACGTTCAGATGATCCCGTACAACACGACTAAAATGCGGTGGAGCACCATCATGTTGGAACCAAAGTTGTGGACGGATGTCCAATGGCACTTCTTCTAAAAGCCCAGGAAGAGTATCCCTTAGAAATTCATGATAAATTGCCCCATTAACACGTTCTGGCAATTCGTACGGCCCAACCAGCATATTGTTGACAATTCCAGCACATAAATTAATTGTAAACCGCCGTTGAAAGTGGGAACGCCGGACAGCATGCGAATTTTCTATTGCCCATTCATGTGTATTGTGGAAATTGAATATCCCATTGCGTGTAAATGAACATTCATCCGTGCACAATATGGTGCGAGGGAAATCTGGATCTTCCTGATGACGTTGTAGTAGTCAGTTGCAAAACTGTTGCCGGAGAGGATAATCGGCTGCACTTAGCGCCTGCACCCTTTGGACATGATAGGGATACATTTGGTTTTCCCTTAATGTACGCCAGACTACACGATGCGATACTGGTAGGTCACGTGCAATTTCACGGGTGCTTAACGATGGATTTTCTTCTATCCTGTCTAAAATTGCTTCTTCTACATCAATTACACGTTGCGGGCGTTGACCACCTCCTCCTCGAAAACATTGATCCCGCAATGACCCGGTAGTACGGCCTCGCTGAACCACTGCAACAAATCTCCTTGGAGCTGGAGCTACTCTTCCTGGAAATCGTTGTGCATACAGTCGGGCCGCTCTCGCTGCATTTTGATCAGCTGAACCATAACATAACACCATGTCCATTAATTCCTCGTTAGTATACCTGTGGGGCATGTTTGTGTACGAAACGTCACTTGTTCTTTATTGTTTAGGTGTAATTTACACGAGAGCACTACCGTAATTTCCCCAATATTAAATTTAAATTCAATAAGTCAATAACACTACAAAAGTTAGTCACAAACTAATCACTCACTTAAGCACTGTTTAATTTCGCACATAGTATTATGAAAACTAAATTAACTACAATTGCAAGAAGACTGTATGAATTTAATAATTAAATTAATTAATAATTTTATTAATTAAATTAATAATAAATTAATTTCTAAATACGTCTGTTTCGTTAGTCGTATTATTATAAAGTAACCCCTTTACAGTCAGTCAGTGTTTTAAAGCAATTAGGTCAGCAACCTTTTTTAAAGAAGCAAAAACGTGCTTCAAACGTAAACATTTAGCTTAAACTAAAATTAATGGCAAAGATACGTACGGTAATTCCCCGAGATGTTTACTTTTAACCTGTATCTACCATAATTCCAGCGACACCCAACCAGTTTTTGTAAATTAAAAGAAAAGCCTTTTTCACGTTTTTTATTCATTTTTTTCCCTTACTTGTATAATGAAAGTTGCTTATTTTTCTATGTACTATGTGCCATTTCAATTAATGCCATAAGTGCCATAACACACTGTATAGTTGATGTGACTTCTGCTATTGCATTTTGGGTATTGCAAATCCGTATTGATTCTTTGATAATAAATTTTTTTTTGTATAGGTGTCCAATTAAACGCTCTTTAATAATCTTTTCAAAAATCTTTGATACCGATGACAGAATCGAGATAATTACACATTTTTGTCTTGTCTCCACTCTTAAATACAGGTATAACCCTTGCCTCTTTTAAATGTCTTGGAAACTTTCCACGTTCTATGCACTTGTTGATGATGTAGGAAATTGGAGGGGTAATGTGCTTGGCTGGAATTTTTAACATCTCGTTTGTAATACCATCTATTCTCGGACTTTTGTTATTTAGTAAGTTTATTATTACCCGTTCACGTGGAACATAGAAAGCAATTAATCATATTGTGGGATATTTATTTTCTGTATTTGTGGAATTGCTGTTGTTGTTGATGATATGTGAATTGAGCTCTGTAAAATTAACCGCGCAGTATACTGTTTGCTTAGGAGACGGAGAAATGGGCGTGTTTCTCCAGTCTACCTTCGACCTGGGTGGCCCAAGTGTGTCACCCAGTGGCCCCAGCTGATCACTGGGCAGCAATGGGGTGCTTATTCCCCTACGTTCCTGTATTGCAATCCCAACGAGGAGCGGACTCGGAGGGAGATGAATACACTGACAGTACCTCCGGGTACCTGGCCCTGTTAGCGTTCGGCTAAAGGGGCGCCTGATGCGGCAAGCATCATCTGTTTCAGGTCATCATGATCGTGATAGTGCACTGAAGGTCTTTCACTCCTCGAAGACCCCAATCATCCAGAACCAACGTGAGACGGCACGGGGATCCCCAATCCCCCCGTAAGTACTGCTAATTTCCATTTAAAGGGTAAGCGACTAATGTGTTGTAATTATCTTTTCATGTGTGCCTTAATCCGGCTCTGTGGTATTTTGCGTTTTGGTCTCAAAATGGAACGCATATGAATTACTGCTAGTGAAGCGTAACCGACCGTTCCCGCCCATTCCGGAGCAAGCAGTAACACGACCCGAAAGGACCTGTCAAACGTAACATTCAGAACTGGGGATTAACTTTAATTTGTGAGAACTAGAATTCTTTAAAATAAATGTACCAAAAGCATGTTTAACCAATTTAAATCATTATTGAATTACGACCCCGGCCTACAATATTAATAAATATATACTGAAATTCGTCCAAGTTAATATATTATGAATATATTCTGTTTTTGTACCAAACGTATGGGCATCTTGTAGTTGTTCCTTCATTAAACAATCAATTCGGTGTGACTCAGTATTTTAATAATCTGGCGCGCAGCAGTCCTATACGGAAGGGTAACCGGCCCGCAACTTTCCTATACGGAAAGGCAACCGGCGCGCAATTGTCCTATACGGAAGGGTAACCGGCGCGCAACTCTCCTATACTAAAAGTTAACCTGCGCGCAATTGTTCTATACGGAAGGGTAACCGACACGCAACTTTCCTGCGGAATTAAGGCTACCTGTACGTTTTTCTATTAACATCAGTTGTGGACATATTTTGAGGTAACGCTAATTGTAAGATTAATTTTTGAAAATATTTATATTTCAGTCAAACACAGCCCTTCGTTTACCATAACGCCAAATGTTGTATAATTAGGAATTTTCTCTCTAACCTAAATTTAAAAAAGCTGAAAGATAACTGAAGTGACACCATAAACTGACTTCCCGTTATTATAATTAATTTATATACTTAAACGATCGTTACATTGCACAGTAATATAATTAAAATAAACTGGAAGTAGGAGTGTTTGTATTTGGCTCTAAACGCCACGCAAGGAAAAGGCAATAAAAAATAATAATGAAACTGTTGGTTTCATTATGAAATAACGAAAGTGACACCGTGTATTGCAAAGTGTAAGTCACTTTTTATAACTCACGAAATAACGAAAGGAAAGTTGGACTACTTTACTTATCTTTTTCTATGTAAATAAGACCTGCAAGAACATTCTAATTTGTTTATTTTATTTCGAGATTATAATCTAGATTTGTTCATCGTTTTGCTTTTATAGATTAAGTAAAATATAAGTTTCCCTTGATGTAGTTTTTGTTTTGGGCAAAAAGATATTTCTAGCAAATCCAGAACAGTTGTTGCCCTAAAGGAATAGTTAGTATAGATTTAGTGTAAAGGAAAAATATAATCCAAGAAGATAGCTTTCTTCATTATTAGAAAACAAAATTAGTTTAATAAAGGTTTGTATAAATAATGCCCCACACAGCATCACTAGTGGAATATATAGATAAAATGATCGTAACTGATATAAAAGCTATTATGGTTTATATTTTGTAACAGAGAAATTAAACGCATTCCTCCGGTTGAATGAGTCCATAACACGACCGGTCAGTGTAGAGAAGGACAAGAGAGAGTACAAGAGTGCAGCGAGTGTTATTTGCGTCATGGAGAGTGTTACACTGGAACTTGCGGTCAAGTTCACATCGAAAACAGAGAGGGTAAACTTTAAAGCCTCTCACTCCTGCACTTGTAAATTAGGTTAAATATCTTTACGTTTTATTAAACGACTGCAAGAATTTTACATAGTTTATATAAGAATTGACGGTTTTTTAGTAACAATCAATCAATACTATATCCGGCAGTTAAAAAATAATTTAGCAAACCAATCAAAACGCGTCATTTTGTTAGAAATTAAAACTTCCTACTCATTTCGTATGCATGCAAGTTAAACGCCGCTTGATTTACTAATCTTTCGTATGCATCTGGCGAAATATTATTCTCAGTTGTAAATCTTCCAGCAAGTTCACAAACCCGTTATATGAATGAAAAACCTATTAGTTATTGCTGTTCTACTTTTTTTAGTGGCTCAAGTTGACCAGCTTAACTACCAAAGAAAAGCGTACACGATAAAAACTAAAAGAAAGGAAAAAGAGGTAGAACTTTACTATTACAAAAGTAAAACTTCCAGCAGGACAATTTAAGGAATGTTACCTAATGTTTACTTGAGTAATACAAATCGTTGTTTGGTTGTTTATTTTATAATATATTGAACCACAACGGTTTAACCCGTTTTCTTTTTTTTCAACGCGTCGTTTTTATAGCCCTACTTCTTCTCATCTTCGGTTTAGCTGCTAAATTTCTTTAAGTAACGAGTAAAATGGAAAGGAACAGTTCGACTTTTCGAAGAAGTGCTGTAACGGTATTTTGATTCACGGACCTTCCGTAATGTATTCTAAGAAAGTCTGACTGTAATTTAAGAGACGCAGCCTTAATTTTGTTTCCAGAGTCTTCTCCGATAATTAACTAAACAAATATTTGACAGAACTGTTTACAGAAATATGTGCCCATAACTATCACAGAATTAGTCGAATAGAAGAAATTCTAGCATGCCTATTTCCTTTTTCTTTTCCCGTTAGATGATACAAATACTAGAAATTTCGTTAGTAGTGCTGTAAGAATTTATGCTTTCATTTGTTCAAATTAATACTGAAAGTACTTAAAAAATTATAATTCTTCTTCGTGCAAAGAGTGACTTTTTTACTACATAACCTATACTTCTGTACCTTGGAACAAAAAAGGTGCCAATTTCCATTTTACATTAGTCATTAAAAATACATTTTACTAAACAAAACGCAATCAACCTATCGCTTTCAATTTTGTTGAATCAAAATTAGAGTTTAAGGTCGGTCAATGTACATAACACCAATGAAGCAACATTTCATGTTGAAAATTATAATAAAATCGAGTGCTCTGTGCAGAATTAGCAGAGGACTAGTCCATTTCCGGGCTACTTTTACGATACGATGTAGGAACTAACATCATTATATTCCTCTTTGCACATAAACATTAGTTGACATTTTGACCTCTTAGCAGGTTGGTTACCCCAGCGCCGCCCTTTGGATTTTGAGGCTCCATATGGAGTGGGGCCTCCTTAAATAAAATATATATAATAATAATAAATAGTGTTGGTGGCAAAGGACCCGCACAAAACAAATCGAAAACAGGGTACAATCAAATTAAGCTGAAATATCCTGAGCAAAAGTCCGCATGGGCACAAAGTTTGAAAATGGCCAATTTCTGAGTTATGAAGCATAATAATCTACTTTATCAAATGGTCAATAGTACGAAGTATAAAATTTGCAGTTGTTTAACAAACTCATCCGAATGTGTTAAGGTCCATGTGTACCAAAAAAACTTAACGGTACATTCAAAAATTCTAAAAATCACAGTGGATTTACTTATATTTTAAATAACTATACCAAATTTAAAAAAAATATATTACAAATGGGCCATTTAGACACCCCAATACGGTGCTTAGATCTTAATCGCATGATCAATAATAATCGTTGTTTTTTCCATAAATAGTATCATAATGTGATAGCTTTGGTTTTAAATTAATACTCTAGGAATGTTAAAACTTGTTTACCTAACTTGTTTCGAAAAACGATGTTTATTAATTAATTTATTTCACATTTTTTACGTGAAATTGCCAAAAAAACCTGTTTTTGCCAAAACAACCTGCTTTTTTTGGTAAAAAACAGGTCTCTAGACTTACGATTTTCTTAAAATTTTGGGAAAATAGTTCAAATACTATGAAATTTAAGTGGTATTTTATTGGTTAACTTTGAATGTACAGTTTCTCTAAAATTAATTTTTCACGTAAAACATGTGAAATAATTTAATTAAAAAAATTTCCAAAACAAGTTAGGTAAGCAAGTTTTTAACATTCCTAGAGTATTAACTTAAAACCAAAGTTATCACGTTATTACATTATTTATGAAACAAGCAACACACGTTTTTCTGGGTACACTTGGACCTTAACATACCTATGCACATAATATTCCTCTCACACACACTTATATACATACTAGCATAATACCCGTTAAAAAATCAATGGTCCCCTTCTGATCATGTAAGCTATCCACAAAGTAAGAAAACAGCTCTACTTATAAGTTAATTCTTTGGGATCCCGTAGCTCAGGATGTGCTATACTGCAGTGGAGTTTCCATTTTCCTTAATAATAATGTCAATCGGATCATAACATGTAACTATAATTTAATATAATCACGTTTGATTCATAATTAGCAATGCCTTTCTTCGTAATTACTAATAGGTCCCACAGTTTTTTGCTCAAATAAATGCTATAAAAACACATAAGTTGGCCTTTTTTCAAAATAACTTTAAGCGAATGGTAGGCGTGTTTAAAGAGAATACATAATATTTTAATTATATACCTATGTAGTTTGTTATTAATATATTATGTACGTTATATACCATAATATTTGTTGGAAAATGAACGGTGTATGGAGGCAAAGCAGTACAAAACGCGCTAGTCGTTGGCAATCAGTGCGTGTACCCATTAACTTTGTGGTTTTTGTAAGCCCAGGTTTTGTCAAAACCGGTGAATCTCGAGAACCACTGAATAGATTCTGATGCCGTTTTCACCATTTGATAGCTTATTTCGTAGCAAAGGTTTCTATTTATAGAGATTATTCAGAGGATTTTTCGAGAGTTCAGTAATGATCAAAGTATGAAAAAGAAAATTGGCTCTAACGGGGACAAAACGCATTACGCTGCGAAAATGGTAACGGATAAAGCCAAACTATAAGCGAACGAATTGTAGCTCTCAAAAAAATCTACAAAAAAGTCCGTGATAGCATATACGTATCGCTTACGGATTACTCACAATCAAGATTTTTATAATAGTTATTTTTGCGGAAAACTCTTTTTCCCCTGGAATGTTGCTTTACTCCGCCCCTGGATGAAATACCAGTCATTTCCGTGTTTTTTATATGTTGTATGTTATATGTTTATATGTTAAATGCCCTCCTGCGACCACCTCGGGTTTTTAGGATTAAAAATATACTCATGCAACTTTGTGGCAAGGCCCACCTGCCTGTAAAATTCCAGCTTCCTAAGTCTTCTAGTTTTCGAGATATTTTTCGGTGCACATCGGACATCGGAACTGGTTATTATTATATTAGGAGATGACTTATATACATGAGAACTTTTGATACTAAAGTTTCACTACATCAGTTTCATCCCAATCTGACTGCACCCTGTTTTTTTTATTTGTTTTGTCCTTCCCAAAAATTTATTTTTTGAAAACTTTCTGTAGAAATACATAAAAAGTTAACGAAATTCAAACGCAGTTTATGAAGTATCTAGGTAAATCAATAAACTTTTTGAAGACGAAGATTTAAAAAAAACAGAAATAAAAAATCCATTCCAAGAAAAATGAAAAAAAGCAAATAATGATTGAAGCTAAAAGAATTAATTGAGTTAAATAATAAAACATAATATGATATACTAACGATCCTGATGAAATTTACCTTTATCACTGATGATGGATGAATGATAAAAGTTTTATTTTATTAATTTTTAATTTAATAATTTTGTTGGTGTTTTAAGCTAAACATTAAAAATTTCGAAAAGACGATGTAAAACGTTGGAAAATGAGGTTATAAACGTCAAAATTAAAACGCGTATGCTTACATTAATGTAAGATCACGGTGGAGATTTATCGGAAGTTTATGTATGTTTCCTTCTTGAAATATTTCCAAAGAGAAAATATTTCCTATTGGAAATATTTCCATTTGCAATAGTAATAAATATAATATAAATATAATATGAATATAATATAAATATAATATACATATAATATAAATGTAATATAAATATACTATAAAGTATACAGTTAGAAAACTGCGTTATACAAAATGTTCTCGGACAACCGATTGGTGGTGCTATCGGTGCCTATGTAACCAGTGTTGCTATACTTCAACCAAACAAGCAAGAAATGAGTCATCTTCGTAATCACATCGTAATAAAGAAATACGACCCGAGGTGAGAGAAAATAAGAGTGCAAATTTCACGTTGCTAAGAATTCAGTGACGTACGCTAGAACCAACACATTTTCATTGCTTCCTTCACATTTATTTTTAATTAAAAAGGGGGTTGTTCCGCCTATGAATCTTTCTAGCTCATTTATTGTTTATTTTATCATTTAGATTACAGCGCGACCTTCGTGTAATTCTAGATGCATTTTACATCTTCGCCCACGTGTTTGTGATGACTCATTTCTTGCTTGTTTGGTTGAAGTATAGATGGGTCGAGCGCAGGGGCGTATTACCGTAGAAGCCCAGGAAGCCGGGGCTTCTGGTGCAATCCTTTTAGAGCCAAATAACTGAATACGTAAAAAGAAAACATACAAAAGTAGATGGAAATACGGGTTTGATTCTATCAAAAAAACCTGCGGAAGAATACAATTATATCTGTATAACTATTTAAATTATTCTATTTGAAATACAATCGAAGTCGATTTTAAATGTTTTTCGAATAAACATTTCAATTTTACATTTAAAATAGTGTTAGACAGTGTGGTGATAAAGTATGGAACAAAATTCATAATTGCGTTATTTAATGTTTTTAAGCAAAACGCTCGGACAGGTCAATTTTATTTTTTTAATTAGCCACCTTATGACATAAAAATTTTACTTATGACGTCATGTATTTTTGCACAATGACGTCATCATTGGTTTTTTAAATGACAACCTCAATTTTTTTGCTGGTTTTTATAGATGGTCCAACTACTTAAATGCTGGTGTAAAAAATTGGTACCTTAGATAACTATTTTTTTTGAGAAAATAACACTTTTTTGAAGGAAACCTTCCACAGCACGTTATTTGGACTTTTTGCGGTTTGATTTAGTGCCAGCTCTCACAGCAATGTTTCCTAATAATCACGAAGCAGATTTACCCTATCAGGATATTTGGTTTCAACAAGATGGGGCGCCTCCTCACTTTGGAATAAACGTCCGCCAATATCTTGACGCCACATTTCCTGGAAGGTGGATAGGACGTCGAGGAGCAATTGAGTGGCCACCGCGTTCCACAGACTTGACTCCCTTAGATATTTTTTTTGGGATTATTTAAAATCAAAGGTTTATTTTAATAGGCCAAATACTTTAGACGAGCTACGGCAAAGAATTCGCGCTGAAGTGGAGCACAATACTCCTGAACTCCTTGAGCGATGTGCACAAAGTGTTTACACTCGTATCGGTCAGTGCCAAATGGTTGACGGAGAGCAATTTGAACACTTGTACTAAATTTTGTTTGTTTTTGGGGTTTAATTAAGATTTTCTTCCATTAAAGTTACATTTTTATTTCTTACGGTATGTTATTTTCTCAAAAAATAGTTATCTAAGGTACCTATTCTTTTACACCATCATTTAAGTAGTTGGATCATCTATAAAAACCAGCAAGAAAATGAGGTTGTCATTTAAAAAAATCAATGATGACGTCTTTGTGCAAAAATACATTACGTCATAAGTAAAATTTTACGTCATAAGGTGGCTAATTAAAAAATAAAATTGACTTGTCCGAGCGTTTTGCTTGAAAACATTAAATAACGCAATTATGAATTTTGTTCCTTACTTTATCACCACTCTGTATATACATTTAACCATTTGTAACCTGGTCAAATATGTTTAAGCACTAACAAACCTTCCTTATTGACAAAAGACGTTTGTGACAGATGTAGATCAAAAATTTGATTTTCTCATCTCTACCTAATAACGAATTTACGACGGTTCGGAACGGTGCTTAATTAATTAACTTTTAATTTTTACAAACGGTTCGGTAGCGGTTACGGTTAGCAGAAATAATGCGGTTTAACCGTTCTTTGGTTACCGCCTCGGTTTGGTTAGAAACCCTGGTTCGGAATTCCTAAATTTCGCGGCCAAGCTTATTTAAAGGTCCGGATTGTTAAAATTAACTATAATAATAATATAATAATAATTGCTACAACCCATAACCTGGAAACCAGGACCCAGAAGCTATAAGCTTGTGTGGGAGGGAGAGGGCGATTAATATTATTACGTAGGCCCTACGTGTGGCTGCAGCCGGCTAACAGATAGAACAGCGCAAATACCATATTTGTGTCACAGCTTAGAAAAACTGCAGAAAACTTTAACCAGATCTGCCGACACCGGGAGTCGATCTGGGGCCGCTTGGGTGAAAGTCCAGCACGCTAGACATTACACTACCAAGGCTGTTAATAACTGTACAATAACATTTTTTAAATAATATTTCTTTTTTGAATATTAAACTATTAACGATTCGTACCATTGGTAGTTTAATATGAAATTTTAATCGTAAAATCCAGGTAGTAATCTGATAAAAAATAAAAGTTCAGGACGTTATCGTTGTAACACAGATCTGTAATTTCAAAATGAATGAAGAATCCGATTTTTACTATGTCATATTAAACTACGGATTAATATTAAATCAATACCATTATTTAAAAAGTGTTCTTAATAGTATATTAAAGAACGAGGTTCATAAGACAAGACTTATTGCACGAGTTAAGAAAACAAGCCGCTTGCGGCGACTTTTTTAAAGAACGAGTGCAATAATTTTTTCATTTTTAAATAAAAAAAATCGCAATTTCACAATTTAGGAAATTTTGTTGTGGTTGGTAACACTGATGTGACATTTGAAAACTCAAATTTTTAGAGTGCAGTTTTTATCAATTTTCTGTTTTTTTCAATTTTTTTTCAATGCTACCAACTTTGAAAAGCTGCTATTAACGCACTGTTTTGGGTGCTTTATAGCTTTACTATAGACGCAAAATAGAAAAAAATATTTATTTTTACAATCAAAAAGCAAGAATGCAGCAGGCTTATTCGTTTTTTAGGTGACTGAAGGCACATCCACAGATCCAGATAATCCAGTTAACTGGCACATTGACGATATTTGCAGTTACATGAGTTACAGGAATAAATAAGAATCTCGATATAAGCTCACAGAGAAATCCTTCACAAATACGCAAACACAGTCAGATTCATATGAATTCTACACCGATACTGAAGAAGAACCCATGGCCACTGAAAACGACTGGCAAGATGTAAAGAGAAATAAAAGAAAGCGAATAACAAGGTCCAACCAAACACAAAATTCTCAAGTCGAAACTATAAGTCAGACTAGCCAATCCAACAGATTTTCGCAGTTAGCCGAAATTAATTGATACCGAAAATAATACACAACCCACAGAAATTAAAGACACAAAAGCACCTAGACCGCCCCCAATTTTCATACAAGGTGTTACGAATTATCCAAGCATGATTAATAGTTTTAGAAATATTGCGGAGGTTGAGCAGTATAAAACCAAAAGTATGGCAAACAATGTCGTAAAAATTAGTCCCAATACACCAAACACATATCGGAAGTTTATCGCACACCTAAATGATAAGAAAATAATATACCACACCTATCAAATAAAGTCAGACCGAGCTTATCGCGTGGTACTAAAACATGTACACCAAACCGTTCCAATTGAAGAAATAAAAGCGGAAATAGAGTCTCTAGGACATAAAATTAGAAACATTGTTAACGTAAGGAACAGGAAAACTAAAGAACCTGTATCAACCTTCTTTATAGATCTAGAACCGGCCCCAAACAATACAGAAATTTACAATCTAAAGTTCTTACAAAATAACCATGTCAGTGTAGAACCGCCACGACAAAACACAGAAATTCCACAGTGCACACGGTGTCAGAACTATAATCACACCAAAGCTTACTGTAACCGTTCATATGCATGTGTCAAATGTGGAGGACAGCACGACTCCAAAACATGCAAGAAAACCAGAGATACCGCTGCAAAATGTGCACTATGCCAAGGTCCCCACCCATTGAAGGTTGTACAGTATATCAAGACCTCCAAAACGCGATTCAAAAGAAAAAAGTATCTCCACCTACAGCTCCCTCTAGTTATCAAACCCGACCACAAATAAATCCATCTTTTAGTACCATAAATCCGAATACATCGTATAGTCAGGCAGTCGCTAATAATATTAGCCAAACGCAATATAATGGAAATATACAACCCGAAGGCGACATAACACTTAAACACTTTCTTATAGAGTTTAAAACCATGTTCAATCAGCTTATTCAACAGAATGGTATGATAATGAACATGCTGACAACAGTCATATCTAAGCTAGTTTCGTAATGGCTGAGTTCTTGCGAGTGGCTCTTTGGGACGCAAATGGGCTCCAGGCGAAAAAGGACGAAGTTGTAACTTTTCTCAAATTAAACTATATTGACATCTTGCTCGTTTCAGAAACCCACTTTACTGAAAGAACATTCGTGAAAATTCATTATTACGCTACCTATCATACTACACATCCAGATGCCACTGCACATGGGGGTACAGCAATCATAGTAAAAAATTGTATAGTTCACTATGAATGACCACAGTACAAAACTAACTTTCTACAAGCCAATACAATACAGGTCAAAAAATTACCAAATCCGATCAACTTCTCAGCAGTCTATTGCCCTCCAAGGCATCGCATTACAAAGGAAATCTTAAAACCTTACTTCCAAACGCTTGGTAATACATTCATTAGCGGAGGCGATTTTAACTGTAAACATACAGTATGTGGTTCAAGGTTAACAACCATGAGAGGCAGGGAGCTTTACGTATTAATTAATCAGAAAAGGTATACTCATCTATCAACCGGGGAACCGACTTACTGGCCATCCGATCCAGGAAAGATCCCCGATATCTTAGACTTTTATATTTGCAACGGAATTTCTCCGAACTATGTCGAAGTTAAATCAAATAATGATCTTTCCTCGGACCATACATCAGTGATTGCTATTATTAGTTCAACCATAATTAAAAAATCGCCAAAACCAAGACTCACTACTAGGAAAACGAATTGGGAATCATTCAGGGATTACATAAATGCAAACCTATCACTTGAATTGCGAATAAAGACTCCCGAAGAACTTGAAACAGCTACGAACTATCTCGTATGCATAATACAAGCAGCGGCATATCATGCAACCCCCTTAACTGTAACAAACCAATCTCCACATTTACCAAATATTCCCTTAGAAGTAAAGAAAATGGTGGCACAAAAACAACGAGCGAGAAAACAATGGCACAGAACTCGCAAGCCGCAAGATCGAGCAATTTATCATAGGCTAGCAAATCAATTAAAATCTAAAATCAAATAAACCAACAACGAATCCTTCAAAGCATATGCCGAAAATCTTAATAAATACGATCATTCCATTTGGAAAGCCACAAGGGGTATTGATCATTCCCAGCCTCACATTCCACCGCTTCGTAGTGCAGCAGGAGCATGGACACAAACAAACTGATCATGAGAAAGCAGAACTGTTTGCAAAACATTTAGCTCAAGTCTTTCAACCTAATACGTCACATCCCAATGGTAGTGTCGAGAATTTCCTACAAGCTCCACTGCAACTGTCACTTCCCATACTTCCTTTTCTCCTGGTGAAATACGCCAGGAAATCAAACATCTACGTACTAACAAAGCACCGGGTTATGATTTAATAACAGCTGAAGTACTAAAGGAACTACCAAGAAAAGGAATAACTTTGATGACTGTGATATTCAATGCAGTTCTACGGCTAACATACTGGCCCACACAGTTCAAGTTTGCACAAATCATACTTATTCCTACACCAGGTAAACCGCCAACACAAGTTACCTAATATCGTCCTATTAACCTCCTCCCTCTACTTTCTAAGCTCCTAGAAAAGCTGGTCTACAAAAGGATAAAGGATAATGATTTGCTAAGCAACTGGTTACCTTCTCATCAGTTTGGGTTTCGGGAACAACATTCCACCATTCAACAGTGTCATCGGGTAGTAGACATAATACGATCGGCCTTAGAAGAAAACAAATATTGTACCGCAGCTTTTTTGGATGTCAGCCAGGCCTTTGACAAGGTCTGGCACCGAGGTCTACTTTATAAAATTAAAGAAAATCTACCACATCAATACTTCCAGCTCTTTCAATCATACCTATCCGACCGGTACTTTCAAGTCAAACATAATGATGAGATATCACAGCTTTATCCTATAGAATTTGGAGTGCCGCAAGGAAGTATCCTGGGGCCCATGCTATACCTCCTCTTCACATCAGACCTCCCAAGTAATTCGTTAATGTTAAAATATGTTTAATCTTCTTTAAACGCCTATTGAAGTTATTATTAAATAATCTTTATTCATTTATTTAATTAATCTGTTATTTATTTAACAAATCTATATCTCAATTTACAATCTTATTAATGTTACAATATGTAATGTGTATGTAATTATTATATCGCTATATAATTATTCATATAGTAGGTATCTTAATAAATGCAGTTATTTTTAGGTTGTATAATATTCTTTGTGTATTTTAATCAAGTTTATGTAATATATTTGTTCTTATATGGTTCATTGTCTTGAATGGTGTGTTTCATAATCATTTGTAAATAATAAGTTAGGTAATACATTTTAGTAGGAGAAAACTATAAGTAAAACCAATAAACCAAACCAATGGAAGATCGTGTTATCAGGTTACCATTTGCCACTTTTTATGTTGGAAGGCATGCAAATATAAGAAGTTCTCTCGATCTTTGGTTTGAATACACTGCGACAAACCCGGATAGCAGTCTAATTCTAATTCACGTCGCAACGGGTCGCAGCGCAAGTTCCGTCGCATGTTGCATTGCTATGCGGGTCTATCTATCATTTTTTAGATAGATAGATCGCATTTTCGATCCGATCTGAATTAGAACTAGGCCGTTAATCTAGCTTAGACACTACCTTAAGGGATGTTATATAGCCCGAACATATAGCCACTCACAAGACAACTCCACCTCACATGGTATCCTAACAATTCGACATTATTTTGAGCCGCTAAGTCTACAACAGTAAGGTAATATGCGAATTATGTCTATCGAAAATTAGTAACAGGTGTCTCTAAACATTTCCTTGATTTAACAAAAATTTCCGAAAACCAATCCAAAGCTGTAAATAATAATCTATCTAGCCAGAATGAGAACAACTAAATCTGGTATTTTAGGCATATCTTGGCAATAGATATTGTACAAATGTACCCTTTTGCAATTAACAAATAGTAGTAAAAACATTCCAACCACATTACAACAAACTAAAACGTAAATTACTTTTGTAGTGTCTCCAACTTATTTTATGGAGATCTTTTGATCCTTTTCGGCATAGTATTTTCTATTCGTCCCCTCTAGTCACAATTTGGAATATTTTGGGGGCTTGTTTACTAGACCAAGTTGTTCAATGCCATTATTTAGTTCGTCTTTAATAACTTCAGTATGGCAAGCTTTGCTCTGGTTTTTTTGACAAATTTGGGAAAGCTCGGAGAAAGTTTTGCATCGAGTTTCGAATAAAGCACACCAATTATTATCACTGCACCTTTAAAGGGTTTACGACAGTCAATTGGTTTCAAAAATCCCTAAACACATAAATCATCCACTGTCCATATCACATCCAAAGTCCGCAAGCTTCGTTAACACATGAAGCAGTAGATTTTTCTTGTTAGCTCGAAAAACTGAACCGATCAAGCTTATTGGCTTTAGATTTTTATTTTAATGGTTTATAAATGTAGCGCGGTTTATGCTAATTTGTTGTGACTTCCTCTTTGCACTTGTTTCATTTCTTACTTGTCTTATTGCAAGTTCCATTCTTTCTGGATTTGTTGAAGGAGCACGAAGTAACCCCACTTAGCAAATTTTTACGCTTCCTTTAAGTATTGTTAAAAAACCGTTAGCTATTTGATAATTTTAACAAGCACCACTATAACAAACTTACCTGATACCACACTAAAGAATTTATTCCAACAAGCACAACTTTATTTTAAGTTTCGCGTTTATTAAATAACTGATACACGTGTTAGTGGTACTACATTAGGTACTAGGCTACAACACGTGGTGCCTGGTTAGACCACGCATACTAATGCATATATCATGCATACTAATAGGAAGTTTTTAAAATCATTTAAGGTTTAGGGTGCACTTAGGTCTTGAAAATGAGTACAGGGGTATACATCTATGGCAATAATAGCTACTTAGCTAAGTATGTACCCCTCCCAAATACTTTAAACGCATTAAATCCCTCTGGAGCTGAAGTAAAAGGGAGAAGAGTTTCACGCGCTGTTATTATCGTTAGTTTATATTCGCGGGCTTTCATTTAGAAGTACTAAGGAAATATGATTTGTCAAAGGATTATTTTCTAAAAAGCTGTGAAACATTTCTGATATGATGATGGAGAACTTAAAACTGTATTGTTGTTTCAAAATGGACAAAATCTATCTTTAGTTATCAACGTGGTTAATAAAGGTAACGTTTTCGGCGCCATTTTTGTTCTAAGTCAAATCCAGTTCTGGTCAAAGCATAGACGCCCGCAGAAATTTGTCCAGGGAGGCAAGCCTAGAATGAACGGCATGCTAGGGGGGCAAGCCTAGAATAAACGACATGCTACGAGGGGGCAGGCCTAGAAAAACACGGCATAATACACAAAATTTTCAATAAAATTTAAATTGTTCAACTTCCAGGAGGCCCGGACAAGTGCCCCTCCTTGCCCCCTTTCCGGGCGCCTATGGGTCAAAGTATTACATATACTACCTTGAATGCTCAAATATGCATATATGGAAATCATAAATACTAATTTCACTGCAGCTCTCATTTTGAAAATACTGCTAAGTATACGTGTTCTATAACTGCTATAACTGTCATAATTAATAAAATTTTGAAAAAAAGGCTTTTTATTGTCAAAGTATGACCAAATACCAATTTATATTAGTAATATTTTAGACTGTGTTGTTATCACTGCGCTTCACTGAGCAATAATTTTGCTGCCTCTTTATGTTGTAATGAGACATTTAATATTCTCACCTGAATTTTGTTATTTTTTATTCAAAGCTAAAGATAGAATTAATTGATTTGCGTAACTAATTAATTATACCAATGTATCCATTATGTTTCGAATTACATAAATCCGATAGATCAATGATTGGCAGTCTAATTGGACAAATGACTAAAATTTAGTAACAAATGGTTCAATATATAAGCAGATAAAATCTATTGAAACTAATTAAAAACAGATTTAATTAACTGCAATTGAGTATGCTTGCTAATGAATCCTAATATTTATTATGTAAATAATTTTCAAAAGGAAATCGCTCATAATTTATAGCGATTCCTTTTAAAGCACACATATAAACAGTTTATTTTAATCTTCATTCCAGACAGACGTGAGCAATTTAACGTATATATGTTTGTTTATATTTTAACGTCACTTGTTTTGGTTTTAAAATTTATAGGTTACATTTCATCATTACACGAATGGATCTACGTCATACGTCGCACTATCACAAGCCTGCTTGGAATACAAATTTACAAGTGTATAGAAATGCTCTGAAACTTTCAGGTAAAATTTAAATTTATTTATCTTTTTATCATCCATGATTTATTGCAATCTGTTATATAATAATACAACAATAAATAATATGATTGTATACATTGAAAAAGTGAAGTCATATTCGATGATAGAGTACTTTTTAGGTTTACTTACACAACGTTGGTACTTTGGGACATAATATAATGAGTGTTTAACTAAGCTAGAGTAAAATTATAACTACTCTTTACACTATTTTTGCTTTTGGGTTGTGTCTAGTTATCTTCTGGCTAGCTGGTCAAGAAGGTCGAATCTCGTAAGTCTTTTTCCTCGAGGTGCAGTGAGCAAGTCTCTAGCTAGGATGTTTGGGTGGACTTTCAGACGTTTCTGGTTTATTTCATTAAACGAAGCGATTTCCTCTTTCATCAGTAGAATCTTGAGATCCCAATGGATAACTTGATTGGTCGCGTACCACGGTGCGTTAACTCTCCCGGTCTACTTTTATGGGAATCGTCATATTCTTTTGATATTGGTATCGCATGTTGAGCCCTAGAGCTGTATGCCTCAGCTCCAGATCGGTTTTAATATTAATTTATATAGAAGAAGCTTATTCTCCATTGTTAGGTGTGAATTACGACTCATTAACCAGTACATCTTGCAATTGCTAGAGGCCTAACTGAAGACGTTTATTCCATGTCAGTTTCCTGTCTAGGTGGAGTCCTAGATATTTAACCTTTTTTTTGCGTCAGAAAAGTATTACCCAGCTATTAAGTTGGCTGCAGCCGCACGTAGGGCCTGCGTAATATTATAGTAGCCCCTTCCTCCCGCACAAGCTTCATAGCTTCTGGGAACTGGTTCGCCAGGTAATGGGTAGTAGCAAGCAACAGTCTCGTCTGCAAATGTAGCGGTTTCAGTATTGCTGAATATTGATAAATATACTGTAAATAATAGATAAGGAACCGGGCCAAGGACACTTCCTTGTGGTACTGATTTAATGTGGATAAGTGGTTATATTATTACTTTACAGTATGGATCTGGTGATTATTTTTGATCTTATTTATCAGGTCGTCATGCCAACCTTGTCGACGGCTTGCAAAATGTCTATAAATGCTGCTGAACAATATCTTTTACATTCAAGGCCATTTTTAGTTTTCCTGACTATCCGATCTATTTGTTCTGTTGTTGACGAAAGCCAAATTGATATGTAGGTAAGAGGTTCTTTTCATTTACAATAGGTATTAGATGTTCTAGAAATAATTTCCCAAACATTTTGGAAAGTACAGGAAGAAGATGATTGGTCGATAAGATGTTACTTCTGGAGGGTTTTTGTATAAGGAATGTTTCGGAAACCGTCCACTGCGACTTCACTCCTTATTAAAGCATTAAATATATCAGCACCTCAGAGGTAAGGTGTGTTAAGTCACATTTTTTGCGAAGATGAGTTATCTCCACCATGTGGTTAACATATTAAATTGTATCTTGTAGACAACAGCTTTAAGTCCCTAGTTGCTTGATTTCGCTGATAGATGAGGGTATACAGTTTTAAGTTCAGTAAGCGAATCGTGGTAAACAAAGTTAAGCGCATTTGACGTTTCTTGTGTTATAATTTTTTTGAGGATCATAAGCGTGTTAGGGCGTGTAAAACATATTTCCTAAATACACTGAGTATTTCTCAGACCTTTGTTGAAACAAGTCTTTCAAAAAGACCCGCAAATAACGGTGGAACAATTCTTGAGGATTTAAGAGCAAAGAAGACACCTCGTAATCAAATAGGCGAACATATTTGGAACAATATTCGGGAGCATATTTTAAAATTCCCAGTTCAATAATCGCACTACAGAAGTGAAAAATCAGCTAAGAAATATCTGGATAGCAACTTAAGTATTAAAAAAATGTATGAATTGTATGTCGAGAATTGTCATGAACAAAATGTGTCGCTTGAGGAAATAGCAAAATTATGGCTGTATGCCGATATATTTAATTCCGAATTTAATTATTCTTTCAGAAATCCTGTTAATGACAAATGCGATTCATGTCATTATTTTCAAGTAAAACTTCGTGATATGTTGTCTGATGAGGAAAAGCATCAGATCCGAGATCAGTATGAAATACATTTGGAAGAGGCTTCTAAGAGATACAAGCTAAAGAAAGCTGATAAGGAGCAGTCTTTCCAGGACCCAAGTTTAAAAGTTGTTATGGTGGACCTTGAGAAATGTCTACCAACACCTGTTTTTACTCACTGAAACTTTGGTCTTTCAATTATACCATCCACGACGCTACAGATAAAGAGACCTACTGTTGTATGTGGGTCGAGTCTATAGCAGGAAGAGGCGTAAACGAAATGGCTTCTTGCCTCATACGGTGGATGGAGTCAATAAGTATTTCTCCAAATTTAAAAAACTTATAATATGGTCTGATAATTGCCAATCCCAAAATAGAAACGGTGGAATGATTATGTGCTTTTCTTATATCCTGAATAAGTTTCCACAAATTGATGTCATTGAACACAAATTTTTATTAAGGGGGCATACACACCTTGAAGCCGATTCAGATCATTCTCTGGTAGAAAGGTACTGGAAGAAAGAGAGTCAGTTTAAGATCATGATACCTTGGGACTGGCATCAGCTAGTTCGTGTCTGCAATAAGAAGAAGCCTTTCACAGTGTTAAGTATGGAACCGGAACATTTTAAGAATGTTAGTTAAAAGCTTGTATGAAGGGGCCAATGCACCATATTTGCTTAGAAAGAAATCAGTTGACGGTAGCTCTTTTTTAATATCTAATGCTGTCTGTGTTCAAGTCCGATCAAACAGCCCCGAAATCCTTGATTATAAAACAGATTTTAATGAAGAATTTCGTGAGGTGGACTTAAACAGAAATCGGCGCAATATTGTGGTGCCTACAGTGACTCCACCTTTGCGACAAATAGCCACGAAGTTAATTACTACAAAAAAATACAATCACCTTAAAACCCTTTTACAGTGGGTATCGAGTATGTTGAAATTGCATCTTGCTCTTCTTCCGGCATCTCTTTGGGAAAGGTTGAAATACATTACGAAGGTGTTGACCTTTTCGGAGTCGCTTCTGGCCCAATCGCCGTTGCTGTTTCTACTAGGCGAGATGGGGTCATATTCTCCAGGAAAGATTTGATACCTTGGTTTTTGTGCTCGTTTAACAGTAGCTTTAAAAACATAGTTTTGAGTTGAGTTGTCCCTTTAAAGAAAACAATACGCGAGCTTCTAGATCTTTGAAGTCAGAGATTGGAAATTTTTCGTTAGCAATGGAGTTAGTTGTATTCGAAATGGTTTCGCAATGCTAGCACGACACTGAATAATAGTTCAATATTTCTTAATTCTGGCTATAACATCTGGCCTGACAGGAGACCCCCTTTGAATCCGGGACCGTGGTCCTACGAGATCCAATGCATAACGACAGGACTGTTTTGGGTTGTTTGGATCGCTTGCCTTATGTAACGGGTGTATATTTGAAAAGATAAAGCAATCAACCAAAACCTATTGTAAATGACTCAAAACGGCCCTTTAGAAAACATTCTTAAACGCTGGTTACATAGCAACATTTATTATTATTATGCCAAATTGGTTAATTTTTCAAATTGCACACTCTGTTTTTTTTCTCGGAAACGTATTCTTCACTTCATTCTGCATATGGTAGTATGTCTTACTTAATTATCTAATGTGTATTTAGGGGTTAAACAAAATAGTTTTTATAAATTGTACACTTATATTCACTAACAAAATTATTTATTCAAAAAATATTATGATTAGAGCCGTGTCTACAAGGGAACTACTAAAGCGCTTTGAAGCCTGTGAAGTCCACAGGAGGGCATTTTGAACACTTGTTTTAAGTTTAGAATAAATTCAATTTATAACAAATATTTTTTAAACCCCTAAATGCACCTTACATTTAAGTACGGCATACTACCATATGTAGAATGAAGTAAAGAGTACATTAAAATAATTTTTAAAATGATCAGTTCACACAACTGCGAAATGTTCTTCGTATATTTGAATAAATCTCGTCGAAAGTTTTAAAACGATACCACGCACAGTCGTGTTACAATCAAAATTGCCAAGATAGATTGAGCTAAACGCGGCTGCACATCGAGAAATATTGTATCATTACCCCAAAGACTCGGAGTGATGAAGGCGTCGCCCCCACGATTTAGTAGCCAATTGGCTTGCGAATATTTTAACACGATTACTTTTAACAATATAAGGATTTCAATTAGGACCTATTCTTGTCACTACCCTCGGAGTTAAACGCAGTCCGACGTCAAAACATCATTTAGTCGCGTACTTCTTTGAGTAGAAAATAATTAATTTTTTTTTAAGAAAGCTGACATTAAAATTGATATTTTATATGCATCTTTTGCTGTACAGGAATATGAGTATGTTGATAATTATGTGCATTTTGGTTTTCTTTGAGGACGGGACAATGATCCTCCCAGACCCTTCTTTGGCTACGTGCCTATTTAGTGATTAGCCTTCGTGTGTTTTAATTAGTTTTAGACGTTAGTTACTGTAAAATATTCTTCTGCTATTAAACAACCCACACGAATTATTTCTTCTACTTCTATAATTTAAACTTCAGAAGTCTTACATTCTGGAAATCTGAAACTGCGAAACTTAAACCTTAGATTTCTAAAGAAATTCAATATTACGAGATTTCGAAACCCCAATATTTAATAGATTCTGAAAAAGATAAATAAGTAGCTAGTGCTAGTATTATTTATTAATTATTAATTATACTACTATTTAAAATTAATAATCTTTTAATTTTTGATTTAATACGTTTATTTTATTTTAAAAATAAATCAAAACCAGATTCAATAATTCAAACTAGAACCACAAGAAATAAATTGTCTTGTAAATCAAATCTAAAATGGTTTATTTTGATAATTAAATATAATTAAAAAATAATAATTTATAAAAAATCCATTGAAAAACCAGTTTCAGTCAACACTAATGATGTTGCTTCCAAAATATAGAATATCGTTTTATAAAATATGAGATACCAAACTGTCTGTGGCTTTTTCTTGTTTTCACTATAAACAAACTGCAACACAAGATTTTAAATAACAAGCACAAAACTTTGCAATTTAGATGCAAGTGAAACAGAACTGCATTTATTTATGGCTATGCAACTACTAGAACGACTATTAATTACATGGACGGTAACTTCGGTAAAAGTACCGAAATATACCGTCAGGGTTATTCCACTAGGTGATTATCTGGGGATCTTTATGTTACCTCGTTTTCGTCCAACATTGACTTCAATTTTATTCAACAGCTTTTTAAGGTTAGTTAATGTGTTCATTCACAAAAATGTCTTGTTTCCTTTCTTTTTTATTTTTGAACTCTTTCATAATATCAGCTTTACTTTTTGCACAAGAAGCGCATCTTTGAAATTAAGATTATTAAACTTTATTAAATTATTTTAGATTTAATAATAATACATCTGAATTACTACCTATATTTCTGATCCATATGTTACACAGCTTGTCATACGTTTTAGAGTGACGAATTTTTGTTTTCTTTCAAAATTACTTTTGTTCCAAAGCAATGGATCCATTTTCCTTGTAATTGCTCGACCTCGACCTATCTTTTCCAAAACATTATCGATCATCATTATTATTCTTGGCTTGGACTAAGTACTTAGTTGTATCCTTTTGTACGCTTTCTCGTTTTATTATCTATTCCTATATCATTTCATTCTTGATGGCATTTCACTTTAAATTAAGCAAATAGTATGTTTTCAGTCAAAATGGTAAGTGATAAAGAAGATGTAGAAGACCATAATAAACACCGTAATCCTAAGAAACATCAAAATAGAAAAAGTCACTGAACACCTTATGATTCTCAGGTTACGATATATCGAATCTATTCTGTATTCATTTATTATATTTTTCTATAGATCTTTGCATCGTGTCATTGATGTCAGCTTCATTTTTCACTACTTTCTCTTTTTGTGCATCTGTATCCTCTCGTTTGCATTTGCTTATAGTTGAAACGGAAAACTGTCTTTACCAAATAATGATCCGCATAACGCTCTCCTTGTAACTTTTACATCCATTGTTTTAAATCAACTGTTTTGTTTTCAAGTCATGTAATCGATTATCAACTTCTGATCTGTGGTGGGTTGATGCTCAAAGTGTACTTGTGGTTGTGAATGTTATTAAGTTGAAATAATCATTTAAGATTCTTACAAAGAGCAGACACGATTTGCTTGAAAGGAAATGTAACTGTTCACAGAGCGGGCTCGATTCTTTTTTTTTCATAAATGGATATGAAAGCTGCTTGAGAGTATGAGCCTTCGTTTCTGAAAACACCTTTTTTCAACACTTAATGACGGCGCTTTATATTACAAATCTATTCTGCTGTTAACGAGCAGCCGTTGTCGCTCGATGAATTGCGCTGCTACTCTTCATTTTCTAACCACTAGCCTCGAATCTAACCTCCAAAGGAATAATGTATAATACAGTTTTTTAACTTCAAATAAGAAAGCTTTAATATCGTAAAAATATTTTCCTATACGCTTATTAGAATTACATAGTTTTAAATATTTACAATCAATCTTTATAGTAAATGTTTTGCATCTTTCTACAATGTTTTAATGAAATCGTGAAATGGAGTCGTTAATAATATTGAAAACTTTGATAAATTAATAATATCATCTGTAATATGGATAAATTAATGAAAAAATTATTAAAAATATATTATCCGTCATCCGATGTTTTCACCGATGACCTGATGATGTTATCGAGTATTTTCAATGTTATTTTTTCAACTTTAAATTTATATTTGATATTAAGTTGCTTATAAAAGATTTATTGTATAATATAATTAAATTTAAAAATAACATCCCGAAGTAAGAGAAAATAAATTAATTTTTTTCTGAAAACGAAGGCCCATGCACTTTAGCAGCTTTCATATACATTTATGACAACACACAAAGAAGGAATCACTCTGCAACAGTTAAATTTCCTTTCAAACAAACCTTACATACTGCTTGTTAGTGCAAACTGCTTATACCAAAATAGCATACTATATTTAATAAATATTTGTTAAATGTATTTTGAATATTAAACGTTTTTTTTAATATAAAAAATATTTTTAAATCTTTATTTTACATCCAATAATTTATATTTGAATATTTATATATCATACGTATTTAAGACATATTTGGACACATATAAATATTCTAACATATGTATTAAATGATTATATGATATTAGAAAATTAATATTTAAAAGTATATATTTTATAAACATTTCATATAGAAATAAAACTTATCCTAAAATTTAGCATAATTAGAAATTCACTAAACGTTTCGTTTTGAACAAACAATTTACATTTAAATCTTCATATTTTATAAACATTTAACGTACATTTTCAAAAAATATTTCCAATTTAGGATATATTATAGATGATATAAATATTACATAGTTCATCAATGTTTCACTTTACAACTGAAATATGTAAAACATGTGCTGAAGCGTGAAAACCTCTAAAAACTTTTCATTTTATAAAACGTTTTTAAACAGTTAATTGTAAAATATAATTATATATATTTAAACTTGAGGATCATAAGCAGCAACCTTTTATGCAACTTTAAGGATATAACTTTGTGCATGGATAATATGTAATGTAATGGATATAAGTTTAATAATATTCCATAATCATATTTATTATTATACAAATTTTTATTTGTTTTAATATTTATTTATTTAAAAAGAGCTTTTTTATTGCTTGTAGAAGTTCCCATAAGCTGATTTTTGTTTTATTTACCTAGAACTTATAGTTTCAGAGATATAGCATCAAATTTTTTTCACATTTGAAGGTTGTTTCGAGATTCGCTTCATATAAGAAATAAGAAGTTTGCATTTTTTACGTAAGACCTACCAAATCTAGTTATTTAAAAATTTTCATTTTAACCACTATCTTTTCCAAGATGTGATTTACTTTAAACTTAAAACCGGAATTTCATTAATTTACCATCTCTTGCATCTTAAACAGTTTTACATCTTCTTGACATTCATATAATTAATCCAACAATTTCTTCTTGTACGATGCCAATCCAGTGACGATGAGTGGATCTGAAGAGGTCATAATCTGTTTGAATATCTTATAGATAAGCAATGAGACTCGTATCCTAAACTCGCGTATCCCAAACTTGTTTAGTGGGATTTAGGTCAGGCGACTGTGCGGGGCACGGCAAAACTATCAAATTTTGGCATACAGTCACTTAGTAACAGTAATACTATGAGGTATTATATTGTTGTGCATTAAAAGAAAATGCTGTTCCTCTAGATGTTAGAGGACGCATGTGGTTCCTGCATTTCACACTTCAGTCACACAGCACGCGAATTTTTAAACGCAGTATATCCTGGAAGATGGATTGGTCGTGGTGGGCCTGTAACGTGGACTACACGGTTTCCCGATCTAGATCCTCTCGATTTTTACGTATGAGAACATCTAAAATCTATGGTGTATTCTACACCAGTTCAAGACATTAAGGATCTTCGACAGAGAGTGGAAAGCGGATGCCAGCATATTCGGAACACACCAGGAATTTTTAAGCGCGTGAGGCAGTTTATGATCCGACGAGCACAGCAGTGTGTTGCTGACCGTGGAGGTCATTTTGAACATTTATTATGATTTGAATTAAACAAATTCGTTTTCTGTTATCTTTTTGAATAAAAAACTGAAAAACCTCAAGTAGCTGTAACTCAGTAACGAGCCATTTTAGGACATATGTTTATATAAACTGTTTTCCTTATTTTTAGTCGTAGAAGCCGCCTGTGTATAGTCAGCCCACCATTTTTGTTACACCCTGTATATTATATATTATTATCAAGTATTATTATCAAAATCTAGATTGGCTTATGTAGAAGAATCTGCTGTTTAGTTCATCCAATGATTGTTCTCGTCTTTTCCAAGTTCTACGCAAAACCTCAGAGAGCACATATACTCAACGTTTCTGTCGGGAGTGCCCGCGTCGTTTATTTTTGATCTCTGCTCAGTTATCTAGTTATTTCTAGTGAAAGTATATAGCCTACGACACTCCCAGAATTCCAAGGAATTCCCTTTAATTTTGGCCACACAAAAAGTGTACTATGTTCACTATGTTTGCTTAAAAGCCGGTTGGCAAAGCTAGCGCTGTACGATATTTTGCATGCAACTCACCAGTTTAGTCCAACATGTTGATGTGTGTGTCGTGAGAAGACAGTGATTCTGATGATTATTTGGTACTTCTTTGTAAACATAAAAAAGTAGGTATATGAAGTAAACGCAACAATAATGCTGTCATAGTGACCTGCGACGTATTAAAAATATAGACTAGAAAGCTGTTGCTTTGTTAATTGACAGATTGGGGTTTTATTTCTTGTAATGTGGTTTTATACGTATTTCTTAAATATTTGCTTGAGTATCCAACAATTATTTACTATTACAGACTATAGACTTTTAGATATGTTAGTTAGATTACTGAGTTTTGTTTTGTCAAACTTATCAAGACATTAAACTAATGATTTATCCAGCAGAAATTATAGTTTCTGTAAACTAAGCTCCAAATTCCTCTTTCTTCGTAGTAAAATAAATATACATAGTTATTACATCATTTCGATGCAAAGGAATTGCTATCTCTTCGAGTTTCACAACAACATCCATATAATGTGCTCCATACAATGAACCATGCCAACAATAACCTTTTTGTCGAATACTTACTTATACCTGCATTCCAAAGTTTTCAATAGCCATACAAAGTTCCAAAACCAGTTACCATAAGTATGTAGTATTCCAAGTAATTCCAATCAGTATTGAAGTACATATTGCTTTCTCTTCAAAGTTCCAAATCAGTTACTATAAATCTATTCCAACAAAAGTCGACATCCGAAGTTAATTAAGAAAAATACGTATTTTGTAAATCCGATGTAATTTATATACTACCTTCTCCTTTACTTTAAAGTTGATATAGTAGTGTATTTTTCTTTTGTTCAAATAAGTTAATGCACTGGCACTAATAAAAACACAATCAGATATTTAATTTCACTTTAATCACTATAGATACGCATATTCCAATAAAGCTTTAACGGTGTTTTGCCATTAAAGAAAAGCTCATGTCGAAATGACTTCAACAACTAAAACTACAAATTCTACTAAAATAATATCTAGACTAATATTTATATAATGATTATGAAACGTAGTTATTACACTAACAGGTCTAGTTGGAGAGGATTAGGTACTAAATAGTTGAAGTCGATGTCTGAAGTTAGTGGCCGTATTCAGTCGCTTATAAACGATGGAGCTACCTGCTTTAACAGGTAGTTGTTTGACTATTCCCCCTGTAATTAGGTCATACCCTGGGGCTTTTTTTGGCGTTGATCTTCTTGTCTATTACTGCTTTTACTTCGTTTATTGTTATAGGCTTGAACGGCAAACTCAATTGGAATGGAAATTTTAAGAAACTAAGAATTTCTTCTTCCACTTTTGAGCACTGGGAAGAATAAGGCTAGAAGACAGTGGTTATATGATTAGCGTAGGGAGTTGCTTTATCTTTATTACTGCGGGCCCAAGTATCGTTCGGTCTGTTGATTTTCCGAACCGCTTTCCATAGCGAATAGTCTGTTTGTTCTGTAGATGGACCTGGATGCTTTTGTTCGTATGTTGCAACAATAGCTTTTTTAGTTGCTTAGAAGCTCTGTTCAATTTATTCTTATCTGCATCCAATCTGGTGCTATCGTACAATAAAATTTAAACAATCATTAATGGTTATACAAAATCTTGTCTGTGTCTTAGTAACAGAGTTAGGAGTAAAATATGTTATTGTTTTTTTATCTAAAGAAAAACGTTTTGTATGAAATGCAATTTAAAACCATTAAATAGCTACGAGGGCTGATCCCTTTGCTCCGCCCCTGAATAAGTTACAGTTGCTTACTTGACTATCGTTGTTGGCATCAATTGTTTGACATTATGTTAGGTTATGTATATAAAATATTAGCTTTGTATCTCAAAGCAAGCATTTTCATACTGCTGTTTAATTTATGTTAGTGTGTCGGTCGTAATATTTAAGGAAAATGAATCCAGTTGAGCAGAAAGCAGTGATAAAATACTTGCAGAAAAAAGGGATGATTGTCTCAAATTCACCAGGACATTGTAACAACCATAGGGGAACCTGCTGTGTCTTATGACACAGTAAAACGCTGGCGCCGTGAGATCAGGTGTGGAAGAACTTCTTGTGAAAATTAACATGCTGGAGGACCCCCTGTTACGGTAACTATACTGATAAAAACTTTAAAAAAGTTCAAGATATGGTGCTTCAAGATCGACGAACACATATCATGTTGTTCAACATATACTTACTAAAGAACTGGACATGAAAAAAGTAAGCGCAAAGTGGGTGCAGAGAATGTTGACGAATAATCAAAAAAGGAACCGGGTTTTGATTTGCGATCGTCTTTAGACAATGTACCGAGCAAATAAAGAGAACTTTCTTGTTCGATATGTTACCTTGTATGAAACTTGGATTATGATCTGTGCATCAAAGCCCAAAGCAAAGAATGGAAACATCGTGATTCTCCTCCACCACGCAAATTTAAGGTGGTACGGCCAGCCGGTATATGCTCTGTATATGCCAGGATAATGCTCCCAGTCACACCTCTTGTGTTGCGATGGCCATCATTCATCAAGCAGGCTTCGAATTAGTGGAACATCCACCGTATTCGCCGGATTTGGCCCCGAGCGATTACAGATTATTCCCAAAATTAAAAGAGCATTTGCGGGGAAAGAGATTAGAAAGTATGTCCACTGTAGAAAAGTAGTGAGACCATCTTTTTTCCAGGAGGCTATCGAAATGCTAGGCAGCGGTTCCCAACCTTTTTCGTTCGCGGACCGCCAAACGACGTAGTATTTGCTCGCGGGCCGGTAAGGTAAAAAATTAAAGAAAGCATTTCGCAAAATAAATCTTATACTAATAAATTAACTTTTACACTGTACAAGAACAATTTAAAATAAATAAATATCCATTCTTTATAATAACAAAAGTCTGTTTTCGTACCTCATCAGCATACCAAACCTGGTACGACCAAAACGGGAACCGGCCCGAATCACAGGGAGGGGTGCGGCGCTAAAGACCATAACCGGGTTCTAGACACACAGGACGGTCCATTGTTCAAAACCAGAACAAGGTATCTGACAGGGAGCGGAGATATAACTGAAAAAAGCTAGCGAGTCGGTTTCGGGAGCGGCGGTCAAAAACGAGAATGGGTTCAAACGACTTAAGAGGGAATCATATAAGACCTCCAGCAGTGGTTTCCACTTAGGAACCCGAGGCTGGTGGCGGCGATATTACTTTAGCACGATTCTCGAGCGAAAAACAAATAAAAAGTTTCGAGTTTTTGGGCTGTAACTTTTTGTTATGGTTTTGTACGACATTTGAAGTGGAAACATTTTGAGATTGCCCGTCGTTTTGGCTCCTATAGTTTCCGAGATACTCTCTCTCGAGGCTCTCGAAAACGGGCGGAGCTTCCTAGAACGGAGATACGGAGAAAGAAATAGCAATAGGTGAAAGCAGGCCGCGTGACATCGAATGCCGGCAACACATGTTCGATCGCTCCCAAAAACCCCATCTCACCCTTAGTCCCCCGCCCCAGGAAGAGTGTTGGCAAGAAAGACGTTTCCGGTAGAAGCGATTGGGGTACGGCGCTGGCAAAGATTCCGTTCTCAGATATTCGCTCCGACTTACCTTAAGACGGGGTTAGTTGCCAAAACGGTTTACCGGAGACGGTCGAAACTTCAAATCTGAGACGGAAACTACCCATCGCATCGACACACAAAAAGCGGTCCGGATCGAAGCAAGTTTTGCTGCCCCTCGAAACCGCGAGACCCGGGTTTTGACCGTTCGGGTTAATCGGCGCGGTAAATTCTCCTTATTACCTATTACTGAATATTACCCCACCACATAGGTACGGAGCCGGCGCGTTATATATCACGTAGTATGTATGTATATAGCGCCGGCTCCGTATAAAAGTCGTATAAAAGTATAAAAGTTTACTGTTGGTCAACTCAGATAAACTATTTGACCCTACGTTAGCTCCAGGATAACACGAATTAAAAAAATTCTTTCAGTAAAATTTTGAAAATACTATTATTTCTCTGCGGACCGGCAAAGATTTCTGACGGACCGGCGGTTGGGAAACGCTGTGCTAGAGCATCGGTGGGATAAGTGTATTAATGTTATGGGAGATTATGTTGAAAAATAAAATATTTCTGTTTTGTGTTGTCTTATTGCAAAGGGGTCAGGGGAGGAGCGGATTTAAAAGTCATAATAGATAAAGTATATACATATTTATTAAATTGCCGACAATTATGAATTAATACAATTATGTGATTGTGACTCATTCTAAATATTCTTAGAAAAGTTTAAAACTTTGTTAAATAATTGACAGATGAACTTATGTAAATAAATAAAGATTAATAAGTAAAATATAAAATGTTTTAACAAATTTAGATAAATAAGTATAAAATTAAGTGAAAATCACCTTGTGATCACATCATCTATTCTTAAAGCCTTTATAATTGAACATCCATAATCAACAAATTTTTGTTGAATTAATTTACTTTTACTTAATTGGAGATCAAAAAATTTATCTTAACAAACAACATAGTTAATTATAATAAAGATCAGTTTTACAATTTAATAATTTTAAATAAATTGGTGAACAAACATTTTTAAATGTTAAGCATAAACTAAGTAGACACTTTTAATTAATCAATGTAATTCGGTGTAGACAATTAATCTGCTACAAGATAATTGCTTGTACAGGATTATATTCGAACGCTTTAAACTTGTATTCATGTTTTATTGTTGGATGACATATTAGTAATAATAATCATTGCAAAAATTGTATTTTATAAATAAATTCCTGTGTATAAAGTAATTACAATTGCCAACATCCATTCATCTAAAAATACAGTTATTCAAAGCACTTGTACGTGTATAAATATTTTATAATTTAATTATATATAGAGCAGAGAGTTTTTAAATAATTTTGCATAATCTAAAGTCAAGTTTGAGTGGAAAGAATGAAGAAGTATAAACCGGATGTTTCAGGTCGCGGTCAAGTGAAAGGATCAGTATGAAATTCTACTGTTATATAAGGCATTGCAACGAAATCTCCTCCCAGCTCTGGTTTCTTTGGACTTATCAGTTCTTTCTGCTACACTTCTAATGGGAACGTAAATAACTTCTTGTTTTATTCAGTTTTGCAATTTGTTTATCCGAGCGTAAACATTAACAAAACTGTAGACATCTTTTAATTTTCTGAAAAAGCTTCAATAAATTGTCTGAACTCTGAAAACGTATGAAAGACAAAAAACAATAATAACAATAATTGCGTGAGTCAGAGCATGATCAGTCAAAACACGTACATACATCTTGGCCAAAAACGCATTCAATAACTGGAAATACGACGATAATTCGACTTGCAATTAACATTTGGCCGAAAAAGATGTCTGGCCGCTTACAATTGCGACGCTAAAACTCTGTACAAACTGCACGCAGTCGACGCATCTAAATGCAGGTCAAAGAAGACTTGCTCTTCAATGTTTAATTTTTAACTTGATACTATTCACGAAATAAAACATCCATGGAAAAAAGTGACTGTCGACTGACGAGTTAAAGAAGTGCATTTTCAGCTATTTTTATAAAAAGTTGTTTATAAAAGAAAAATTTACAATTACTTGCGATAAAAAGTAAAATGCTGTAGTAGTTTTCCTTGCAATCGATTAAACGTTTTACTTTACGAACGCACGCGAAATGTTTTTGCATCCACTTAAAATTATCCAATCACTCTATATATGTATATGCTTTTTTCTGAAGAACATGTTCTTCGTTTTTCTAATCAGTAATAGAAATTGGTCCAGGTGTTCTTATATTTATGTAAATGTTTCTATATTGATGGGCTTAGAAGGCATTAGAAATGCCTATAACCAGTTTCTCTAGCACAGCATCTTGTTTAGAAGAAAATAAAATACGATTTTAATGTTTTTAATTCACTATATCCAAGTTTACTTAACTTTGAAACAAAGACAAGTTCATCTTGGACTTTCCGAATTACAGACTTCGACTTGTCCTCGAAGCAGAGATTACTAAAAATACCCTATTGTTGTCAATTTGCGTCAATGCATTGTTATCAAAAAGCGGAAATACACACATCTTAACTATCTTAGAGTGGAAGTATTCCAGGTTTCAGGGGGCAATGTTTCATGAAAATACTTTCAAAGGATAGAAGATTATTTAAACAGAGAAACATTAGACGATTGATTTTAAATTTTGCTTACATAAATACATATATTGTGTTTTTCTTACATAATTCCTTTTTTTATGGGGCATTTGGGTTTTTTCTAACAACAAAAATAAATTATTTAATACAAAAGAAAACACGAAAAAAAAACAATAGCTCAACAGGTTTTCATCAATTCTTTCCTGAAGAATATGATTTCCCGAACAATGATTTATTGAATACGATTTAGTCATCAACGATTTACGTATTATACACGTTTTTTTAAATTTACCTAAACAATTTACAAAAAAATTAATAGACTTCGAAAAACATTTTTTATTACCAAAACTAAGTGAGGAAGAAATCGTTGCGATCTATAGTCTAGTTGAGAAGTTAATGTAAAGCACACAGAATTTTTTCAAACAGTAAAATAGACAGGTGACTGGTTCAAACCTCGACTCCGACTGCAAAATATGATGAGCAAAACTAAGATGAAGAAGTAAAACCGCAGATACTGCTTTAATTCATTAGTTGACTTCAAAAATGATTACCAGAAGTAAAGTTTTCCTAGCATAGCCGATCTATTATAGTGTGTGTCGTGCAGGTACGAAGAGTGCTCCGCTACCCATTCCTCGTCCAAAATGAAGAAACACAAAATTTCAATAGGTGCCAAAGTACTGATCCTCATATTTTCGGGGGTCTATTGATGTAGAACTAAACAGGCTCAACATGGCGGTCTGGTTCATCTATTCCTATGCTTTGGGATAGAAGGGCCAACTTAGTTTGGGATATCGAACTTGAACGTGAATGTTTGGTAGCATTATAAATTGTAGCTTATTACCTTTAAATATAAACTAAGCCATACTTGAACTTTAGGTCTTTGGCTAAGCAATTTTGATCGAGCGTCCGGGTGCTCGTCCCGTCTTATCTCTAGGACATGAATTGAGATACGTTCAATTAGCGCGCATTTGTACACAATGCTACTAGTAGCTCACTGGTGGGAGCGAGGTTACTATCCATCCTCTACTAGCTCTTCAGGCTAGTACCGGAGCTATAAACGTGATCACCCGTCGTCACCTTCTCCTAGGAGATGGTACCTCGTCCAACTTCGGACTTTTCCACAACTTTTCGAATCTCGACTCAATCGAATCTAACCTCAATTGTGGCAGGACTTTTAATGGTTTTTTATTGGTTTTGTCATCCCGATCTGCCAGTTATAGGCTTAGTTTGCCCTCGACAGCGCTTCGTTTACAAGTCTACACGTTACAAACCCTCGGTATGTACCCTTTCGGGTGAAGTTGTCTTGAGAGTGAGAGGTTATGTACCCCTCTCGCTTTACTCTTTTTAAGAGTAAAGGCTCTAGAGCCGTTTCAGATCACTGGATCCGGACTAGTCACGAGTCGTGGGGCGACCGAATGGCTTCCGGAACACAGTACCTGGTGACAGGCAGATTCCCATTGAGCCAGATTTACCCCGCTGTACCGTGGTAAACCTCACTTCAATTCTCTTCCTTAGGATTTAGCTAAACAGCGGGTACCACGAGGCACCATAAGTGACTCAGGTAAGAATCAAATCCACCCACGCCGGTACTCGTGTTAGCAGAGTTTACTCCGCAACTTTTACGAGTAAACGTCGAGAACACTTGCCTAGGCAGGGGACCTAGACTTTTTTACTAAATAACCGTTACCCAGACAAGCGTTCAAGACTGGGATAGGAGAGCTCGGACCAGTTCTAAGGGTGAGCGCCGTGTGGTTTGCTCCGCCCACGCACCTAGTTTGCTAATCCACGTAGTCTAGTAGGATAGCCCACTTCATCCGTCATAAATTGCTCAATATAGCTTGATCCTACATGCTTTTATTTAAATTTTTTTCTTTTCAAAAGACGCCAACAAAGTATAAGAGAAATCTAGAGTGGTCTTGGAGTGAAGATGACTAAATAAACCTGTAACAGCTATAACAAGTATTACGATTTTTTTAAGTTAATAACTAATCAACTATGTTAAAAGTAATAATATTTTTAAAAAATTTGCTTAAAACAGCTCTTACAAACATAATTGAGTTTGTTTTATTTTATGCCCTTAACAACACATGTCCATCTATCCCGTATAGAGTTGTCCATCTAACCTAAGGGTATGGGATAGACACACCACTTGCAGTTTTTCTAATTTATTTTTTATTCAAAGTTTGGTACAAATTTATACATATTCCAATATTTTGTAATAACAAATCATAACAGAATACCACAGTAATTTTTTGGTTTAATTTGTATCATTAACTACTCAGTAAGGCCAAGTTTTAAAAAGGGGATCCATCTATCCCGGAATAATCCTATATGTACCACATTTGCACAAAATGGGTTTCATATAACATTTGACTCTAGGTGCCATGTCGCATAATTCTTCTTCGTTTTTTAAAATTCTTTTCATCTCTCAGATACTACTTTAGCACCAATTCTTTCAATTATTTAATTCTAGGTTCTACTTCTGACCATATAAAAGTTTTTCTATGTAGGGTATTCATTAAGATATAATATTAAATTTTATTTTCTTTATGTTACCAGTTAATTATTTTAGCATAACACAAAATGGCGCCAATTCAAAGTTTAGTTAATAGATGGAAATCTTCACTCGCTTAAGAAAAATCATTACTATTGCAGTTAGATTGTTATCTAAATACTTTTGACAATAGTCTCTTAAAGTTTTCTTTATTGGTAGTTGAAGTTAAAGTCAATTAAGCTGGTACTAAAGCTCTTTTTTAAGAAAAACCCAACATGTCAGCTAATTCAAAAAGCTCAGTTTTAAGAAATAAAGAAGGGCAAGAATTGCTCGAAGGCAGATACGGCTATACGAAAGCCGTTCAGATGTGGGTGACAGAAAGAGATGACACGTCTTGCTTAATTGCAAAGTAGTCGTATTATTTTTATAATTTAATAAAACAATTCTAAAAGTTTGCTTTGAAAAATAACATTGGCCATTGAATTGTGATTGAATGTATCATGAGTGAATCCGATGATGGGAAAATCCAATTTCACACTCGTGAGAAATGGGTACTTTTCTGCACTTGTAACACAATATACTATTATCGCATAGTTTATTAGCGTTAGTACTCGCTACTGATAGCTTTCAAAGAAGCCATTGGTATAGTCACTTCTGATACAATGTATAGTTTGGCACGCAGAAATTGGGTTTCATGACCGGTATTTAACAACAATAGGGATTATTCCAACAAAGGACTGTTATAGGATTACTCAGCTTACTGGTTAAAGCCTTAAATAAAAGGATACTTTGAACTCAAATGTCAAATGTTATCAGGTAAGTATTTAGGACATTTTAAGGTATAACTTTAAATTTTTAAAAACTCCATTTATTAAGACATAAAAAAGAAAGTTATAAATATAAAAATCGTTATAAATAATCATCGAAATATAAATGATTTCTCTCTGTCTTCAATTGTTTCTATTCCGTCATATTTAAATTATATTACCTCAAAAAAGAAAAACAAAAATGAAAAGAAGACGGCCCTGAATGCAAGCCCATACAACGGTTGTTGAATACTCTTTCTAAGATAATTTAACAATAGTTGTTACTGTCGGTACTTGAGTCTAAAAATATTTTAACAAAAGGTATTACTGCCGGTACTTGAATCTCAGAGCTATAAAAACCAATTCCTGCAGGCCCGACTATACCAACAGTTCCTTGTGTTCCACCGTTTGAGAATTTATTAGTAAGGTATGCCTTAACAAGTTTACTAACTTTCTACATTGCTTTTTAATTACTTTCTTTCAAAATATAAAAAGTACCCAACAAAAGGTATTTATCAGCACAAAAGATTTTCGTGGAATTTCGTTCAACTGGCGCCTTGCTTTGCACTCTTACTGGTACAGTGATTAGTGCTGTATGCACTAAACTGGCGCCAGTGGACTGCTATCCTGCTCGTGTCTTATTAAAAGCTTTTCTACAAGCGGAATAAAACATTTTCAATACTATACAACTTCGTCTAGCTTAGTCTACTAGTATCATTCTTTCTTTGGTTTGATTGATTCTACAAGCAGGACAAAGCATTTTCAATGCAGAATTCAATCATCTTGTCTGAGAAGAGGTCAGAAGGGATAAGAACTTTCTTTTCAAAATTGTATCATTATTCATGTACTTATTAGTTTTTCTGGGAATACGGACTGGATGCACTTTTTGGAACTGTCAGGAATGAAGTGTTAATACATTTATTTAATTTTGATATTCTCAATAAAAGTCAGGAAATGATAGCTATCCTGTCATTTTGGTACTCTTATTATCTTTTGATACGGTGGAAGGATTTTGTAGAATTACTAGGGGGAAATTCTACATTACTCAAAATTACTCCATTATAACTCACGAAAAGTCCAAAACTGCATTGCGTTGTTTTGGTTGATTAATAGATAGTATAAGTTATTTATATTAGCGCTTACATTGTCCCAATGCCTCGAAGTGTTTTGCAACATGGTGCGTACAGATAACAGCATTTAAACGTCAAAAGTGTCTTTATAACATGCTTTACACCTTAAAATTGAAGAACTGCACTTCAATTGGTTTGACTACCCAATACATCTTCTTTCAATCAAGATCTTAAATTAGTTGATGGCTAATACATTCTGTTTCTAAAAGGTATCAACTAATTCAACAATAAAAACCTTCAGTTCATCAACATCAAATCTTTGGCTTAAAAAATCAGTAATTTTGTAACATTTACTTAACGATATGGGAAGAAATAAAGACTGTATCACAAAAAGATACACTATAGCTACATACTTTTGCTTTATAATAATTATTATTAATAAATAACGAAGACAGGAAAAACCGCACTTAAACACAAAACTTTTTAACACAGGAAACTGATGTAAAATAAACAACGGATTATAAAAGGTATGTCGTCAAACGAGAAATTTTACTTTTTATAAGATAAAGGTAAACCTTATGTTTTCATGGCAAAATTATTTTTTTATACATCGTAAATATTTGCATATATAATATATTCAGAAGGTATCACTTTTAATGCACCAATTTGCCAGTTTTATCTATGACATATCTGATGTAGCATATTTTTTTGAAGAACAGATTGAACAGCTACAGATTGATAGAATATTGTTGTTAGAAACTTTCCTATGAGGTCAAAGACTCGAAGAATTTGAAAAGATTTGCATGATTAAAATCTTCTAAATGACCAATACAGTAAATGAAAGAGTAATTAATTCCATATTGAATATTATGTTGTATACATAATAGCAATACTGTATGCACTTGAGTAGTGAGTTATGTAATGAGAAAAACTGCAAATACATCTCAAGCCTCCACGGTGAGAGTAATTGGAATTTGAGTCGTGTGCAATTTTATAGTGCGTAATGATTGGCTTCTACTTGATTGATGTGGTGTCTACGTGGCCTTTGTATTGCTTCGATATGGTGAAAGTTTAAGGTTCTGATAACTCACAGACAATAACTTCGAACCCCATTTACATAGCTTTTTAATAGTTGAGATCGATCAATCGATTATTTGGCATAAGCTGAGTATAAAAATAACGATTCTTAAATATTACGTTGAATACATAATTGCAATACATTACGCACATTTGAATATTGAGTTACGTATTGAGAAAAATGGTAATACGCCTTAAGCCTCTAGCGTGTAGTATTTGAAGATTGAGTCGCGTCAGTCGTAGTGATTAGTTTCTACTTCATGCTATGTCTATGCCTTTGTGTTGCTTAGATATGGAGCAAATACAGGCTCGATAACTCATTTCGCTCATAGCCCAGCTGTTAACGAAGAAGATCTTAACTTCCGACCCCATCTATACGGCGTTCTATCAGTTGAAATCAATCGATTGTTTGGTTATGATGAAATATAAAATATGCTTTTAAAATAATAAAAGCAATAATGGAGTAGTATGGATATCGTTATTCGTTACACTGTACACTACTACGATCCAGATATCTGCTAGTTCAATCTATGCGAGAAAAGGACAAGGCGTCCCCTTTCATGGATTCCTTCGTCTTTGCGTATTAGATAGGGGATAGTATTCAATCTTCCATAGTGTATATGTGATAAAAAGCAGATCTGATCAACTACCCAACAAGCTAATCTTATTTGATTCTGTAAATAGATAAGCAAATCAATTTCGACAAATTGCCTGTTCTTTGTATCGTCTATAACTAAGAGTGCTTAATGTTACTTTTTGAAAGGTACGGTTATCGTTCTTTGATTCTCTACATTTTGATCAAATTTTGACAGTTTTGTAATAGTCCACTTCTCACTTCTCTGAAAAGCCTCTCCTGCCTATGAGTATCTTGAAATTCTGGTACGCAAGCACTGAAATAGTCATGTTGGACGAAAGCACTGTGTAATTTTTTTTACAATGTCGCAATCGGAACGAAAATGATTTCGAAAAGGAATTTTAGCGTATGCTTAATAATGGAGATAAAATCTCGTCTACCAACATAACCTAACAAAGGAATTAAATCTGAACTAATATAATGAGTTAGATGATACATGAAAGGCGCTGCATAAATTCGAGAATTAATGTATAACGGTAATGGTCATGACATTTTGAGTGCTAGTACATTATATATTTTACATCACATAAATAAACAATGTTTGATCATTTTTTGCTTATTCTGAAATTTGGATATAGCTGAAAATCTTCTTATAAATATTTCTTCCATATTACAGAAGACAGCCGAACACCACTATACGTATATAAATGTATACCATGCTTTCATTCAAATATCGAACATAAATATCTATAAATCAATTTGGTTTTCTGTTTACAGTTACTTAATTACATAAACGTCACCCACTAGACTATTGTGAAAGTTTTGATCTTTGCAACATTTTATATGGTTTCACATGAAATTGGCTATAAAATAAAGCAGGTAAAATAAAACGTGAATTTGTTATAAATTTCTGGAGTCTTACAACCAGTAAAATTTAAAACTAAAAATAAAAAGTTTTACGCAGAAAACCGTGGACACACTGTATATAAAAACAAAAACTAAACTTTATAATTCTGGAAGAATTAATTATAATGACCACAAATATCTTCTTCCAAAGATATCAATAAAGCAAGAGATAAACAAGACCTGTAAAATCAAATCGAAAAATCTCTTGAACAGGAAGCAAGTCATGGAGATTGTTAGAAATAATAAATTACATTGTGATTGTAGACGACGTAACCTATACTTTGTAAATTCTTACAGAGATATTTAATCTGACAAGTTGTAAGGCTGGTGTCAAAGTGGCCAAGCAGAAATCTTGTTATTTTTCAGTTTGTGCTAAAGTCAAATTGAACATAAAATTTTACGCTAAATCAGAATTCTTAGAAAGATATTTAATCTGAAAAGCTGTAGACACTTTTAGTCATATTTTTGAAACGTTGATTAAAGAAAGCCCTTTCAAGTTAACTATCTGTAAAATAGACTATAGAATAGAAAATAGAATAGTTACTATTCTTATTATTATTGAAGAGTACTATATATATAATCATAATATTGTAACGTTCTTTTTAAATAATACTAAAGATGCTGTTTTAATCGTCTATTAACAAAGAGAAATATTTACACCAACACTAATTACAAATACAATTATAAACTGTTAACGAACTTAAACAAGGTTATTTACAGACTACTTATTTAATTACAACATTTATTTTTAACATTTATCTTGTACTATTTTATATTCTACTAATTCACGATGCGCGTATTCATTTAACTCGTTGACTAACCAGTGCTCTCCCTACACGGCGCTTTATATACTGTATACAGGACTGCTCGAATGCGCTAGAATTATTCTCGTGCATTATGCGTCATGGATTCGGCCGCGGCAAGTTCTGGAATGCTGTAGAAAGCTGTTGATATGGCGAGAACTCTCGCGTGGTTTCTCCGTTCGTTACAATATTTTTTTAGTCAGATTTTGTCAACAAGAATATACTTACCGAAGAATATACACCATGTTTTTCTGAACAATTTCGGTGAATTCATATGAACTATTGCAATATTCTTAACTATCTTTGACTTAGCAATCTGAGCATTTTCTTTTTGGAGGCTTCTATTTATATCAGCAACCGATAGCCATACTTTTCTGACGATTCTCGGAAAAATGGTAAAGTTAGAAGATAAAGTCGTAATCTTTAACAGACACATTAGCCATAAATTAGAGTTTTATGCTCTAATCAAAAAATTAACTTTATTATTATTATTCAATATTTGGAAGTAGGCATTAACGTTGGACATTAATTATACTTTGCAGTTTCTACTTACTTCTAAACGATTTTCTGAATAGTGCATATTATTACTTTCTAAGCTTTTACTTGTTCTTTTTTGTTATCCAAGAGCAGGTTTCAAATGCTGACTTCTTTCTTGTAGATATGGATTGTTTGTGATGGGTTTCTACTCAAATGACCCATTCTTTGTCGTCGCCATTTTTCTATAACATTAAACATGGCAATTTGTAAATTAATTTTCGAGTTCAAGAACAGCAACTATAAGAAGAATAAGATTTTGGCACGCCAATGGTGACGATTTTGTCAAAATTTTACAGTTTTAGATTCCTACAAGGTATTCTGAATCCTTTAATTTTAGACTCCGGGGGTATCTCTTAGCATGCAGGGGCGCTTCAAATTCTCATTTTGACAATTTTGAAGATCAGTTATCTCGGCAAATATTTGTTATGTTGAACTCAGGTTTTTCATTCGACGTATGATTGAGGTTACTTTTTCTCAATCCAATCCAGACCAAAATCCACTGATCCACCAAGGATCAGAATTACAGAATATATTATTGAATAATAATTTTAGATCAAATCGTGTATATGAATTGATTGAGCTCTTAATTTTAGTGTAAAAAAACACTGTAGATTATGTATTTGTAGGTATACACGTAATGACATATTATGGCAGTTGAACAGTTGAAATCGAAAAGCCAAAAACTGGATATTTGAATTTTATAAAGAAGATTTACTTGATTTTCGTTGATAACTTTTCCAAGTATGTGATATTGAAATGTTCCAAAAATAAAAGAAATGTTATCACATCATGGCATTTATAATTGCGAAAGCCATAAAGGTCGAAATAACCAAAATGTTGGTTCGGAAATCTACGAACTAAACTTTCCTAGCGAAGTTATTTCTTTGTGCCTGAAATCGTCGACTTTAATAGGCATACAGGCATATACAGTTTAGGACTAATATAATACAAAAATGAAAAAGAGTATTGATACAAAAAATATGCGAAAGGTTTAAGAAATCTCGACATTGAAGAGAAATTATTTGAAACAATGCTACGGAAGTTGTAGTTCATCCCAGGTCGTGTTTGATGTAGGATAAACAAACAAAAACATACAACTCTAAAGTAACAGTTAAAAAATTATTTTGTTGTTAGCTTACTAAGTCATAGCTTCTATTGCCATGTAGTCTTGCTTACTATTATTATATTTTTGTTCTCTAGGCCAGTGGCCGCCAACCGATGGTCCGCGCATCACTGGTGTACAGCAGAAAAATCTGGACATTATTTGCATTTTTATGTTTCATTAATAACAAAACAAAAATAATACGAGCCCTGTCTTACATGAATTGGACCAAGCAATACATTTTGTTCTTAATTTGTGTTTGACATTTTATTATTAATCTCGCATTAAGGTGATTGATTTGTTGCTAATATCACGCACAATCAAAAACGTAATTGTTTAATCACTGATAATTATTTGTTGAATGATAAATATTAATTACAGAAACATACAGTGGTCCAATTCTAAGAAATTCTTACTATACCTGGACACATTATTACGGGCACCCACATTATGGATACTAATAGTAACAAATACTCAAATAAATTTAACCACAAAGGTTGTTTCTGAACTGTGAATCTGTTTGGCCTACTTCCGGTTTCACCTGAAATGACAGCGTAGTTTCGGGAGATACGGTAACTTTGTGATTTTAATTGGAACACCCTGTATATCTTTTCGTAGTTGGAAATCTCATTGTTTTCCCATTGCGAAAGTGTTATACTTGTCATGGTTATTATACAGGGTAATGGTTTTATAAGCTCTTAAAATGAATACTGCATAATCGGATTCGCATCGAAAAAGGAAAACAATGGGCTTTCCAGTAGTGAGAGAATATACAGGGTGCTCCATTCAAAATCACAAAGTTGTCCTATACCCGAAAATACATGTCACTTCCAATTAATTTGAAAGTGGGCCAAAAAAGACGAATTTCATTATCTCAAATAGTTCAAAAGTAATATAGGTTTCCATTTCATATTAATAATATGGAAGTTCTCTGATCATTATGTAACAAATGTATTTATCGTTTTAAAAAATTCATATTAGTGGTCCGCGGGATTCAAAATTATGAATTTAGTAGTCTGTGAGGACCGAAAGGTTAGCAACCGCTGATCTAGGCGATTGTCAATTATTCTTAATAATTTTTAATTTTTGTAAAAAAGGAACCATGGCATGGAATAACTAAGATGAAAATGTAGAAAAGAATATTAGAACGGACAATTAATCTTTTGATGATTTCATTTGAAATGTCTCTAATTTGAAGAAAGGTTCTTCTAAAAACTTTGCAAGTGACCATTTTGTCGCTTGTAGTCTATAGCAGCGATTCCCAACCTTTTTTCGTTTGCGGACCGCCAAACGACGTAGCATTTGCTTGCGGACCAGTAAGGCAAGAAATTAAAAAAACATTTCGCAAAATAAATCTTATAAAAATAAATTTACTGTACAACTGTACACTGTACAAGAAGAATCTACAATAATTAAATATCCCATTCTTAATAATAACAAACGTCGGTTTTTGTATTTTATCCGCTTCCCGCATACCAAACCTCGAACAACCAAAACGGAGACCGACCCGAAATCGTACGGGTTTCGAGAGGCCATGGTTTTTTCTTGTCGCCAAACGAACGTAGAGAGATGATGGCAGGGTGGGGTGAGGCGCCGAAGACCATAACCGGATCCGACACACATAGGGCGGTCCATCGTTCAAAACCATAACGAGATATCTCGAGACAGGGAGCGGAGATACAACCGAAAACGCTAGCGAATGGGTTTCTGGAGCGGCGATCAAAAACAGGAATGGCCGGTCGAGAATAGGCTCAAACGACCCAGCAGGCAATCATATAAGTCCTCCAAAACTTGTTTCTACTTAGAAGCCCGATTAGGCTGGTGGCGGTAATATTACTTTAACACGATTCTCGGGTGAAAAACAAATAAAAAATTTTGAGTTTTTGGCTGTAACTTCTTTCTTATGGTTTTACACGGCATTTGAAGAGGAAACATTTTGAGATTACCCATTGTTTGATGCCCAAGGTAGTCGTTTTGGCTCCTATGGTTTCCGAGATACCGCCACTCGAAAACGGACGGAGTTTCATAGAGCGGAGAGGGCTATAGATACGGAAAAACCAATAGATCCACCGCTCGTAGCAGGCCGCGTGACATCGAATGCCGCCAACACATGTTCGATTGTCCCCAAAAACACCATGTCAGCCCTAACACCCGCCTCCAGAAGAGTGTAGGCAAAAAAACTTTTCCGGTAGAAACTGCGCTGGCAAAGAATCCGAGGTCAGATTTTCGCTGCTACCTACCGTAAGGCGGGGACAGTTTTTTGCCACCTCAGCTTAAACGGTTTACCGGAGACGTTCGAGACTACAAATCTGAGACGGGAACTGCCCAACGCATCGGCACACAAAAACGGCCCTGTTCGAAGCAAGTTTTGCGGTCTTGCGAAATCCGGATTTTGATCGTTCGCTTTAATCGGGGACGCGAGACAAAAATTCTTTCGGTTCCGGTATGCCTAGACCCGTGCGAGCCGAACCCGCTTAAAAATTGTTAAATGGAAGATTACCTATTACCACCCTATCAATACCGTCAACTCCGATAAACCATTTGACCCCACGTTAGCTCCAGGATATCACGAATTAAAAAAATCTTTTAGTAAAATTTTGAAAACACTGTTATTTTTCTGCGGACCGCCAGAGATTTCTGACGGACCGGCACCGGTCCGCGGACCGGCTGTTGGGACACGCTGGCTCTCTAGTATACAATGTAATAATTAGAGAAAAACACAAAAGCTTGGAAGAAAGCCTTTTAGATGATCATACCATTCAGTTATCTGCTGTATTGAAGATTACGATAAATAACTTTAGTGCAATCTATTGTTTTAGGTTAACATACCATACATCCCCTACTAATACTAATTGTTAATGTGAAACACTATTCCTTTTACAAGCCTAGAATTCCAGATTTGTGTAATAGTAAAAACAAACAAAACAAAAGATTCGACCTGATAATAAAATATATGCTGATTGGTATGCATAACAAATGAAATTAATGGTAATAAGCAGTGCATGCGGTTTTTAATGTCGCAATTATTGAATAAGGTGGAAAACGTCTTTGAAATTTGCACAACCTGCGTGGGAAACAATGCGTTAAAAAGTATTTACTTTGTAAATTGAGCAATGTTGCTTATTCTGCGTCTTAACCCATCGATATTTTAGATATATACCTATCGCATTTAATTTTTGCATATTTGGAGTTAAAGGCCTCAAAAGTAACAGTTCATCCACGCGTTTGAGAAAAAAAACCAGTCGCAGTTTCTTAAAAATAAAAATGTTACTTTTGATTGACTATAAATTTATCAAGCTTGAAAAAAAGGGATAGTAAAAATCTGTTTTTGGTCAGTTCGACCAATTGATATAACTAACCTTCAAAGAAAGAAAAATTTCGATGTCACTTTTTGTAGTGGTCACTAGAGGAAGACTAAACACGTGTATGCATATTAATTTGAATCCAGCTGATCATGATCGTTACATTATATGAATATCAATTTACAGCCAGCTGATGATTATATAAGCATTTTAGATATCATCCTATAAAATTGAAATTAGACATTCAAATCATATAGTTTTGGCTATAAATGTAAATAACCATGTTCAAAAAGATATGTAAAATTAGTAAAATCTTAGACCACCAAGTCTTAGACCGTGGGACCAGTTCAAGTTTGTTGTAAAAAGTCATTTTTTCTTATCAAATATTACCAGCGTATATATTCATTCATAGCTAAACGGATCAGCATGCAGAAAAAGTATGAAAATCTCTAAGTATTCACATTTCTAAATAGTTTACAAAAATGGGTAGTTGGAGAGTGAAGTGTACCTAACCTAGTAGGGTTGTAAAGTTCATGGCTAGTTTATGTGTAAAGCTCAAAATCCAAAGCCACAAAACGCGTGTTATAAATCATAAATAAACAAATTGATTCAATCAAAAACAAATTAACAAATCATCTTGACGTATATTTATAAATTATAGGTAACGTCTTTTTTATCCTCTTGAGTTTTCTGGGAAACAAAGGACGTTGTCATGCAAAATTTATTTACCTTTCTGCGGTCTGAAAATTTCCTACTCCAAAAACACCTCAACGGAAATTGCGTCAAATTTATATAATAGATACATATATGGCAATGTACACTATTGTTTAATAATTGGTTACAAAGTGATAATCATAATTAGAATTATACGTAAATCATACATGGGTTATCCAAACTTTTTTAGTGTATTACCCTGTATAAGAAAATCCCATCACGTTATCATTAAAAACGAAATAAAACTGATCGAAAAAACTATTACATACAAATCCGCATTCGAAAAATAACATAGCAACAGAAATAGTGACCGAGACTTAGGAGTAGACGAATTCGTAACTCAAATCGATAACCACAATCTGGTCCTTAAATCTAAAAAAGTTTTTCAAAAAAAGTTTCAGTTTGTACACATTTGTTGTTTGTTTCATTAATGCTTTAATTAGCCCTGAATGTTAATTACAAGCTTTCCGTGTGGAACAACATTTTTTTACAACTGTGGAGGAATGGCCTAATAATTAATTTTCACGATAACTTTTATTGGACGACAAAATATAGCAAGCCAAATTTAAATCCGGGTCGTTGATCCAGGTGATATTCATTAATTAAAGTTCGTGTAAATTGTCAGTTTTTTAGGTCATCCAGTTTTACTTTCTCATACTATATCATAGTCAAAGGCACTAAACTCTGGATTTGAAAAGGTCGATTTACTTGTCGACACAATCGCCATGTGGTGTTTGAATCAAAAATGCAGTGGATAGAAATTACTTTTTAGAAAAATGGCTTTTCAATCACTGGTTCAAACGAATAACTCTATTGGTACTTGTATTTTGTATTTTGAAATAACTGGTAAAATAAGAACAAGATAAATCAAAAGATTATACGGCATTGGCGCAAATGTCAACACTAGAAGCGAGTGATGAAATTATTGCCCAAAATGTACACAAATTTGGAAACCAAAGCAGTTTAATGTCGTTACCTCGACTTGGTATTTTATTCGATTACCAAAATCGAATAACGTATGTCCCAAAAGTTCTCGGAAAAATAGTGATCGATTTAGTCCTCAATGGAAACAAGATTTGGCAAATAAATTGAAGTTAAATATGGCATGCCAATTTTAATAAGTACGTGTAAATAAGATGTTGTAGGAGCTTGATATTTGTATAGGTATTTACCAGATAGTTGGATAAGTATCTAAACGAGAAATCGGCAGAATCTGTGTAGGCCAAAATATTTCAGTTTTGACAATTTACCAATCATGTACAAGACACTCTAGGCGAAGTTAGATTCAAGAATAAGGTCAAGTTGGTGGATACAATTTTGGTGTGATATGCAATCTTAGGAGGTAGTGTTTCGCAGATGCAAATGCAGGCAGCTACATTAGAAGATGCCTCACCGTATTGCACCAATTCATAAATACCTATCATCTCAGTGACCAAGTAATCTTCTGGCTCGCTCTAGCAACGTGCCATATATGCCAGAAAGACGACAAACTGTTAACTGCTCACAACATCAATTTTGCTTCTATGGAATAATGCTTGAATAATGCTCCGAAAGTCTTACATTATTTAGATACATAGTTTAAACATTTATAAAGCAAACAATCCCCAATAAGAAGTGCATCTATGCACTGTACTTTGACAAGGTCGGGTACGTAAATTAGGTCAGTGAAAAATTTTCATTCTGCTCATCAAATAAATCAAATTTTTTTGCTTGTGTTTGTGTTGTATGTTGGATTAATGTTAGATTTTGTTTTATTCATTTTCTATGATTCTCGGTGGCTACACGTTAGTTGTTCTGTGCTAATTTTTCTTCCGCATGAGTATTAATTTTTTTGTTGCCTAGTGTTGTCTAGTTTGTCCAAGAGCGACATTAAATGTGGGCCTACAGGCGGAAGACTATTAGATCCGGCCCTGACTACATAACTATAGCCCCTCTACTTGTAGAAATGAAACATGAAACTAAACAAAGTATTAAACATCGAACAGTGTTACCTGCTACTCCGCTAGTTTTGAACGAAATCAAATATAAAGTTGTGTAGTACAAAATTTCAAGTTTAGATCTAACCCTTCAGTATAAAAAAACATCTCTTCAATTTCATTTCAAACATTGAATCTACTCCCTGACAGATAATAAATTTACAAACCTTCAGTTTATATATTCTTCTTGAATGATTATTTTTTAATCTTCAGCGTTTAGGTCCCATTTAATTCAACCTTATACTCGTATCTGTACGATTATAATGCCTATTTCTACAATGTACCCAAAATTCAACTAAGCGATACAACTTACAATTAGTGATTGCACTTGAACAAGTGATTGTAACCTAGACACATTAATCAGACACTTTCGAGTTAATTAGTCAGTCTTATAATATTGACATAACCTCAGATTCATGAACAAAGAGTGCTTCAGATTACCAGCTTTTCAATTCTACGAAAACCAATTGTATTTCGTATTTCTTTGAACAGTAGCTGCCGGTATTTGAAGAACTTCTTGGAACACCACTTTGTATTCTCAGCTTCAATTAATGCACAGCGATTTACTAATTATTATAGAAAAAAGAATGGCATCTAAATGTTTGAACGGAACATTAACATACAAGAGCGCTTCAAGTATGGAAAGTGCAGAACTATTCCGTCTATTATTAAGTTCATTACTCATTTCAGTGGTCATTATACCAAATAAACATCAAGAAGATCCGTTTCTAATAAAATATTTCATTTTGAATTTGAGATATACTTATAAATTAGTCAGTACCATCGAAGGAGCGTTAGAGTAAGTACAGACATGAAATAACTAAAAAAACATTCAACTTTAAAAAGCTATATTGGCATTGTTTAGGACCTATTTCAAATGCTCTATTTAGAATAGAATTGTATAACTGGCTGTATCAGAATAGGTACTGTTGAATGGTACCTAGAACACGTCGTGCCCATCCCAGTCCGGGGTGGGACAACTGCACGAGTCCCAGTGGACGCGGCCAAGTGGGCGCGGCCAAGTGGAGGTGGGACAAGTGGGCGCAGGGTCAACTAGGCGCTGCTACTGCTTAAAATCTATTAAGTATACATATATTAAAAAGCGAACAAGGTCGGATTTTCGAACCTTGACCAAGCAAATTCACCAATTCAGAAACAATTAATTCACTTAACTAATATAATAATAATGTGGGTACAAACCTTGAAATTAAGTACGCTGTTTTCATAGCAAAACAAGGCTGCTTTTATGTCAAATTTTTTCTTCGCTTAAACTTAAAATTTCCATCGTGCAGTGGCTCCAGCTATATGGATCGCTCGCAGTACAGGATATATACCCCGAATAAGCTCGTTATAGTATATATGGATGTTTTTTGATCAGATAAAGTAAAGGTATATTATTACATTTGTAGAATTAAAATAACAACATTGCAGACGGCTTAAAATACATAATAATAATAATGAATAGCGCCGGCGGAGTACGAGTGGTGTCGGTACATCGCTCGTGTTCCAACGGTGGTGGATTCGAGTTCCACTTGGAGCGACGAGATTTTTGTACTTGGGAAATTCGGCCACCTCAACTATGGGTATGTATTTGTGTTGCATGTTAGATGGGTGACATATAACCTTAGCAGTTTGTTCCCCCGTAAGCGTGAAATAAAAAATAATAATAAGATGTATAATGCCACCTATTTTACATAACTCACATAATTTATTAATATGTAAAGCCAAATTAAAATGTATTTAGAAAGGCACTACTGCGCATTCCTCAGATCAATACAGGACGATTTAACCAAACTTACCTCTATCCAAAAGCGCTTCATAAAAGCGTTATCAAACGTCGAGGATCTTTAAAAAATTTCTAGTTTTTAAAATAACAAAAGAATGCTTTTAGTGATGGGGATGAAATCTAGAATGTGAAAGAAGCTCATAACTTTTTAGTGGTTTGGTTAATACCTTATTTCAGACTTTTTCTGTATCTGCCATAGTTTAGGCAAAAAGAAATCCATTTGATTTGCAATGCATTGCTCGACTTATCATTTGATTTTTGTCCTAACACTTTAAAAGCAATTATCTCGCATACTTCAAAATATAATATCCTACTATTTTACCATAGTATTTGGTCTTAGAATTTCATGCTATTTCCAAATTCAGTATAAAAAATTGGGGTTCCCATTTAAAGAAATTTTCGCTATCGCCATAACTCATAAACAAAAGGCAGTCTGTGAACAATTACATTAAAATCTGTCCCATTTAAGCTAAAAACTGATTTTTTTAAAAAGGTTTACTAAAGGATTTATTTCGATAGTTCCAAATTTCACATTCGCACTGTATTTGACAATAACAAGGATTATATTTCAAATACATCCGCTTTCTAAATATATTTTGAGTTGGTTGTATGTTAATAGACAATTCATTATGTATTGAAAGCGATTTTATACGTATTTGTTTTAATGTTGTTATTTTGATTCTACGAATATTATTATATATTTAACTATTTTTGCTGATTAGGAACATTTTAACGTAGCATTTATACTTAATAGATTTTTGCGACCTGTTGTCTTTGCGTCCAGTTGTCTCGCACCAAGTTGTCCCTGCGTCTACTTATCGCGTGCTAGGTCTGTGCATAATAATCGATTAATCGGACCTTCGATTATTTTTTAAATAATCGATTAATCGATTATTTTAAGAAAATAATCGTTGGTCCGATAATCGTTCAATCAATCAGTCGATTTAATTGAATAATCAATTGCTTTTTAACCGATTTTTTATTATTGATGTCCATAATCCCAAGAAGCATTAACAACGAATAGAAATAGCAAAGAATAGAATTTATATAAAAATATACTATATCAAAATTTCAGAAGACTGTATACCATAATATACACACAACAAAATGGTCTAAGAGACAAACATAAAAAGTATGTTTGCAAACGTTAATCAAAATGTTTTGTGATTATAGCATACAGAGCTTTATTCTGACAAAATCTAGATCCAGTTGGCGATGTTGCTTTTTGTTTTTGTAAAACAGTTGTGTTCAGTTGATGACATTTGTATCGAAACAGCGTTTTTACTCTTTAGATTCCTCAGTTTGTGTATTGAATTAAGAAACGAATTGGGTTTAATAGTGTTTTAGAATCAATAAAGATGGAAATAGTGCATCTTAGTCGTAATATTCAGTTAAGAGCTGTGGGCATGATACAGCGAGGGATGACTATTCGAGATGTGGCGGCTGTTGTAAATTCTTGTAAAAGTACCACTGGGCGCTTGTGGCAGCGTTATCAAGAAACTGGTGAGGTAAAAAAGACATCCTGGCCCCATCAGGAGAACGAATGCTGTACAGATTAGATTTCTCTGAATCCAATGTCTTTGTAACCGAAATCTTACGGCCAACCAGCTAAAAACTGAGCTCCAAAATGTCCATCAAGTGGTAGTCAGTGGTCAAACTCTAAGAAATAGGTTGCATGAGATTGATCTCCACGCTCGACGTGCTGTTAAAGTTCCCGTGCTTTCACGTGGGGGACAATTTTTACTAATGCAGGACAACGCTCGACCACACGTTGCAAGAACGGTTAGAATTTTTTTACATGAGCACAATATCGCAGTATTGCCGTGGCCGGCGCAATCCCCCGACTTGAATCCAATAGAACATGTGTGGGATATGTTGGGATAACGTGTCCTGAATCAAGGCATGGTATTTCAAACAAGGGAAGAGCTCCCAAATTGTTTACAAGACCAGTAGCAACAAATTGATCAAAATGAAATAGACAATTTGATTAGACGTTTACCCAATAGGTGCCGAGCTGTGATTAACAGTCGAGGTGGCCATACACTGTATTAAATGTGCAAATCTTTCATTTTTTTCATTCATATTCTACTGTTATTTGTAAGTTAAAAATTTGCTCTGTTTTTTACACACCCTGTATGAGCAAACTACAGTAAATTCTGTTTGATTTATTATAACAACTAAAGATTATTGTTCAACTTTATGTTTTGTTTCATCGTTGTGTCATAATACTTCCACTAGTTGCAACAACGTTTAATTTTAGCCTTGTCTTAGACCATTTTGATGTGTGTAGAAGACACAAAGTATCAAAACAAGTGATTAATCGGACTTTCGATTATGTTTTTAAATAATCGATTAATCGATCAACCGATTAATCCGATCAACTGATTAATTGATCAATCCATCAAATGATTAATCGATCAATTGATTTTTTTAAATGGGTTTTTGATTATTGATTTCGATAATCGCACAACCCTATCTCGCGCCCACTCGTCTGTGTCCAGTTGTCCTAGACCGATTCCAATCCCAATAACATAACCATAATGCATTACTATATTTTAAAGTGTATTTTTCGTCGTTCTCGTGTTGTTACAATTTAACAAATCATTGTATTACTATCTACTCACCGGGCTTACGCTATATCTGCAGTTCCTTAAACTGATTTCTACGTATCTTCAATAGTATAATAATAATAATTGCTACAACCCATAACCTGGAAACCAGGCCCCTGAAGCTGTGAAGCTTGTGCGGGAGGGAGGGGCGATTATTATTATTGCGTAGGCTCAACCCGCGGCTGCAGCCGGCTTGCAGATGAAACAGCGCAGATCCCACATTTGTGTCACAGCTAAGGAAAAACTGCAGAAAACTTTAACCAGATCTGCCGGTAGCAGGAGTCGAACCTGGCCCGCTTGGGTGAAAGTCCAGCACGCTAGACTATACATTACCAAGGCTGTTTATTACCATACCATATATACGATACGATACTAAGTATGTGTATCGTTATTGAAAACCGTTAACCTAAAGTTTAGATAAAAATTTGAATTTTTGAAAAAGAATAATTATGATTCCAAAAATATACTAAATAAATATCAAAATTTGTAAACCCTTTATGAATGAGGTACAACTGTGCAAGTGATCAAAGTTACAATATATGGGATTTTGACTTGTATCTTTTAAAGGAACGATTATAAAGAGTAAGTAGCTACTGTATATACTTTTGGAATCATCGAGTTCATGTTGAGGTCATGAGACATTGCGATTTTTAACTATGACAGCCTATAGAAATTCTGGTATTTCTTATAGCTTTGTATTCATAGAATATCAAAGTAGATACCAATTTCAAGCATAGAAGCAAGCACCAAGCATATAAGTTTGTATTAAAGGCATATTTTGTCGTTATGGTAAAAATTTCGTTATACAAGCGTTGTTTGCGCAAACATGCGAAACATGCTATGAAACATGCTAAATGTTTCATAGAGTAGAGTTACTTAAAACTGTGTAATATAATAACAGAATGTAAAGGTCGCTAATGGAATGGCAAAGTTGTAATTTCTTATCAAAAATCGCATCTTCCTGAGTTTCCACAACTTGTTTATAGTTACCCATGCATAAACAATATTCTCACATGCAACATTTTAAATTGATTTCCGATTTTATTTCATTCAACTATTGGTATTTCGAAATTTTCAACACAATTAATTGTACTATCACTTTCATCATAAAACACGTTAAGTATTCCTCTTTTCAGCAACATTGCGAAATTTTAAATAAATTCATCGTGCTGGTGTATTTTAAATAAGTATGTGCGAGCAATTGGTATATTAATAATATGCGATTTACGTCATTTCCTAAATTCGAGCTCATTAATAAAATTTTGTTTTGCGGAAAACTATTTTCAAACAACTGAAAGACGATACGGTCTGCATGTAAAGTATATGTAATTGTAACGTTAGCAAAATATGTGAAAAAGAAACTTTTCCGTTATTGTAATATGGGTTATAACAATAACTTTTACGTAGGAAGTTTACACACTTTAAAGAATAATGAACGAGCTTATTTGATGCTTAAGTTGTTTTCGAATATGAAAAATTTACTTGAACGTTACGAAGCATAATCACTAGTTTTTCTACTGTAGCACTAAAGCCCTTGTAAGCAGATATGCAATGGATGCATCTTACATAGATACTATAAGCAAAAATGCAAACTCAACCAATATAAGCTAGCCAAGAATCGCACCCATCCACTAATATACAAATTTATCGCTCTAAGACTGTCTTTCTGGTTTCCTCGTACAGCATTGTACTAGTTTTGGCCAATTGATAGCGTAATTCTCATAAATCTTTTATTAGCGTTTTTGGTCATTTTGGATCAGTCAGCACAGGATGATCTTTTACGAAACGATGTTGTAAAAAGATTTTCTGTGCGATAATCACTTTAAATCTCCAGAATACTCTGTCATTATGAAGTTTACTGGCGGTCACGGCACAACATAAAAATATACAGTATACCCACTACGATCAGGTCGTCGAGGCTTGCCGATCGTCATTATTATTACATGTTGGTAATAACGAACAGTGGATATCACAGCATAACTGTTGTTCCGTAGCTCGACAACAGTCCGAAAATGCAACAAGATCACACACGGCGGTTTACAATATTTGCGATAGTGAACTTACTGGTTGTTATTATACTGTGGCCTTGTAAAAATACACCGTAGTACGCACTAGTATTCGGAATCGTGACTTTTAAGAGTCTGATTGTGATTGATTATCACATGGTTTCAATTTTAAATAATATTACAAAATATTAATTACACCAACATACCATAAAGATTTGCAGTATTCTAGATATTGCAATAACTGTACCGTAGCTTAAACCTGTTTTTTCTGAATTAAACTTTTTGTTTATCTTCCCGCTGCGCTGGTAGAGTAAAAGAAAGTTACTAAACAGGAATTCTACAAGCTAAGAGAATCCAATAAAATTAGATGGTTCACGATAAGATGTAAGAATATGTACTGGCAATTACAGTTTCGTCCGTAGTGCATTCATTCGTAAATTAAATAATGCATTTTCGTCCGGACTGAAGAATCTGTAAAATTTAAAAATTACAGTTTCGTTCCGACTGTTTATCAGTTGGATATCATACGGTGGTTAATGTTGAGGAATTCCCACTGATGGAAAATCCACTACTTGCAATAATTATCAACAGGCAGAAAAATATCAATATATTAAGGCATATGTTCTCAATTCTTGGACCATTGCAAAGTAAATCATAGGTTAATGGTAGACGCCTTACTACCCGTAAATGCGCTACAGCTGTGATTTATTACACCTATCGGGGAGTTCCACATCCCAACATATTGGCTTTTTAGATACTATTCAGAATTATCAGTGTAACATTATCAGAGTCATAGCTATCTGTCAAAAACTTTGGATATAGTGCTTCAAAAGCAACAGCTGGGGACCTTATTATTATCGCATTTACAGGAAAACTTATGTTTACAGGTGACAGCTGTATTAATCAAATGGATTATCTGAATGAAACTGTATACACCCAATCAACCCCCAAGCTAGCTAAACGTAGCTAACATAAGCTTAACTACAGAAGTATGTTACGTTAAATAAATTTGCCCAATAACTGGAAATAATCATATCTGTAAGCAAATACACGGCGCATTTTTAAAGTAAGGTCCGTTTGGAAATTCCCTACAATTGAAGCAAGGAGGCAAAACCGCACCTGGCTAGTATTTTTATATGATTTACTAGCTAGCTATCTGACAGGTTATCACTGTCGGGTTCTTATTTGGAGTCGCATGTGTCGATGTATAATGAGTGAAACAGTAAATGTCTTGTCAGTTCTGAGTTTCGCGGTGTGATCTTGAAAGCAAAAAAAGTCTTGCAAAGAATCCTCAGCAACTCTGTGCGGTCTATGTACTATGAAATTTTGTGAATTTCGGTAGGATTAAGCACTAGTAACATTTAAAGAAGGGAAGAAGGTTAAACACACTCAGTGACTACCAATCTTGAGGCCCTCGGTTTGATTCTCAGGGATGATTCATTGGAATTTTTAAAAATATCTGCTTCCAGGCCAATTCGGCCTGTGAAAATCAGTACCTGGAAAATCATTTTCTGGGATAATAATAGGCGGACAGAGTAAAGCTAATCACTTTACCACCCTTGGGTGCCGAAAGGCTCAAGTAAAAGCAGCCTACTCTGCTACATCCCGATGGGTCTTCATGGCCTGTGAATGGGGATTATTATTATTATGTACCCAAACTCATTCAATGGAAGATAGCGGAAGTCATCACTGAGGAAAAGAATGATAATTCTGAACAATCAATTTGGTTTGATTGATTGATCAGCTACATATGTAGAATAACGGATATAATTGAAAGATAGTTGGGAGAAAATCTGCTCGGCACGATTCCTGGACGTTGCCCAAGCTTTTATTAAAGTTTGGTATAAGGACTGGTGTATTAGATAGAAAGAATCTTACCCAAAAAATACAGTTAATTGTTGAAATCTTACATTTCCAATAGTCTCTTCAGAGTGAACCTTTGCTGATGACACTACCATCATAGTAGAAGCAAGACCCAAACTTCAAACTGCTGCAAAACAGTTTAAACAGAATGAAACCGTTTGAATTAGTACGTTTAGAAAGTAGTGCAAAAAATCAGAACGAACATGCAAGTGAAGTGTTAACAAATTTCGGAGTATACTACTGGCTATACATCCACCACGAAATGAAACAAATCATTAGAGACAATTAGGTGTTTAAAAATATACTTTACATTTTGCACACTTGATGCTATATATTAACAATGTTAGCATGCGTCGCCGTCACCATTCGTCCCTCGCATCCTACCTCAGCGGTTTGCTCTACACTACACTACCTTATCAGGAAGTCACCCCTCCTAACAAAATATTTCAATATATCCTAAATAACTAACAATAAGTAAATAATCAAATTTGTCAATAAACATAATACGAGGTCGTTGAAAGTTTAAACTATGGTATTTCTGACCCGGGAAATTGAGATAGTAAAAGAAATTGAGTAATTCCGGGTACTCATGTCACTGGAATTACTTGATTTTTTGTTGTCTTGAATCGCTGGAAAAATAATCCGAGACACGGGACTTTCCTAAGTTAAATTCAATTAAATTTAAATTAAAGTTTTATATTTGTTCAATTTCTTATGCAAATCATTCATTAAAAAAGCTAAAGAAGATGGTTTTCTCATGCACGTGGTTTTCTTAGCCATTTTTATTTAAAGAAATTAGTCAATAGCCATACAAATGATTTACAACATGTCTATAAATAATCAATAAAGGTAAAGAAGATTAGTTAAGAAAGAAACTACCGTTAGATACGTTATGCTCATTCATTAGGTAAACTTGTACTTCTATTCAATATTCAAAAACGGTCTCCATCTGGAATTTTCTAGCTTATTTATAAATAGGTGCTAATATCTTTATTAGTGGCTTTCTTAAACAAAATGTTTTTACTAAAACATTCAAATTAAAATATGGCCTTAATCACGTTAAGAGGTAGTCATTGTCAAAATTCTGTTCCGGGATCCATTCCAACAAAGTTTTGATTGTTTTTGCAAATGATCTATTGTTGAGGTGGTAGTTGATAGATTTCATTACATCACTGTATTAAAAACTTATCGTTAAAACGACAGTGTGCTTTTACAATTGTTTACAGTGTGTTTTTACTACATTTCTGAATATGTTTTATTTGACTTAAAATTATATTTTATTATTACCCTGGAATTCCTAGGACAGAGAAATTTAACGACGAAAATCTTATGGCAAAAGTCTTATGGCCGGTTTCACAAAGCTTGATTGAACTTTGATTAACTTAATTGTGATTCAATTTGAAATCTAGAAATATGATTGGATAAAATTCAAGGTCTGTTAAATCTTAGCCAATGAAATGTCTGAATTTAATGACAATTAAGTTAATCATAACTTAATCAAGCTTTCTGAAAGCGGCCATTAGAATTGAAAAGCTGATATTACGTCGACAAATATTTAGCCAGTCTAGGTGGATTAGTGGTTTGCATGTTTGCTTCATAATCCAAAGATAGCAGGTTCGATCCCCGGCCGAACTGGTAATTTTTCACAGCGGAGAAAAATTTAAAACATGCCTTCTTTTCGGAGAGGAAGTAAAACTGTAGGTCCCGTGTCAATGCGATGTTTGGCACGATAAAGATCCCTACTGGGGGTGGAATTCCCCCAGATTCGGCTAAATTCTAGTAGGGTCGGCCAAATGATCATAGCAATCGGTGCCATGAGGTACGACGGATGCTCCGCCATCCTGATTCCTCGCCCAAACACAAACACACACAAACAAACAAACAAAAAATATTATGACTTTTCAATAATAATAAGAAATAATAAAAGTTGTGGGTGAAATATTCTTCTAGGAAATAGCAAATTTCTAACAAATTTCTGAAATAATACTTTCACGGATGAACACTAAACGGGAAAGGTTTTGCGATGAAAGACAGAGAGAAAGAAATAATCTTATGATAGAAGAATATCTACCTGCTGCGCTTTTTATTAAATATACAGTTATTTTTCAATGGAAACTTTTGGGGGAAAGTTATTAGAAGATAGGTTAAAGTGGTTTTAAAAAATTAACATATGAATTCCAGGGGTTTTAAAAAAATGTCTGGGGTACCGGAAACAGAAGAAATGTCGAGACTCGGAAACCCCATGTCAATTTTTGCTGTTTTTTTCTTTGGTCGCGAACTTTCGATTTTAATTTTGTTTGATATTCACCCTTTATCCCAACGTAATAAATAATTGACGAAAAGTACCTCTTTAAGCTTAAGAACAAGCTTCTGTAAAGGCTCGTACTGTATATATGATTTGTGAATCTTACGAAACAGGCTACTGTCATACAAGGCAACTACAAATATCTTACGAATGGAAACTTTTAATACGTCATTCGATGTTAATTAATGAATTATTTGTTGCATGCAAATCTAACAAATTAAATTATACAATATGTTTTAATGTTTGAGTGCCCCCGACGGGACTCTCAACACATCAAACGTCTCTTGAGCTGAGCGCCCCTGTATTATAGACCCATTACCCCAATGTTATGCTAGTCCTGTTGATGTACATCGCTTATATATCATGGGGTTAGCACGAACATGATTTGCTGATCTGATACTGTAATTATTCACAGGTGCACTGATTTATTTAGTTTTTTACTTACGTTATGCTGTGCTGCGTTGATTTGCTCCAGCAAAATAGGGGGCACTTCAGCTTATGGCCACGGTCCCCTTATGGGTTAATGAATTGAGTTAGGCTCAATTAGCACGTCACTTACTTTTGTAAGAGCTACCAGGACTTATTGATGGGACGATGTTGCCTATCCCCCTCTACTAGCTCTCTAGGCTAGTGCCGGACCTGCCCACGTGCGCACCCGTCGGGGTTCGTCTCCGAGAAAGTCTCATAACTCCTAGTCCAGCATGCGGACTTTCACTGCCCGGACGAGTTCAACCTCAAGTGTGGCTGTGTTAGTTTATTTCTAATAGAAACTTACCTCCCATGTGCTCTTTAATATGTGACTGTATATGTAACAGAAAATCTACCTAGATAAATCAACCTACCGACCTTGGTGAGCAGTGCGGCGGCCATGAATTGGACGCCAAATACCTGGTCCTTTTAATCCTACCCTTGAACTGGACGCTGAGGAAGGGATTAACATCTATTTATTGCCGGTTACTGATATTCCAAGAAATTCTTTTTAGGTTTGAGGAGGCCAAGGAATTATGGACAGAGTGCAGTGACAGCATAGAAAAAAACCACAAATGCAAGCGAGTCTTTCCACTCTAGATTTATTTATAATTTTAATTCTTCCCAATTTAATATATATTTGTATTTATTGAAGTGCTGAAGCAATTTCAAACGGATACGTATGTGAAACTTCAAACTTTAAACAAAAAAGTTCGAATTCGGGACCTCGCAGAACGTAAGCGTACAGAACTATTACGTACCCAATATAAAACGGTATAGTTTAGACGAAATTCTGAGATTTCATTTTGTAAAATTTGTATCTCATATGACATGTATTCGAATGGAAATAATTAATTAGATTTGTAGTTAGTTATTGTACTTGATTATACAAGATATCAATAAAACAAAACATCAAAAATATATTAAGATAGTTTTTGTTCTGGGTGAACACCCAAACAACACTTTCAGACACAGCAGTGGGTAGCGTCCAATTCGTGGTAAGGATTTCTAGCGTCCAATTCATGGCACTCTTCTCAGGTATACTTAGCGCAATAAGGATTAACTAAATTCTTAGCGTCCAGTTCATGGACGCCCGAGCAGTGAATGTTTTTTTGAGCAGGACCAAACCAGCTGCGAACAACTATCAAATTTCAAATAGAAATAAGATATGGAAATATCTATCGTAACTTTTTTGAAAAGATACTTGAAAACCGAGCTCTGTCGGGGCTCACCAAGCCTTAATTATGGTACGGCAGGGTGGCTAAATTCTGGGATATGCTAGACAGGCCCAGTTTCCAAGTTCCAGGGATAGTATGCGACTGAAACAGTGTTGGTTGTTATTAAAGTATATAATAAATAGTAAAGTTTTTGGGGAAAGGGGAGTAGAAGCAGGTAGCAAAGTAGTAGAAAGTTTTGCTTGTTTAGGCAACCCACTTTGTAGGTAACATATAAATAAATCTAAATTATGTTTAACTTTTTATATCCAATGTTGCCAACTTGCCTACAATTTTCCTATGTGTGGGCTTTTTTAGTTAAATAAGTTTTAATCCTTAAAATTTTTAACGAGTAAAACACCGCCGTATTTTGTCATTTATAATAAAATAGATTACCTGGTAACGGTTACCTGCGTTTACTCGGTAAGGCGAATCGGCAACCTACCTCAGACGAAGCTTAAGTACAAAGTGTCCAATCTGGTGCCTGGTCGAAGTGTAGTTATGAATGACTTCTAAGATCATTTGCACTCAGTCTCATGATATTAAAGCTGCAACCGCATCACATAACCTGGGTAACGCTAAAAAACCCTAATAATTTATGAAAATGTTGTATTCCTACAATTCTCGCAGCAGTAGTATAAGAAAAGCAAAGCAGTAGAAATTGAATCTTGCGTAGTAGAGCAGTAAATGTTCAGAGCAGATCTACTCCGAATGAAGAAACTCTAAAAGGGCGAAAGGGAAAGGGAATAATGAACCTTGTAATCTTATCTAATCCTCTAGCTATTGATGGGTTATTACTAGCCTGACGAGGGGAGGAAAACGTTTGTTCTGCAAAAAATTACTGTATTTATAGTAGTTAAGAATAGCCTCATATTATGTCAAAAAGCAGCTAAATTGAGTTAGTATTAAAGATGATGTTAGGATTGTTAATAAATCCATAATTACATTTTAGTCGTGTTTTATTTATACCCTTTTCAAGGTAACAGTCTCTCGGACTGGGTACTCACTCCATTTGGGTACTGTACTTGGTCCGAAAGCCGTACAAGCCGAAAGACGGGGGTCTGAAAACGGACGTTTCAATTCATCTTTCCACATACACAGAGCCAACACAAAACCACCAAGAAAGATAGAAAACCACAATAACGCCACCCAATGCTGCTTGTCCTATTAGATTGAACAACGTGCTGCGATGTCTCGATGACTCAGGTTTACCCAAGAATTACAGATCTGACTGATCCCAGGAAGGCTACTCCGGGAGATCACCTTATAACAGGTGTTGATGCGAATACAGAGCTAATCCGACCTTTAGCCTCTCAAACTAAGACAACCCCACCTCCTAGTTGGTATAGGCTGGGTCTCTATTCTTAGGTAGAGTTCGACAGAGCTATGCCGGGGCTTACCACGCCTTAATTATGGGAGGGCAGTGTGGCTAAATTCTGGGATATCATAGACAGCGCCAGTTTTCAAGACCCAGCTACACATGAGGTTGGACTCATCCGGACAGTAAAAGTCCTCATGCTGAACTAGAAGATTGGGCTTCCTCGGACACGGACCCCGACGGGTGAGCATGTAGATAGCTTCGGCACTAACCCGGAGAGCTAGTAGAGGGCGGATAGGCAACCTCACCCCCACGAGTAGTATTAGTAGCTCTTGCAAAAGTAAGTGACGTGCTAATTCTGCGCAACTCAATTCGTTAACCCTTAAGGGGACCGTGGCCATAAGCTGAAAGTCAGTTGAGCCACGTTAAAACAATAGGAATAGAAATAGTACACTACTTTGCTGTGAAAAAATCAACGTTGACATGAAAATCAATTGTAAAAAAATGAAGTTTTCATAAATTATTAGAGAATTTTGGCGTTAACCAGGTTATGTGATGTGGTTACAGCTTTAATATCTTGAGAATTTGAGTGGTGATGAGCTTAGAAGTTATACATAACCACACTGCAGCCAGGCACCATATCGGACACTTTGTACTTGCCTCCTATATGCTGCTCAATATGTGACTTATATGTGACAGAAAATCTACCTAGATAAATCAATGGATCTCGGTGAGCACCTGAGCAGCGAAGGTATTTTTGAGCAGGACCAAACCGGCTGCGAGTAACTATAGAATTTCAAATAGAAATAAGATACGGAAGTATCTCTGGCAACTCTTTTGAAAAAACCCATAAAAAGCTTAAGCTTAGTTTATTATACTTAAAATGCTGTACTTGGAGCGGTGGTTTACCCCTATTACACCCCCTCCTTAGATCCGTTGGTGGTTTTAGATTAAAGGGTAATATTAGTAAATTTTTGCTAAGATAGGATATAGAACTAACAAGTATAAAATAATAATAGAGAAGGGGTCCTTTTGGGTCCCCAAACCCGCGTGCCGCATTTCTATAGAGACGAGCAGAGATAATTTCCAACAAATAATTTGAATAACAACGTTCATTCATAATTTGTTACGTTTATGTTGACTTTGCCCCCAGAGTCGTGTGTCTGACACGTGTTGTGACTGCTATAACTGTAGACGTAGTATCTTAGGGTTGGTGCATTTGTTGCTGTTTTATTTTGTAATAATGTTTAACATATTTTAAATTTCCATTTGTCGCCGTTTTGTGGAATTTCCTTCAAGTTATTATAACCATAGCATAATCTTGCTTATCATTAATGACAGCTCATTATAGGTGTGTTTGATAATACAATAGCCTACTGGCCTATAAAATAAGAGGAAGAAAATGAAGATTTGTTTTTGCATTAATATATGGATTCTTTTATTATTAAAATATGTTAGATATGAAAGAAGAAAATTACTGATTAAGTGTTGTATATATTGTGATTTTGATGAATAGCGGATGACACAGACGCAAAAGAATTGCTAGCAGTTTTACGGGTTTGGTTGTGTGATAACTGATTAAAAAAGTATATTAAGAGGTATAATTTGAAAAGTTTGATTCTTCAGTAGTACTATTTTTAATCAAGTGTTTCATTTGTGGATTTAGATTAGATTATATGGATGAGAAAAACGAAATCTTAATTATTAATTTATACGTATTCTGAAAGTTTTTTAAAACGTTTAAAAAGCAATATTAAGAATATTACGTAACCTTCACTTACGTTTTCGAATAATCTATAAATTTGGAGGACAAATAAACAAATTATTGGGTTATTCCAAAGAACAGAATTTGAGATTATCATGGCTAACAATGATTATCTTAAATATTTTTTTACAGCTTTTGAAGATTAACTCTAAATTGAAGATAAATCTTGCGAAAAGAGCTACCGAGTTACGAAGCAGTGGGATATTTACTATCTGGTGCCCTTGGTAATCAAAAAGCGACCATCAAAGATCAGACCGTCAGTCAGCCCTCAATGGCAACGAGAACTGGCACCGCATTTCAATTATGTTGTTTGACGGCGTTCACCCCAGACTTGCCAGGTGTCAAACTTATCATATCAACTGGTAGTTCTAGTTTTTGCTAAATGTTTACAGTCATTTTCTCTTCACCTGGTACATTCCTCATAATTTATGCCGTAACAAGTTGTTTAAAATGTAAACGCGTTTCCTCGCGATGCACTTAAAAAGCTCAAAAAAGAACTTGAAGGGTAGGTATTTATCAGGTCGCTATTTCCATTAAGTTAATCATAACAAGATCAAGGCCGCACTTTTTTATCTAAAAGTTTAGTATTACATAATAAAAGCAAAATCATTAGTTTTTAAAACAATCACGTTTAGCAAAAAATGGCACGATGGAATGCACGGATTTATTTAATTCCCTGTAATGTAACACCTCTAAGAACGTTAAGCACTTTTGACTAATAGTTTGCTAAACGTACATAGCCCGATGTGCTGATATGTTATTTTTTATAAAAAAAAATAAGTAGAGCACTTAGCTGCGCAATTTAACTTTTTATTTAAATTAGTATTGATTTTAGTAACTACCTATATGTCAGATCTAATTTAGCGCCATATCAGTATTATAGCCATTAATTAGTCTTTCTGCGATTTTTCTCTTTTTAGTTAACATTCGATTTTATATTTTGGAAAAATAGTAGGTAACCTAGATTCTGAATATATGTTACATCATTAAAAAGAAACTTTCATTACGAGAAATTATGAATCAAATACTTCTAGAAATGGTATTTCTAGAAATACTGTTTTGTATGTTAACAATTACATTTTTCTTTATTTTTATAAAAATGATGATTGGTACTTTTGGAATGATGTAATAAATTCTTCCTGTAGTACTCTTATTTGATAATCCTAATAATATGACATTTTTTAAAATAACAGAGCTTGTTATTTTCAAAAAATTATAAATCAATAAATGCTATAGATTCCTTTAATTACCCTTTCGGGTCAATATGCTATAACAACCACAGCCAGGGACATAACCAGGGGGGCTCGTGGGGCTGAAGTCCCCCCCCCCCGAAGCATATATGCAGAACAAATTAATCTTTATATTTAGTAGTGACCCACTTCATATTTTCTTCACAAAATATTAATATAATACCCGGGCCCCATGCACATTATAGTTTTTTACCCTTTTTTTGATATTTTAATCGAACAATATTTAGAAAATATTTTAACGAATTATATTTATTTAACAAATATTTTAGATGAACAATATTTTAAAATTAGCCCCTCCCGAAGGAAAATCCTGGCTACGGCCCTGACGACAACCCTTAATTAACCATATCATATTAAACTACCTAGTGGCCTATCTGACCTATCAAATCTAAGCTATGAATGACTACTAAATATATATATAGTATAGAAATTTATGAAATTATCAAAAAAAAACATAATGGAAGTTTTCAAGTAATTATATAAAAATAGTCGAAAATACTCCTCCAATTTTTTTCAGCGTTGCTTCGCAAGATTCTACAAACTTTAAAATGCTTATATATTTGCATTTCCGGTTACTAAAATTATTGTTTTTAAATTTTTGTTAAGTTTGCCTTTTGATATATTTATTGTTGTGCTAATAAAAAAAATCATTCGATTGTTGTCTTGAATCATCCTTTGATTAATATTGGAATTTATCATTTGATTGATTTTGCTTTTAAATTTTATATTAATTAACCGAATGAATGTTTACCTTTTTGGTACATTCAGATTGATGATCGATCCAATTAAAACAGTAAGGGCAGCGCGTTCAAAAGCTTTCTATATACTAACATATATTTTGCAAATTGATTATTGCAAAGTACTTTATCGAATTGAAACTATCGTATTTATAGTAGAAAAAGATAGCATTACGGAGGATAGCATAAAAAATGCATGATAAGCAACCAGACGAAGGAAGAAAGAAAAGGAAATGGTTGTCAATTTTCAGTGTAAGTGCTTGTCTCTCGTAATTGAATTAGTGATGACCTTCGGTCTAAGTGTGGCGGCGACTTAGACGGGACGAACTCGGACAGTTAGCGGCTCGTATTTCGCGTGTGGCGGGGGCGGCCATCTCCAAGCCAATCTGCAGATAACTGCTGCACCCCCGAGTGGGGCAGAGGAGGGGACTTGTCATTGGTTGCGCACCAACTGACCAACTCCGTCAAGTGACGGCCGTCATATAGAGGGTAGAGGTCCGGTTGCTCACAGTGACTGATCTAAGTGTACTTGCTGCGGACATGCTTGCGCTCGTCGTGCTGCTGGTGCTCCTCCTGGTGTGGTGGCTGTGGAAGCCAAAGAAAGCGGCCTTTGCGGCGCCGGGTCCCAAACCTTGGCCTATAATCGGAAGCCTTCATCTACTTGGACAACATGAATCGCCTTTCGAAGCTTTTACTGCCCTTAGTAAAATCTACGGAGATGTCTTCAGCATCACTTTGGGATCAACCCCTTGTATTGTCGTCAACAATTTTAAACTCATCAGAGAAGTTTTGATAACTAAAGGGGCTGAATTTGGTGGACGACCTAATTTTATGCGTTTCCATAAATTGTTTGGTGGAGACCGAAATAACTGTAAGTAAACATTTTTTTTTATTTAAAAAATTGGCCTAGTATTTCTCTTTTAATTTATTAAATAAGTAGAGTAACGATTGTTTATTAAAAAAATATAAAAATCAGGATCGTATAAAAAATAGTTGCTTAACTGTAAACAGTTCAATGGGATTCGACCCGGAAGCAAAAATGCACGGGGCTGTGACCGCACGGTTTCCTAGTCTATTCGGGCATTGAAATCACCGGCATTCTCGCACGAAATTTGCAGCTGGGCCGTCGAGATGTTAGATTTTTAGCAAATTTTTTATATCCTCCGATGATTTGAATATTATATAACCTTATCACTATTTAGTTACTCTATAAAATTTAATAGATTCATTGATTTAACCTAACATGTCAAGATAGCGTATCAAGATTCCAAAAATATTAAAATTTTTAATTTCTTTTGGCTTTACTTTCTATTATTCTTCGTGTGGCGCTTATTTCATTCATAAAGACTACTTCACACTCGATATCCGTGAACTTGAACTTGGAATTCTAATGAAACTGAAACTGATCAACACCTCGTATGTAAACAACTACTTTTTCCATTAGGAAATGTATCTGACAACTTTTCGGTATAATTTTAATACACGATCTCAATATAAAATCGCAACACGGCGTGGTTGCATTTAAACAATCAATAATTTAAAAAAAATACTGCATTTTTTTAATTCAATTAATTCTAGAGTACAAGTTACGTATTTTGGTTAACGGTGACTCGTCCTTGGCCTTCATCAAGATATTCTACTTTCTCACGCTTGTTCGGTCCATTTCCGTGTTCACTTTTTTACAATACTTTCTTGTTTACAAAATTAAACCGATTATACCAACTCTTTATTTAGGAACTTAATAAAATAAAAATTTTAAATAAAAATAGAAGAGTTGAACCGGTTTCGAAATTACTCTCATTAACGCATGCAACGCTAATGAATTATTTACAATGCTGCACCTATCCTTCGAAGAATTACTCGTAATTTAACTCTTGAAGGGTTAAAATGAAAACGAAAGGTGGTAATTCATAGGTGTCGCACGACTACGCACCTCAATGGACACATTAGTTCCGCGAAGTAGTCGGCGAAGTCGTGCAGAGCATGCTAGGTTAACCACGATGCGGCCTTGAGACTGCGTTTTTTGCACTCTAAAGTGCACGTCTTATGTTGTTTCAGCACTCGCCCTCTGTGACTGGTCCTCTCTGCAGAAGACACGACGCAGCATTGCGCGTATTTATTGCGCTCCCAAATTCACCTCCCTACAATACGACGACGTCAACAAGGTTGGCTGCGAAGCCATCGAAATACTTCTGGGAGAACTTCAAAAGGAACCTATTGGTCAGCCTTGCAACATAAAACCTCTAATTCTCGCCGCCTGCGCTAATATGTTCACCCAATACATGTGCTCTACGGGTTTCGACTATAAGGACCCCGAATTTCAGAGAATCGTGAGATATTTCGACGAGATTTTCTGGGAAATCAATCAAGGATATGCAGTAGATTTCCTTCCGTGGTTGCTTCCATTGTATACTAATCATATGAAAAAACTATCAGATTGGGCTACCGAAATTCGCAAATTTATCCTTGGACGCATTATAGATCAACATAGAGCATCGTTAGATCCAAGTTTGCCACCGAGGAATTTTACAGATGCCTTACTTTTACATCTACAAGAAGATCCTAACATGAATTGGCAACATATTATCTTCGAATTGGAAGATTTCTTGGGTGGACATTCTGGTGTAGGTAATTTAGTTATGGTTTCTTTAGCGGCAATTGTGAAGCATCCCGAAGTTGGAAAACGAATTCAAGCTGAAGTGGATTCTGTAACTGCGGGTACGAGATATCCAAGTTTGTTTGATAGAACCGCTATGCCTTACACAGAAGCAACATTGTGGGAAACTTTAAGAACTGCTTCTTCTCCTATTGTGCCTCACGTCGCTACTTCCGATACAGAAATTGATGGTTTCATGGTAAAAAAAGGTACTATGGTTTTTGTTAACAATTACGAATTAAATGTGGGAGCAGATTACTGGGAAAATCCTGAAGAATTTAAACCGGAGCGATTTATATCATCCAGTGGAACTGTAGTGAAGCCTTCTCATTTTATTCCGTTCAGTACGGGAAAGCGCACATGTATCGGCCAAAGGCTGGTTCAGTGTTTTAGCTTTATCATCTTGTCAGCTCTTCTTCAACATTATGATGTTAGTTCGACAGATAAATGTGAACTTAGGCCGTCTTGCATGGCAGTGCCGCCAGATTGTTTCCGCGTTGTGTTAACACCTAGGAAATACCGTTAATCTGTCATAATTGGCTGTTTTTTTAATATATACTCACATATACATCATTTCCGTCCTAAAATGGAGCAGGATACTGTCGCACCAACAGTTTTAGCTGGCTTTTTAAAGTATAATAATATACATGTACTAGCGGCGTACCCATAATTAGTTTGTAGTACCTGTGCTGTGAGCACTTAACTTGCAGCCAAAATTTCATCTGCACCATGATTTTCATCTTATCTTAGCATTGTTATTTTTTATATAATCATTCATACTTATATTTCACTAGTGATTAGTTGTAAAAAAGTAGTTAGTAATTTATCTTTTAATTTTAGTGTCTCAGTGTTAAGTCCAATGTTATGAGACTGAATAAATTATGTGTTTTATTATTTCGCGTTTGATTTACATTGTTTTCACGTATACTTTCTGTTTTGATATAAGTTAACTTACGAAGGACTTTTATTTAAATGAGAGCATTACAACGTGACGCTTATAAACAACTATTATATGCTCCTAAAGTAAATTGGAGGTTAAATTGTTCCGATCATGTAAGACTTGGAATTAAAATAATCTGTACAATTTCAAATAATACATCACATAGTGACAATTATTAGGTAATTATAATATTATTGTAAGGCGTCACATATCTACTATAAATTAGTTTTAAGTAATTATTATATTTATCCCAGTGGATAAGAAATGAAAATTATTGTAATTGTGATTTGCGTAGATATGTAAAATAAATATGAAATGTTTTGAAAAAATTAAAATTGGTTTTCTTTTTGGTATGTATTTGTAGAAATTGCAAATTTGTTGGAGAAACATTTAAAAAAAGAATTTGAAGGGTACACAAAGTCTAGGACAATAATCAATAAAAGTGTTAATAATCAAATCAAATCATTCAAGGATTTTTTAATTTATCTTCTAGATGTCCATGAGCCATGACATACTCTGAAATGTAAGTATAATCTAATAATTAATTTTGCTAACACTGAAGTGTCGATAATTAACCCCGGAAATTTAAATGATAAGTTTTATAGACTAGGACTTAATATTGCAATCTTTGTAGTAGCAAGAGCAAGGCTATGGTTAGTTTTGCATATTATCAGACTGCATAAAATTGTTTTCAATTCGAGGACATTTATTAGAATACATAAAACAATAATGCATTTCAATTTAAAAAAAATATTAAACTGCAACCCCACCCCCCTTAGCTATTTTTGTATACGCTTAGTTTCCAGGACGATTTAGTGACTTATTAATTGAAAATCTGGTAAGTTACTTTTCTTATTTTGTCGATTATGTACTGAATCTTCTAGACATTTAAACAAAATATGCTTTTTGTATGAATTACATATCAGTTCAACTTTTAAATAATTATGAAATAAATAAAGATTATTAAAAGTTTCACAGTTTTATTAAAATATACCTGACAATATTGTTTCGACAGCTATGCTGTCATTATCAAAGGTAATATAATTATAAACAAACACGTCGCTAAGGTAGATACAAAATAGGTAACTAGATAAAATAATAATAATAATAAAAATTAATAATAAAAATCATAATTAAACATCTAATACTTCCAGTAACGGAGAATTACTGAGCTCAAGTTGTTCATTCATTAAAGGTACCTTGAGTTTGTGTTTGTATATCTCAAAGGCTTCTAAAATGTCTAATTTGCGTTTGTTATTACAAAAATGTAGGAATTTAATATTATTTTGAGGAGTCATTGTGTGATTTTGTTCTAAAAGGTGTTTGGCGTAATTCGATTTTTCAGGATGTTTATTTTTGTAATGACGTACGTGTTCTTTATATCTTATGTCAAAATTTCGAAGTGTTTGTCCAATATATACCGAACTACAAAAAGAACAATTTAAACGGTAAATGCCCGATTTCATGATATCATGTGTTCTGTCTTTAGCATTAAATAAAAATGAAAAAGTGTTAGTGTTGGTTTTAAATGTTATTTTATAATTGTTGGTTTTTCTTAGTATATGTGCAATTTTTTCTGATATTTTGCCAAAATATGGTATAGATATGTAATTTGTGTCTTCTGTTTGATTGTCAATGGGATATATTCTTTTGATAGCTAACCTATAATCTTTTTGTTTAATTAAAGTGTCAATCATGTTCGGATTATAATGATTTGCATGTGCTAGTTGTTTAATGGTTGATATCTCTTTGCTAAAATCTGATTTTGTTAGTGGAATAGTTAAAGCTCTGTGTACTAATGATCTGTATGCTGCTATTTTATGTGTATTGTGGTGACAAGATTCATTTGGTATTGTTATATCTGTTTGTGTTGGTTTTCTGTATATGGAAAATTCAAAAAGATTGTCTGCGTTAATCTTGATATTTAAGTCTAGAAAGTTTATAGCCCTGTTTTGTTCTGTTTCTAGTGTAAATTTTATATTAGGATGGATATTGTTTATAAGAATTAAAAATTCATTGATAACCTCAAAAGAACTGTCAAAACAAGCTAAAATGTCATCAACATAACGAAACCAGAAGATAATGTGTTTAGAGAGGTTTAATTCAAATATTCGATCTTCAAACTTGTCCATAAATATGTTAGCTAATAGAGGACTTAGAGAATTACCCATAGGTAAACCATCCTTTTGTAAATAAATTATGTTATTAAAAGTGAAATAATTTTGACTTATACAAAGGTCAAATAATTGAATTAACTCTAACCTTTTAACTAATTCTATATTACTATTGATCAAGAAACTATCTAATAGAGGAATACATTCTTGTGGGGGTATTCTGGAGAACATGTTGCAAATATCAAAACTAACAAGTTTTGAATGTGGTGGAAGATGTATGTTTTGCAGCTTATCTACTAATTCTAATGAATTTCTAACAGAGTATTTCGATTTGTAACCTATCGTGTTAATAATCTGGTTCAGTTTTTTGGATAAAATGTGATTAGGTGCATTGATGTATGATACAACTGGTACAATGAACATGATTGACACTTTAATTAAACAAAAAGATTATAGGTTAGCTATCAAAAGAATATATCCCATTGACAATCAAACAGAAGACACAAATTACATATCTATACCATATTTTGGCAAAATATCAGAAAAAATTGCACATATACTAAGAAAAACCAACAATTATAAAATAACATTTAAAACCAACACTAACACTTTTTCATTTTTATTTAATGCTAAAGACAGAACACATGATATCATGAAATCGGGCATTTACCGTTTAAATTGTTCTTTTTGTAGTTCGGTATATATTGGACAAACACTTCGAAATTTTGACATAAGATATAAAGAACACGTACGTCATTACAAAAATAAACATCCTGAAAAATCGAATTACGCCAAACACCTTTTAGAACAAAATCACACAATGACTCCTCAAAATAATATTAAATTCCTACATTTTTGTAATAACAAACGCAAATTAGACATTTTAGAAGCCTTTGAGATATACAAACACAAACTCAAGGTACCTTTAATGAATGAACAACTTGAGCTCAGTAATTCTCCGTTACTGGAAGTATTAGATGTTTAATTATGATTTTTATTATTAATTTTTATTATTATTATTATTTTATCTAGTTACCTATTTTGTATCTACCTTAGCGACGTGTTTGTTTATAATTATATTACCTTTGATAATGACAGCATAGCTGTCGAAACAATATTGTCAGGTATATTTTAATAAAACTGTGAAACTTTTAATAATCTTTATTTATTTCATGATTATGGAGTTCCACAAAATAAGGCTGGAAACAATAAACAAGATTTTAAATAATTAATCAATTGAACTAAAAACTTGAAAAGGGGGTGATTTCCATATTTTCATTTAATTGTCATACAACTGCCTAGGCACAACTAGTTTGTTATGTCAATTTTATAATTGAATTGTTTATTGTTGATAGGGGTTAAATCAAGTCTGATTCCATTTTGGAATTTCTACAGTGACCGGCAGAAAGTATGCACCATCTGTTTTCCATTTTTGAAAAAATTCATTCCTGATAAAAGAGTCTGCTCCTTCTCGATCATTAGAAAATGTTTAAAAAACTGACTACCAATTCAAATTCAAAAACTGAAATCGCACCATGTTTACTCATAGTTAAATTACTAATTCCGTTAAATTTAATAATTGCGGAAAATGTTATTAAGAAAACTTATTTGTAATCATATTTTATCCTCAGATTTCAATTATCTACATAGGTCCGACTTTGAAAACAATTTTTGATGTTTTTGATTTTCTAATCACTGAAATGAAATCAATAAAATGACTACTATCGAATGCAAAAGTTCTGAGTCCTGGGTTTGAACAAAAAAAACTAACCGATCAAATTAATACAAACAAAACCAGTTAGATAGACAATTTATTTTCGTATAAGACAGTAAATTTGGACAATTATCTGATTGTTGGTTTTTGAATTTTCTCAAATTATATTACAAAAATTCCGTTTTTTGGGAGTTTTGACGTAAAGCGTGCCTTTAATAATTAATATTTTAATAACTACTTGACAGAATTGAATACAATTATATGCAAGTAGCTAATGGTGTTGTATGTGAAAATTGTTGTAATTTGATATCTGTATTATTTTTCAAGTTATTCTTTGAAATAGACGGTAATGCATTCTGGTGTACTGGTGCCTTAATCAAACTCTTTTTTTATAAAAGATAATATTTTGTTAATAAGACAACAAATACGACAAGAAATCTTGAAATTATTCACGAATTAATTAATCAATAATTCTTAAAAAGTTATTTTAAAAATATTCACGAATTAATTAAAAAATAATTCTTTAAATAATTATTATTAATTAATTGGTGAATATTCTCAAGATTTTTTAACGTATTTGTTATTTTGTTAAAAAATCTTTTGTAAAAAAAAGATCTTTATTATGACACCAGAAGACCAGAATGCATTACCCTCTATTTCATAGAATAACTTGAGAAATAAAACAGATATCAAATTACAAAATATATACATACAACACTATTAGCTACTTGCATATAAAATTACATTCAATTCTGTCAAGCACTTATTGATAGGTTAATTATTAAAGACACGCTTTACGTCAAAATTCCCAAAAAAAAACGGACTTTTTGTAATTCGCAAAAATTCAAAAACCTAAACTAAGATAAGTTTACAAATTTACTATTTATGTTTTTGTTTGAATTAATTGGAGTGGTTAGTTTTTTGCTATGCGCATTCCAACTCAGGGTTGAGAACTTTTGCATTCGAGAGTAGAGATTTTACAAAAAGACTGATTTGGCGAAACGCCTTTCATATATAAACGAACTATTCCGCATTCGAACTCCACCAAATGCAAGAACCAGACAGTAAAATGAATGCATGAAAGCAATATCTGGCGTTTATTTTACCACTGCACTATTTTTCCTAATAAGTTTCTCAAAATTTTGGGTGCATACGGTTTGCAATTTTTAAACTGCTTTTTTGATTCGCTCCAAAATTCTTTCGATTGAAAAATCCTTTTTGGGATTACATAGATCATTTTCCCTGTTAAAATAGTGCTACAATTTTTATTAATTTAATTGTTTCGGATTATGTGATCGATTATAAGCAGCAAGTAAATTCAAAAATATTGCAAATGGAAAAAAATACCTTTCAAGGTCGAACATTGCTAATTGGAATTTGGGAATAAAATATCATTATATGCAAGTTTACTCTTGGAGCGTAGCTTACCTCATATACTAAAATCGCGGAAACAATTTTTTTAAACGTTTTCTACTGTTTTAGAAGAAGCAGAAACTTTGATGAAGAATAGATTTTTTTCCAGAAATCGAAAATAAAAATGTTTCCCACATTATGGTGCATACTTTTTGCCGGGCACTGTATGTTTAGGATTTATGGAATCCCCGCAGAGTCCTTATGGAAAATGGTTTTCGACAGATTGCTTTGAAACATTGCTGAAAGATAGTTTTCGTTGTGTGATCGGATGAAGCTGATAATTTTTTGCACTCTTATGGGAAACGGCTCTCGGGAAAAAAAATTTTGAAAAGTAAATGATAGTCCCTAATGTGTAGATCAAAAGTGTCAACGTACACAAAGTGCTAACTTCAAACGGCTGTAATTCGAAAACTATAATTTTTTGGACTTTGTACCTGTTGACACTTTTGATCTACACATTAGGGAATACCATTTACCAAAGTTTCAAGAATTTTAGCCATGAATCACATCCCATAAGGTTCTGCCAGGTGCAAAGATTCTCAACTTCAAACAGCTGTAATTTGAAAACTATAATTTCTTGGATTTTCTGCTTATTTACGCTTTTGATCTACACATTAGGGACAACTATTTACCAAAGTTTCAAGAATTCTAGCCAAGAATCACTTCCCATAAGGTTCTGCCGGGTGCAAAAATTCTCAACTTCAAACGATTGTAATTAAAAAACTGTTATTATAATTTTTAGGACTTTGATCTTATTGACACTTTTAATCTACACATCGAAAACTATCTTTCAGTAATTTATGTGGTGCGTTTTGTCATGAAAAGAATTAAGCTAGATAATAAAAAAGTGATCAGAGACAGGTATTTATGAGTGTTTAGTGTTAAAAAGGATTAGACCATTGACACACCCCGTTTAAAAACATTCCAATTTCCTATTAAAAACCATAATTTCTTGGATTTTTTGCCCATTGGCAATTTTGATCTACACATTAGGGACTACTATTTACCAAAAAGGATTAGATCATTGACACACCCCCTTACGAACATTCCAATTTCTGTAGAAATCTTGATGAAGTTTGTTTTTGCAGAAGCCTAACAGGATGGTTAACATTTCATTGCACACTATTGAGATTTCTAAAACGTTAAGAGATACGAAGTCGGTTAAGTTGCCCAATTGCAAACCCATCTCAGAACCACTTTCAATATTTAAAAAAAGATTCTTAGGTCACTAGAAATAAGCAAAACTTGTCTTTATCTTATTTTTCTAATATCTTTAAAACTATTGCTAGAGTCGGAAATTTTGCACATAACCATACCATGACATTCTAGTTGACATAACAACCTTAAAATAATTTAAAACTACTATTTTCTAACAGTAATAGTCAACTTGTTTTTTTCTTATGGACGCCACATTGGATTTTTCACTGAAGAAAATAAGACCTTCCGGTCAAATAAGTAATTTTCATTTAAAATACATTTTCGACTAGTCAACTATAAAAATTTGACATAAATGTTGACTATTACTGTTTAGAAAATAATGGGTTTAATTCTTTTTAAGGTCGCCATATCAAGAATGGCAAGGTCTATGTGCAAAATTCCGAAATCTTGCAACAATTAGTTTCCGAGATATTAAATAAAGAAGATAATGACAATTTTTCGTGTTTTGCTTATATTTATTTAGTGACCTATGAATTTTTTCGAAATATTGAAAGTGCTTCTGAGGTAGTCTTGTCATTGTACAACTTTTGTTTAATTTAACCGACTTCATATTTTTAACGGTTTTTGAAATCCCAACAGTGTGCAACGATATTAACCACCCTGTATAACTAAGTTATTGAAATTCTGTAATTTAAGATTTTATTTGGATGTCAAGTTTTCTTATTATTCTATGTTATGGTTAAGTCGCATGATTTTTAATTTTATTCTTCTATGCACTGAATTATTATTTTATTTTTTGCATGCGCCAATGTATCTTCAACAGTTAAATGACTTGACTCAACAAAAACTGACTTGTATAATTTTCTGTGATAAACAAATAAATTTACAAATTACGTGCGCTTAATTTACCAATATCATAAGTTGATTTAATAATTTACTACTGAAGAGTGGAAATTTGAAATTACTTTCATTTTCACTCAATAAAAGTGTCATAGCAACTCACCCGAAAAAAACTACTTGGATTATTATACAGTTAAAGCACCAAAGTGCAGTACCTATTGGGTCCTTCAGATGAATAGGCAAAACCATCTTTGACCTTTTCTTACAATTTCAAATAATTAATTTAAATTTTTACTTTTATTATACATTTTTAATACTATAGAGGGACTCAAATACTATTCGTTTGCTGATATATTGAGTACACATAATCTTAATTATTAGAGTTAAAATAAGTTAAAAAAATCAACATTTTCTTATTGAACAGTTAATAATAATGAACAGTTTTATTTAAAATAATTTTATTGCATCATCATCATCTATGAATACTTCTTAATTAATTCGCTGCAACTTGCACCCACCTAACAAGAAACTGAAAATATCAATTTTGACCTTTATCTTTTTTCAGTTAGTAGTAAATATAAATGTAAGTTGTAAACTGACTAAATTAATTTAAATCATTTTTAAACTGACAAAAATAAGTAGGCTTTTTAAAATAATAGTAGGCGATCATGTTTGAGAGAAGGCAGCCGCTTATTCAGAGTTTAAATTGTTTGTTATTAAACTGTTGTTAGTTAATTTAGTAACTTATTTCAAACCTTTAAATATATAAAGATCACTTTAATAAATTGCAATTGCTCTGATTATTTTAGTCCCTATTCAAATCCCTATTAGGGATTATTATGAATAAATTATACATTTATAATAATATCATCTAAAACTGGAAGATTAGTGAATTTACTCTAAATTAATAACATAAGGAATCCCTATTATCTTACAAAGTTATTAAATTAATAATTACGTAGGTATAAACTCTAAGAGATCAACATCAGCACATAAATTAAGTGATATAATTTACATGCTCGTAATGAAATCTGTCAAGTGCATGCACTTACTAACTCTCAACTCGAGATTTTCCGCTTTCCACCTAACAATTCTGCAGCTCTTATAAATAGTTCGCTGCATTCTAAATTTTTTTAAATTAATACAACCCAACTAACTTAAATTAACAACATAACAAAAAACGAGTTTAAGTTTTTACGATGTTGTAACATAGATTGTTTCTGATAAATATTTAGGTCGGTGGGTAATCATAAAGATGAGAAGAAGGAAATGCAAACTACAAACGCTCGAGATATTTGAGAACTGTGTCGTGGAAAGTAATGTACTTTGTCGCATCAGCTGTGTTGAATGGAATAAAAGACCCTGCTATTATTTTATTTGATCATTTTGAAAAAAAATGCACAGCTGAATATAAATGGAGGTCGTTTACATTAGATAACCCATAATAAATATGACAGCCGCGGTTTGTATTTTTGTTTTTGAAAATTATAAACTTAAATTTGGCAAAAACTATATACGGCTCGGAGTTTTCTTTGGCCTTCTGACGCGTCTTCTTTTTGCTGATTTACAATCTACGGCACTGGGTCAACGTTATCCTTAACCGAAAATGAACTTTACAAAAACAAAACCCAATGGACATGAGCACCAAAAGCCTTCGTCAAGGCTAGCATCCTTATTGCAATTCTACTTCTTAAGATGCTGTTGTTGTAAGGTTTCTGGAAGTAAGTATTGCCTTCATTTTAATTCAAGTTTGCATATAGCAGACGAATATAACATTTAAAATTTCAGATTTTCATTCTTCAAAAATTATAATACAAAATTGCTTTTTTAAACGTGTAATTACTAATTAACTTGGGTTGGTAATTTTCTATATTTTATTTACGCTTAAGCTGTTTCTACAACTCTTTTAGTTTTTCTTTTACAACTTTTCTCTCATATGTGACTTACTGCAAGTAGATTTAATTTAATTTAATTTTTTCAGTCATAAAGCAGATTCGTTGTTTCATCACAGGTTTATCTAGACATAGGCAACACATCTTACTTCTACATTTATACATAATTCTACATAATGGGTAGTAGCAATTATTATTATTATTATTGTACATTATTGATGAGCGTTTACAATCTTTTTTAGTACTTCTGCACTTATTCAGTTTGTAGACTATTTTGACGCATCTCCTCTGTATGAGCCTTGGGGATTTCAATGCGTCATGGACATATCTGCAATTCACCTTAGGCTCTTCATTTTCATATTTCTGTATGTTCAGCAATGGATTTGTTTGAGGGCGTCTACATTTGTTTGATAAAGGTGGCAAAAATGAATATTCCGGATTTTGGCATTTGGTATGAATCTACTCTGACAGTAGCAGGACTATACTGTCGTAAGTTCGAGTATCCTGGTCCCAATGGCGACGGAGAGTAAAGTTGTACAAAGTGCCATATCGTGAATTATTATTTGGGGCTGCATAATAGTAATAATCGCCCCTCCCTCCCGCACAAGTTTCATAGCTTCTGGGACCTGGTTTGCCAGGTAATGGGTAGTAGCAATTATTATTATTATGATCCGGACGCCAAGTTAGCGATGGGACAAAAAGCTGAATCGTCTAATTAATTTCCACAATGCAATGCAGGAGCTAAAAAATGATAGCTACGCATTTTTTGTGTTCAACGCAATGGTGACGTGTGCATAAAGTTTTGAAATTGGGTCGAAAGTACATCTAACGATCCAAAATCTGAACTATTGAACGCTGAAATAGTGTTGCGAAGAAGACTTTAAATATTTCTACTAAGGTGAAAGTCTAAGGTTTGAAAGTCTAAGAATTCGATTAGAACATGTCAGAGTGGTAATTTTTGTTTAATTGTAGATATTACGTAACAAATTCGTACCAAAAGTTAAATTTCTGCACGTTTAGTTAAATATCATCTGCAAGTCACTGTAGGCTCTTCATTATCTTTCTATTTCATTTTTCATCTTGATTTTCATAGTTCTGAGTGTTCATTAATGGATTTTTTGTTTCATCACCGTTTTATCTAGAAATAGGCAACACACTTTACTTCTACATTTATACATAATGAGTAGTAGCAATTATTATTAGACATTATTGATGAGCGTTTACAATCTTTTCTACTAGTACTTCTGCACTTCTTCAGCTTGTAGACTATTTTGAACGTATCCCCTCTGTATGAGCCTTGGGGATTTCAACGTATCCTGAGCATATAATAATAATAATAATTACTACAACCCATAACCTAAACCAAGGCCCCGGAAGCTATAAGCTTGTACGGGAGGGAGGGGGCGATTATTATTATTATGTAGGCGCAATGTGCGGCTGCAGCCGACTTATAGATGGAACAGCGCAAATCCCACATTTGTATTACAGCTAAGGAAAACAGCAGAAAACCTTAACCAGATCTGCCAGCGCCGGGAGTCGAACCCGGGCCGCTTGGGTGAAAGTCCGGCACGCCAGACATTACACTACCAAGGCTGTATATCATCTGCAAGTCACCGTAGGCTCTTCATTTTCTTTCTATTTCATTTTTCATCTTCAAAAATTTTCATATTTCTGTATGTTCAGCAATGGATTTAAATTCAACTAAGAATCGCAGGCATTGTGGTTGCTGAGAAATTCACTAGCTATGGTATGGTAGAGAGAATGAAGTGGGTTACATAATCATTTTTCCGTTTCCATACATGGTACTGGTGCTACGCATATAGAAAATGAGATACAGAATTATGATTTTCATGTGCTAGATGTTTATCGCTACCTGATTTGATTCGCAGTAAAGTAAAGCAGCCTTAGTCATACAGCAAACGTTATTGCCCCCGTTGGCTCAGCAAAAACGACAAACTCTTGCGTTTTAAACCCAAATATTTTATGTTTCGAAAAAAAAACTATATTTACATGCTGTATAAATAATACATAATGTATATATCAGGTAGTGTGGATAATAAGTAACAAAATGGAACTTACAAGGTTTTTCTAAATTCGACTTTGTTAATCCATTACGTGCACATTTCAAAATTTTTATAACCACATTAGACTGCAATCATTCGTTATTTATTTTAATTCTGATTTCGTTACTTTCCCCATCATTTCTAACAATTTTATGGTTTGAATCAAAATTCTTCAAAGTCTCTTCTATTTCACGTATCACTTTATCCCTAAATCATGTAACTCTTAAAAATCTTTCAATCAACAATTGCTAACTAAAATGAAATAATATTACGTACGCGTTTATCATCATCGTGTTGTTATGATAGATAGGAAAAGGGGCTCCAAGTTTAGCTGTTTAACGCTACGTCACTTATGTAAATCAAATCAATTAGCGATAAACGTCTAGTAAATGAAAAGCATAAATCTGCATTTCATTTCCTATACAGGTAGCGCACCCAGTAGCACCTACAGTATACTAAACGAAAAAATGATTACGATAAAAGAAGTAGGCGGAGTAAGACAGAACGAGTAAGATAGAAAGAAGTATACAAATTTCGTATACTACTATCTGCTACCGAACCATGTTAGTGTCCTTGATCCACTTTACGGATTTGTATTCCGCCCCACATTTGTTTTCTGGCATTTTCCCGTTTACCGACTCTAGAGGTTTTTCTCAGCACTTTCCACAACAGGGGAATTCTTCCTTTTCGACAAATGACTAGATAATCGCTCGAGAAATCCAGGTTATGGATGCTAAAAAATAAAATTAAATAACCCAGAGGGAATAGACAGGGGAATGTAAAATAGAACGTAAATCCAGGAAGAATACTTTCTAAAAAGTCCTGGATTCCAAGTAGGTAAATCTATATTCAATGACCGGGTAAATAAATGTCTTGTTATATGTTTATGTAAATTAGCATACGTATGATATCCGGAATTTGCCTTGAAGACAGTCTGTCACTTTTTTGGGCGATGTCCAAACAGCCACTGATTGAACTTGATTTAACTTAGTATTTCTGAAGATAATTTCTAAATATTATAAGTGTGTAACATTCGTTTGATCTTCTTGTTCTTCGAGTTCCGCACTTTGCGCAGAGCTGCCTGGATTTTGACATTTGATTTGAATCTCCACTGGTAGTAGCAGGACTTCGAGTTCGACTCAAGGTTCGAGTATCTTGGTCCCAATGGCGACTATTATTTGGGGTTGTATAATAGTAATAATCGCCCTTCCCTCCCGCACAAGTTTCATTGCTTTTGGGGCCTGGTTTTCCAGGTAATGGGTAGTAGCAATTATTATTATTATATTATTATTATTATTATTATGACCCGGACGTCAAGTTAGCGGTGGAACAAAAAGCTGAATTGTCTAATGAATTGCCACAATGCAATGCAGGTGCTAAAAAAAGATAGTTACGCATTTTTTGTGTTCAACGCAATGGTGACGTGTGCATAAAGTTTTGAAATTGGGTCGAAAGTACATCTAACGATCCAAAATCTGAACTATTGAACGCTGAAATAGTGTTGCGAAGAAGGCTTTTAATCTTTCTACTAAGGTTTTTGAAAATCTTTAAAAAAAGAATTTAAATAGAAAGAAGAAAGAAGAAACATGCCAGGGTGGTAATTTTTGTTTAATGTAGATATTACGTAACAAATTCCTACCGAAAGTGAAATTCTTCACATTTAGTTAAATCAAGTTTAAGATCAGTTAGACATGCATATATTGGCTATGTGGATTATGCCATTGCTCTATATGATTCTGAAGCCAGTTGCTCATTTCTTAAGATATGTTCTATCGCAAGAACCTTTTTCGTCGCATTTCTTGAAAATGTGTATTAATTCTTTGTCATCTTTGACAAAATGTGTTGAAGCTACGTAGGACCATACATCAACTCAAGGTTGATGCAGTCACTAACAAGATTACTACTAAAAAGCAAACTTTCTTGGTGGTATTTCTTTACTTAATGCATTCGTTTGTGGCTTCGGCAAGTCACACTTTGGTAAATAAATGTAAGACGTCGGTTGCAGTATACGAACACAGAACCTGGTGTGCAAATACTCTATGTGTCAATCTAGGCTCAACCAGTATGGTAATTTGTCACCTTTGTAAGTGTAAAGAAAGTCTTAGACTTGTTAATAGATCTATTAGTTTGTATTATATTTGTGTGCCCTTACATACAACTGTTAGAAGTGCCAAGATATAAGCCAAATGACTTCTTCACATGTTGTGTGAATTAGAAATAATAACTTTAATTAGATACTAAAGACTTATAAGTAGGTCCACAAGTCAATTATTCATCTATTGACAGACATGAAGCATGGTTGACTTCTTCAGAAAGTACACGTCAGCACTAGAAGTCAAAGATAACCAAGATGCAAGTCGGTTGACCTATTGACTACCTATCTTTAAAGGTAAGGTGGCTACTAAAGAAGTACTAATAATAGATATGACTAAAAGTGTAGTCAGATGTAGAAAATACAAACCAATTGAGCTGTTAGCATCTATTATGCATCCTTGACGCCTACACAGATCAAATGTCAGAGACCAAGGTCAAAAGGCGCCAAATAAGTAACGTGGTGTCAATCTTCGCCACAAGTCTACCTGATACCAATGAGCTTAAATTAGATATCATAGTATTCATCTCAGTCGGATCTTGTGTGACGTATGAACGACCAGGGTTTACCCGCAGACCCTACGTTTGTGGTATAATAAACATTTTTAGAAGTGATCATTTCAACATTTGAGAGAATTAATATTGAATTTTTGAACCTAATGTCAAGTTGGTTAAGATATAAAAATTAGAGGAATACTGCATCAGTCATTCTGAAATAAAGAGTAAAAGTCTTTCAGTTCTTAAACATTTTAATTAATATACTTTAAACGATCTTAATTAACGGTTGCGGGTACAGAAAATCAATATTTTTTTATAAGAACACTCTTAGTCCTCTATAGCAGAACTGCTTCTTGCATTAGAAACAGTTTATTTTTGAAACAGAACAACTTATAGTTAAAGTATTTTTTTAAATGTAGGAAAACTATTTTTAGGCGATATGTAAAGGTAGTATGAATACTTACATCCCTTGCATGGATATCTATAAAAAGTTTATTGTGGACAAGTGCGACTTGAACACGCATGGTCGGCTAATGCGTCTACCAGATCACCTTGCTCTGACATTGAATAGAAGCAGCACTGTCTGCGTTTGTACACGGATTTATTACTTTATTGTATTTGATGGTGTTTTTCAGTATAAGTTTATGTAGGTCAGTGTGCACAAGTGTTGCATGCATGTAAAGGATTGTTGACCTTGATCGCCATTGCACTCGGAAGACGGATAAACTTGCACCTCCAGGTTAGAGTCTCATTCCAAATGATAATCTCACCGTTCTTAAGGAATATTTCAAAACTCAAAATGTAACTTTTCCAGCAACATCGACTACCTCTACATCTGTTTTGCATTCATGTTTTCATAATGTAGAAAAAGTAAGGTATACGGAAGTAGCAAATGAAGATTTTCTTCTGTAACTTAAATACATAGCAGATTCACATAGATACTCACTCACAACCATCTTTCTAGCTCTGATTTATCGAACAGCTCTTGGAAACAGTTTTATGGTTTAAATAAATCCGGAATAAAAATTAGTGTTAAAAGGACAACTGTGAAATAATTCTTGCATAATTTAGCATTCTTACTAAAGTAAGTTTGAAGATAGGTGTAGTATTGACCTTTTCAGAATGTGTTATAATTGTGTTAATACATGCGTCTAGATTTCTTATTAACAAATCAAATATACCTACTCAAAATCAAAAAGAGTATATACAATACCAGGACAACCACTAATATGCCATAGTATAAGTTGCCATTAGGCAAGAGCGCCTTGACGCCTACCTCTTCAAAATTAACGAGATATATAAAAATATGGATGTAGTTCATTAGCAAAACCTTTTATTACTATTTAATATCTAATACTATTTAATTCACAAGCTAACTGCATATATTATATATTATACAACTTGTCTAGGTTTGCTGTGATAAAATTGAATCTAGCTCGAAGATCATCTTCCAAACTATTAGAATTTAGTATGTAACGAATTCTTCTATTTCTTGTATATTGTAGACCTTGACCACCTGACAAAGTTTGCTTAAATACAAACATTGAACTGTTAGTGTTACATTCCTTTTTTTCCATTCTTAAATGGTGTTGTAAAATTTTAGAGTTTGAACAATCTCTGAATCTAATTACTAAAGGCAATTGCGGCCTGCCATGAGATGACATGAAAAGAAAAACAATAATAATTTAATAATATACCAATAAAGGGATACATTGAAATATCTGTAGGTTTTTGTATGTTCGTTCTTAATTAAGAAAAAATTAAGTTACTGCATTATCGCATTGTATTACCTCAAGAAGTAATTTGAGGCATCGATGGAGAGTCTACAACAGGCCTCAAAATCTGAATGCCCCGTTTAATAAATGAAGAATCACTGCATGAAGTGTCACAATAGTTTCATTAAGGAACATTCTCTCCGCGCGTATAACGTGTCCTCTCGATATCCCCAAGTTATCTAGTTGTATCTACAATCATCAGCTGTCCTTTCCAGTATCCGATCCAGGAACAGCATAAGACCGAAGATCACTAGACACACATAGCAACTGATAAAGTATAGTACGATCAAACAGTATAGTACATTTGAAGTCAAAGGTCAAAACGTTATATTCTTAAAACCTTCCTCAAGAAAGCTATGTTGAAAAGCTTGGAATCTGTTTATTGATTAACAAATTGCTCATAGTAATTGCCTGAACCAAAAGGGTCAAACGGGATAATATAGGTACTCAAGGGTCAAAATATATAAGCGTTACCCTAACTAAAAGAAGTGTTGGATTGAAGAACTGGAAAAGGTAGGAAATACCGAGCATTGATCAAAATATGCTTGCACTTGTGAATTCTAATTGTTTAGTGTATTCAACACTGCCTACGATTAGACTTGAACATTTTCTATAAAGAGCCAAAGAGTGTTGTCTGATTAAAGGAACAAGAAAAGTTGGTGACCACTAAAAACACTGCACAGTGGGAAGAATAAAGGCTGCAATCTCTCTCATGCTGAACTCATGGCATAAAATCAAATAATCCTAAACTACCATAGTTATGATGAATGGTCCGCCTGGGATCATTTGGAACTACCAGTCATACTATTTGCGACATTTCTCGGGATGGTAGCCCTTGAGGAACGCGTAGAATAATCGCCATCGCCAATCAACATTTGACTATTATAGCAGCTACAGATTAAATATCGACACAATCAGATTCAAGGTAAAAAAAAGGAACAATGCAGCAGTCAAAGGTTACAAAAATACTGTTCCATAATCCTTATCGATATGGATAACCATTAAAAAATCGTACCTTCACATAAAGATATCCATCACACTTGGTGCCTATAACCTTACCTGTAATCGTGGGAAGGGTCAAAGGCGACGGAAAGAATGTTCTATAACAGCTATATAGGTATCGATCAGGGGCGGATTAAGCAGATGACGGACCTGGCGGTCGCCAGAGGCCCCGAGCTCGGTGGATCCTAGTTAAAAATTGTTACTATAGAAAAAGCTAAAGATGCAATATTTAATACACTGCTCAAAAAGCCTAAGGAACAAACGTATTTTGACTCATAAGAATACTTTTGTTGTTATATAATTTAATAAATGTGGGCCACTAATGATTTGTCATAGTCTCTTTTGTTTTATGTTTTGTTTGTTACTAATCATTATTATTTCAATATTGAGCGATGTTTTCCCCCATTTCACAAAACGTCTTTCTAGTTAATTAGCCTACGAGTGATAAGATTCGTGAACTTTTTACTTTTATTTCTTTATTCTTTGGCTGTAAATTTATTATGGGATGTCGTCGTTGGTTTCGTCAAGTCGACGTTGCTGCCAGAGCAAACATTTCTCGAACAGTTATTTCTAGATTATGGCTACGAAAAACATATATATATGTAAAGGCAGAAAAACAACTGCAAGACTGCACTGACAACTCAGGATTGCTGTATTAACTTTGGAAGTAAGGCGTAACTTTGCTCAACAGGGAGGAAAATATTTTCTTTATTTGCACGACAACGCGCCCGCTCTCACACTACGTGAGTAGTCCAGGAGTTGTTTCAGGAGCAAAGCATGTCTCTTTTAAATTGGTCATCACAGTCTCCGGATCTTAATCCCATCGAGCATGTTTGGGTCAGGCCCAAAAAATAACTTAATCCCATCATGGATGCCGTACATACTAGCCTCGAGTTTAAGAATTCCTTACAACAGCAATGGGCGTTAATATTGCAAGAGAAAATCAGTCACTTTATTTTCAGCATGCCGACGCGATGTCAAACTGTAATTAACACAAGAGGTGGACATACTGCATATTATTTTTTTTTGTTTTAAAATGTTATTTTTTTTAGATGTTTAATTGTTGTTGTCCCTTAGGCCGATATTGCACTATAAAATATCTTTGACAAACTCTTTTATCAAATGTTTTATAGGATTTATTTTAAGAATTTTCTTTGGAGAACCCTAAGGAAGCGTATTATACTGTTTAAAAGTTTTTATAATAGTTCAGTGTAAAAATGCTTTAGATGAAAAACAGGACGAGTATCCTATAACTTCTTCATTTAAAATTTTGTTTCAACGCATCCTACCCTTTCGATGCAGTTTGACGACTGAGTCGAAATGTCCCGTTCAAAAGTTACTCCTCTTTTTGCCACCTATGTTGAGCTTATTACAGGGTTAGGTAAGGTTACGTTAGGTGAGCTGAGAGTTGAGAAGTGAGAGGTCACAAGTCAGAGACGAGGTCAGGTCAGGTCAGCTTAGGTTAGGTTAGGTTAGGATAGGTTAGATACGGGACATTCTTAAATTTAATGCGTCATTGAATTTCAATAAAAGAAATATTTCCCATAAACTTAACACGGGGCACAAAAAGTGGTGTAACTTTTTAAGAGGGCGTTTCCGTACTTTAGCACCGGCACCGTTCGACTCTTTCTTCAAGCCCTGTCGATTGACGCCACTAAATGCGACATTTATTTGTTTTTTATCTTGGTCATGTTAGCAGTCATTAGCAGAAAAAGTATGCTAATTTAACCGACTTCGTAGCTCCAATAATAACGGAGATAGGAATAGTGCGTTAATAAACACCTGGTAAAACTTTGGTAAAAGGTAATACTCTATACTGTTACTTTTTATAAATGATCTTTTATAAAAGAAATATTTTATGAAAGATAGCCCATTACATTGTCATATTTTTCATCAAATAACTCTTATAAAAGATATTTGTCAAAGATCTTTTATACTATAATACCGGCCTTAGATTTTTGAGCGATTCACGTGATTCGTGATTCACGTATTCTACATGTAAACGCAAAACGTTGAGTTTTATTATTAGCTACATATTGCTGGTTTAAGCAACTTATTAAAAGTCTAATACTGAAATATTTCCTAAAAAGTCATCACTTTTTCTTACACTATTTTTCTATTGGTGCTTGGGTCTAAGGGCCTCGAAATTTTTACCGCCTGGGGCCTCTATCGGCTTAATCCGCCTTTGCTATCAATGAAAAGCTCTTAGCTTCCGGAACACGAATAAGGGGTCAGTAGTCCAACCATTCTTAATGTAAATGTTGCCTTATAACTTCCAGTTACTCGAGACTTTCTGGCAATAGGCATCCATTAAATAATTCTACATAAAGATACTCTCGAGTTGTTAGCAGTTAACAGATAAGTACAACACGGACAATTGTGCTAGATATTCTGGCCCAAGTCAAAACTATTATTCAGATTATTGGACGGTTATGAGAAGGAATATACCGTCATCTACCCTAGCTTTTGATCACGATTTTACAATCTACATACCGAGTATTCCACGTCATGTTCTTACTCTTATAAAATTTGTATTTATGAATTGAATTGAACGAAATTCAAAAGGTACACGGATATATAACTTTGACCCAAATAGTTTTTTTATTTAAAATTGAACACCTTGTATATTTTTACATATTTCGATTTTACGGGTCATTTTATGTGCGAATAGGCGTCATTTTTCAATTTTACCAAAAGCCATGATTACCTAAAGATAGACTTTTTACTTATTGGACCTGGATCTAGAAGGTTATGAATTGCTGATACACTGATTAAAGAGCACTAGAAAAATACGAACTTGATCGTATTTTGCCTCATTTTACTAGAATCCAACGATATCAAACATTCCATATACCAGTTACCTGTAATCACTTACCTAACTAAAAGCTTGATATAAACGTGTATTATTCCTTTTGCAGTTTTCCAAAAATGTGTTTTTAGACAAAAGAGAAAAAAGAAAGGTATGAATATGGCATATAAAATCGTTCTAAACGTATCCAGTACATATTAAATACACACTGATATATTTTATATTATGTTCTGTTATTTTTTTTTCACGCCTACACTACGGGGGAACCAACAGCTAAGGTCAGTCATCTGTCCCCCATCTAACATGCAACACGAATACACACATCCATAGTTGAGGTGGCGGAATCTTCCAATTAGAAAAATCCCGTCGCCCCAAGTGGGATTCGAACCCACGACCCTTGGAACACGAGTGATGCGCTGACACCACTCGTCCACCGCCAGCCCTGTTCTGTTATTATAACTCTAAGGAAATAAACTGCTTTTACCGTTCAGTTAGTTAAATTTGCAAAATAAAATACTTATCAAAACTTAAAAAATGGAGCAAAGCAAAAGGATGTATGTATGCTTAATCCCTTTAACTATTAAGAATTTAAAACGTTGTTTACGGATTTTAATAAAAAAAAAGGATATACAGTGTGTCCCAAAATTATAGCATCAACATTGGTATCTCCGTTATTATACGAAATGGAAAGAGGGTTAAATTAGAAAAGTTTTGCAGAATTTCATACTGATCTCAAATATTATCTGCATTCTAATGTAGCTCTGTTAGTTTCTGTGATATTTGACCAAAATAAAAAATTATCAATTTATTTTTCTTGAATAACCCGTAATTTGGTAGATATAGTTTAAACTTTTACTTTTTTAAGTTTATTATTAGAACACTTTTTTATGAGGTATCTGTTGATGCTAATAACAGCTTCCGATATCCTATTACTTTTGAGTTATTTACGCCAATTTTAATTTTTCTTACGGCGGCCATCTTAGATTGTTTGATAATGTAATAGGCCTTGTAACTTCTCAATACAATTTTTCATTTTAGCAAAATTATTTCAGAAAAACACAAGTACTACTTTTGGGACGAAAAATAGTAGGCCATAGGACATGTAATAAACCTAATAACAAATAAAAGCAAAATTATATTTGTTTAATTGCATAGTTAAAAATGGTAAAAATTTCTAAAGAAAATTGTCTGGTAACTAATTTTGCTTAAGAAGTGTACGTAAATAACAAAGTACTGTACTGACTGTACACACCTCTCCTCAAGAGAATTTTAGTTTTATTAAAATTCCGACGGAAGCGGTTGGTGCCTATAGAGTCGAAAAAACTTACCAGTAAATCGGACCAACTTATATTTTCGAAATAACCCCATTCTAAAATTAAATATTAAAAAGTTTTTATTTAGTCCAGTCAACGAAGGAAAAATAGCGGAAATAATTCGTGTAGTCGCAAAATCTTGTACAGTGGGAGGAGGAAGTTCCATGAACAACATACTAAAAATTCTGACCGATGAGTGAGCGGGGGGATGTGGGAGCGTTTAAAGGTCATTTTTACACGTTTTTCTTGAATAACTCAAAAACCGCGATCTCTAGCGAAAAAGAGTCCAGGTACAAAATTTACTACATGAAATTTACTACAAAAAAAGTCTGATTTATTTTTTGTCTAATATGAATAGTTTGTGAGATGCCGGGGATGGAAAAACCGCGAAATATTTGTAACGAAGTTACTTAATTTTTGGTTATTTATTTTGAGGAAAAGAATTAATTCCGTATCTTAATCTGCAATCAGTTGCCGCTCGGATAAGCGGCCGACTCTAGCGAGAGCACGCGTCTCTTCCCTGACCGAATGCTGGCGTGCGCTGCTCCGTTTCTCTACCATTTCCCCCACGTTCCGAGAGCGCCTATATAAACAGGCACCAAGCGATAATTTATTCAGTCCACGTCCGGGACTCATGAGGACCAACCAGCCGAACCGACCAGCCAGCCCAGCCAAGCAGCCAGCCGCGTCCCCAGAGGGAAGATAAGAGTAAGTCCTCTTGCCGTAAGTTCCGATACCGTTTTCCGCCCCGATTTCATCCCTCGCCCCTTTCCGAGACTTCACTGCGCGTGAACCTGGGAGTCTCATCCTTTCATCCATCGCCCCTTTCCGAGACTTCACTGCGTGTGAACCTGGGAGTCTCATCCTTTCGTCCCTCATCTCTTTCCGTTTCCGAGTACCACACGTCCGATCCCGTTATCAGCACCGCATTACGACACCGTTTGCTTGCTCGCTTATTATTGCTCGCCGTATTGCACCCTGCTTGCTGTGGCTTATGTAGATAACCGTATGTTTGTTTTAGTTATAGAGCGGAGCTTTTTGGAAGGTAGAGAGTTAGTAAGAATAAATATTGTTTGGTTTAACAATTGTGTGTTTTATTTGTTAGCTTTAAGACCTTCCTGTTTTATGAAAGCTTTAGTGACAGGTATAGTGATCCAGACTGGGCCGACCTCAGCAACCCCAGCAGTTCCCTGGAGTATCTGTTCTCCACTAGCAGTTACCCGGTCCCGTGGAGCATACCACTTTAAAATAACTGGCGCCCGAGAGTACCGAGATCACCGAAAAGCATATAAGCGCCACTTCGTAAGCAAGCCTCCTACAAACACCGAGACAACTCAGGGGCACCCCAACCCGGCTTACAAATTTGGCGCCCGAGCTGGTAACTTCGTTTTGGAGTTGCCAACCCCGACCTCGTTTTGGAGTCACCCGCATACCGCCATTGGGTAGAGGACCCAAAGAGGAGACGTTTCGACCGCTTCCCGAGAGGATCCGAAGATTGCCGAAGATACCCGAACACCCGAGAATACCGTCACCGTATAGAGGAACTAAAGAGCAATCGTTTGAACCGCTTCCCGAAAGGATACGAGGATTACCGAAGGTACCCAAAGACCAGAGAACACCGCCATTGGATAGAGGAACTGAAAAGAGTCGAGTGGACAGTATCCCGAACCGATCCGAAGTTACCCGAACATTCCCGAACACTGAAAAACCGTTGCCCGTTAGAAGAAAACCAATATGGACGGAAAGTCCGAACTGTTTGGTGACATACCGACAACCGTCTCTGAAGTACCAGTTACCACCGCCGGTACAATACCCAGTACCTCCGACATCCCGGTTAGTTGGATATACCAACTAAAGAAGACAGACCTGGATATGGACCTGTCAAGGTATGGCCTGGACTTGGGAGGCACCGTAGATGAGAAGAGAAGACGACTCATCAAGTTTGTCCGAGAAGGCAGAGGATTACCATCACCGCCCGTATCCACCGTACCAACCGTAACGACAGTGACCTGGACCACGACAACCTCATCGATATTGAGCCCATTAGGCGCTGGAGCCCATCAACCGATTTTTCCAATCAACGCCCAATACCAACCAGCAGTAAATTATGTGCCAGTACCGAATCCACCCGTTATGAGCCCAAGGTGTACAAGTGGCAAGTCCACTTTATTGGCAAGGGAGATCCGGCGACGTTCCTCGAAAGGCTCAAGGAAATATGTACATCAAGAGGCATAACCATGGATAGCTTACTGCCACATATGCCTGAATTACTGCAGGGTGAAACCGCACTGTGGTTTAGGAACAACCACCATAGTTGGCTGACATGGGATCAATTCATTACCGGTTTCAAAGCCTTCTACTTTCCGGTCAACTATGAAGTCGACTTAGAAGCCAAAATCAGTCGCTGTCTGCAAAGGCCGAACGAAACCGCTTCAGCTTACATTACGGACCTACAGACACTGGTCCGCTGTCATGGGAAGATAACCCCGGACCAAGAGCTACGATGGTTGTACCGCAACTTATTACTTGATTTCCGTCAGCAAATACGCCGTGGTGACTATTGGGATGTAGCCTCTTTCTCGAAGGCAGTCCGTGACTTTGAGGTGTTGAAGAAAGAGCTTCAAGCCGCTAACCGTCGTCCCACCGTTCCAGTTAACACCATCGTTCGTCAACCGCTCCGAACCGCTAGGATCACCGTTCCAGAGACCGTTAGGGACAACCGTCTACAGACCAGCCGAATCAACCACCGCACTCCCACAGAACCAACCCAACGCCCGATAGTTTGTTGGAGATGTGGACTAACGGGACACTTACGAGTTGATTGTAGACGACCTGTTCTGTTCTGTTCCCGATGTGGTACCCAAGGCGTGATGTCACGGGATTGCCCATGCCGCCAGACAGAACCCGAAATAGCTGTCTGTTCCAACGACCGAAGACCGCACGTTACCGTAAGGGCATTAGCCACACCTTTCACTGTCCTAGTGGATACCGGGGCCGCAATTTCGTTTATAGGAGACCGTGTATTGGCCCGGTGCCGAGAAGTCCGTTGCCCGACCGTCCGGCCCACAACCAAATCCGCCCGGATGGCGAATGGGGAGTCCGTCGCCATTAACACAGCCTACAGGTTAAGGCTTGGGTTTGGAACCGCTGCTATTACCGCAATGATGCATTACTTACCGAATCTGGCATCTGATATGATCCTAGGTATGGACATACTAAGCCAGCATGATTTCCTCATCGACCTGAAGACCGGAAAGGTACGTTTACGAGACCAACCGTTATCCGCAACCCCGACTCCGCTGGTATGCAATCCAATAGGCCAAATAAGTACTGGTCTACCGATGCCCGAGCCGACCGCGCCTAAAGTTGAGGGTCACTATAGGAAGCAGGGGCGTGATAGGCGATTGCAAGGTCCAAGGACGACAAGGCGGCATCCAACTGTTGTGTCCGAAACCAAAGTCCTACTCCTACCGATAGTAACGCTTATAAATATATTATGTTTTGCAGCAACATGAAAAGAGTTAATCAACTCCCGCCTGTAAAATCGTTGAAGCAGGAAGCAGAGAGGGCGAACCACGATGCATCGAGAAGGGTCCGCATCGCTAAGGCCCTCTCCCGCGCATTCGGGGAAAATACAAAAAGGCCGCCTACAAGGCCGCCCCACAAATCTCCCCCTACCGCTATCCCTACCCTAAATACCGCTGCCATACCTTCCCGGAAGCCGACCCGCCCCAGACCAGTCCGATGTACTATCCCCGGCCATACAAAAGTACTCCCCCCACATTCACCCCCAGTCTCCGAGATACCGCTTCCCGACCCCCTTCCAACTTCTCAACCCCCTCCCGTTACAAGCACTCCGTCTCCGAGCCTATGTCCGGCTCCTATCCAAACCGGAGAGCCACCTAGAGGTTGGCACCCGAAGAGTAAGGAGGCCAAGTTAGCCGACGCCTTACAAAAGACCCACACACCCGCCGACTGGTCTCCACAGCTACGCGAGGATGCAGGAGAGACCCAGCACCTACCCAGTAGATAGGCCCTACCGGTGGGTGCATCCTACCTCAGCCGGAGTTAGGGTCCGCATCTACATCCTGCCGCCTTAGTATTTTGTTTATTTAAGTTTTGGGTGTAGAGTTTTGTTTTTTTTGAGATGGTTATTTTACAAATAACAGGGTTTTGATGATATTTGTGTTTTAATTTTCCAGAAAAGACCGTCCTATCCACTCGCATCCGTCGCTTTACGCTTGTTTCAGAGATGACAAGACCGGTTTTAAATTTAAGCACCTCGCCGCTAAAAGATGAGCAGGATGACCTCGGCCGGTTGTTGGAGGAAGCTATTGGAGAAACAATCCAGCCTACTCTTCCAAGACCAGCACGCCCAAAAGAAGTGCTAAAGGGGAAAGCAGTTCCCCGCATCCAAGTCCTTTGAAGAGGACCCCGTCCCCGCTCTACTTCCAAGACTGGGAAAGGATTGATCCGATGGAAGATCCCTTTTGGTTCCGGTCTGTTACCTGAACCCACAGAACCTCGACTACAGGTTCGCAAAGGACTCCGTTGGAGATGTGGGCGTCCTGGACATCAACGATCCGGCTGTCGCCTGGAACCGTCCTGTTCTGTTCTCGTTGTGGGCGCATTGGAGTTCTTTCCAGGCATTGCCCGTGTCCAGCCGAGAAGTCATCACCGTCAAGGTGAAACCAAAAAGACCGCACCTCCACTCCGTTTCCACCAAGAAGGAGGTCCACCAGGGGGACTCACTGCTCAGAACCGTACGCAGATGGGAAACGCAACCCCTGTCTAACGTGTGGATGTCCGAAACCTCCTCGCCGAAGCCGTTAGCAGCTCAAACCAAGATTCCAGGGAGAAGAGAGTACCGTTTTGTTTATTTAAGTTAGGGCGACGCCTTACGCGTCTTATTATGTATTTTGATATATATTAAGTTGCTTTATTTAAGGTTTTGATTTGTAATGATGCATGTTGCTTCTTTTAAAAACAAGAGTTTTTTTTCTGGTAAGAAAAGGGGGTGTGTAACGAAGTTACTTAATTTTTGGTTATTTATTTTGAGGAAAAGAATTAAATCCGTATCTTAAGCTGCAATCAGTTGCCGCTCGGATAAGCGGCCGACTCTAGCGATAGCACGCGTCTCTTCCCTGACCGAATGCTGGCGTGCGCCGCTCCGTTTCTCTACCATTTCCCCCACGTTCCGAGAGCGCCTATATAAACAGGCACCGAGCGATGATTTATTCAGTCCACGTCCGGAACTCATCATCAGGACCAGCCAGCCGAACCGACCAGCCAGCCCAGCCAAGCAGCCAGCCGCCTCCCCAGAGGGAAGATAAGAGTAAGTCTTCTTGCCGTAAGTTCCGATACCGTTTTCCGCCCCGATTTCATCCCTCGCCCCGTTCCGAGACTTCACTGCGTGTGAACCTGGGGTCTCATCCTTTCATCCCTCGCCCCTTTCCGAGACTTCACTGCGTGTGAACCTGGGAGTCTCATCCTTTCATCCCTTACCCCTTTCCGAGACTTCACTGCGTGTGAACCTGGGAGTCTCATCCTTTCGTTCCCCCCCCTCTTTCCGATACTTCACTGCGTGTGAACCTGGGAGTCTCATCCTTTCTTCCCTCATCTCTTTCCGTTTCCGAGTACCACCCGTCTTATCCCGTTACCAGCCCCGCATTACGACACCGTTTGCTTGCTCGCTTATTATTGCACGCCGTATTGCACCCTGCTTGCTGTGGCTTATGTAGATAACCGTATGTTTGTTTTAGTTATAGAGCGGAGCTTTTTGGAAGGTAGAGAGTTAGTAAGAATAAATATTGTTTGGTTTAACAATTGTGTGTTTTATTTGTTAGCTTTAAGACCTTCCTGTTTTATGAAAGCTTTAGTGACAGGTAGAATAATCCAGGCTGGGCCGACCTCGGCAACCCCAGCAGTTCCCTGGAGTATCTGTTCTCCACTAGCAGTTACCCGGTCCCGTGGAGCATACCACGTTAAAATAACTGGCGCCCGAGAGTACCGAGATCACCAAAAAGCATATAAGCGCCACTTCGTAAGCAAGCTCCTTACAAACACCGAGACAACTCAGGGGCACCCCAAAGTCGGCTTACATATTAAAATAGAGTCTTAATAGTATAAAATTAATGTTTAATGTTAAATGCAGTGGGTTCGGATCGAATAATAAATGTCTGTACAATATCTAAGTGCAGTAGTGCTGTATTAAGGGATAAATTGTGTGCTGAGGATATGGCGGTGAGGGGGGTTGAAGGGCAGAAGCGTGAGGGAACGCCGATTGGAATCAGGTCAAGCACATCGTGTCTTCATTTCAGAAAAAAATAGTAAAACTAAAAATTAAAAAGAAGCTAACATCTATATCTCATGCTCTCATTGATGTCATTCGCCCTCTATCTTTCATATCTCCTATCCTACATGCTGTCGCTCTGTTTATTCACATAAAGTTTAAATCCAAAAATTTATGTGTTTAGTGCAACTTATCACGAAGCTTAACATCTTGAGCTATTAGCAGTCTATCACACTGAAGAGCCTGCCCCTAGTGTAACATTCTGTTAATATGTATTCGACAATGCCGATTTCAATGTCTCCACTATCGATGGCTGGAGTACTTTTCAGAGCATGGGTGGCATCAAATGCATTACCCCAGTCTCAGTTCTCCCACCATTTGAAGAGCCCCACAGGCTTAAATTGGCTTCCTCTGACACAGTAGTAGGCCACTTAGTGTTATGGAACTTCAAACATTTGAACATGGGACAAGCAATGCATTATAATAATAATAATAATTACTACAACCCATAACCTGCAAAGCAGGCCCCAGAAGCTATAAGCTTGTGCGGGAGGGAGGGGGCGATTATTATTATTACGTAGGCCCTAAGTGCGGCTAATTACGGCAGATTACTCAATGGTAGGGTCTGGGCTGAAAGAAGTGTTATGCCTAGTTTATGCTGCAAATTCAGTTGACAAAATCTGAAATGGTGCACAAACTATTTATCTGTTTTCTTGGCAGCAATGAGGGCATGGGATATAGATGTTAGCTTCTTTTAAATTTTTTGTTATCTCTTTTTTTGTTGAAATGAAGACACGAGGTGCTTGACATCATTTCAATCGGCCTTCCCTCACGCATCTGCTCTCCAACCTTCCTCCCCACCATATCCTCAGCACACAATTTATGCCTTGATATAAGCTCTACTGCTCTTAGATGTTGTACAGATATTTAATATTCGGTCTGAACCCACTTCATCATAGACCAAAAATAAATAGGAACTTTTTTGTAGTAAATTTCATGTAGTTTAATTTTGTACCTGAACTCTTTTTCGCTAGAGGTCGCGGTTTGTGAGTTATTCAAGAAAGACCTGAAAAAATGACATTTAAACGCCCCCCAACCCCCCGCTCTCCACCAGTCAGAATTCTTAGTATGTTGTTCTTGGCACTCCCCTCTCCCACTGTACAAGAATTTACGACTACACAAATTATTTCCGTTATTTTTCATACGTTGACTGGACTAAATAAAAGCTTTTTAATATTTAATTCTAAAATGGGGTTATTTCGAAAATATAGTCTGATCCTGAAATAAATAAAGATTAATAAGATTTTCACAGTTTTATTAAAATACAACCAGACAATATTGTTTCGACAGCTATGCTGTCATTATCAAAGGTAATATAATTATAAACAAACACGTCGCTAAGGTAGATACAAAAATAGGTAACTAGATAAAATAATAATAATAATCAGAATTAAATATGTGTGCGTTAATCTTGATATTTAAGTTTAGAAAGTTTATAGCCCTGTTGTGTTCTGTTTCTAGTGTAAAATTTACACAATCTATTTGAATTTTCAATATACAGAAAACCAACACAAACAGACATAACAATACCAAATGAATCTTTTCACCATAATACACATAAAATAGCAGCCTACAGATCATTAGTACACAGAGCTTTAACTATTCCACTAACAAAATCAGATTTTAGCAAAGAGATATCAGCCATTAAACAACTAGCACATGCAAATCATTACAATCCGAACATGATTGACACTTTAATTAAACAAAAAGATTATAGGTTAGCTATCAAAAGAATATATCCCATTGACAATCAAACAGAAGACACAAATTACATATCTATACCATATTTTGGCAAAATATCAGAAAAAATTGCACATATACTAAGAAAAACCAACAATTATAAAATAACATTTAAAACCAACACTAACACTTTTTCATTTTTGTCAAAGACAGAACACATGATATCATGAAATAGGGCATTTACCGTTTAAATTGTTCTTTTTGTAGTTCGGTATATATTGGACAAACACTTCGAAATTTTGACATAAGACATAAAGAACACGTACGTCATTACAAAAATTAACATCCTGAAAAGTCTAATTACGCCAAACACCTTTTAGAACAAAATCACACAATGACTCCTCAAAATAATATTAAATTCCTACATTTTTGTAATAACAAACGCAAATTAGACATTTTAGAAGCTTTTGAGATATACAAACACAAACTCAGGGTACCTTTAATGAATGAACAACTTGAGCTCAGTAATTCTCCGTTACTGGAAGTATTAGATATTTAATTCTGATTATTATTATTATTTTATCTAGTTACCTATTTTTGTATCTACCTTAGCGACGTGTTTGTTTATAATTATATTACCTTTGATAATGACAGCATAGCTGTCGAAACAATATTGTCAGGTTGTATTTTAATAAAACTGTGAAACTTTGAAACTAATCTTTATTTATTTCATGATTATGGAGTTCCACAAAGTAAGGCTGGAAACAATAAACAAGAATAAGCTGATCCAATTTACTGGTAAGTTTTTTTCGACTCTATAGGCATTGTAGAAAGTTACCTTACCAACAGTTTCCGTCGGCATTGTGATAAAACTAAAATGCTCTTGAGGAGAGGTGTGTGTACAAAAGCGCATTCTAGATTTTGATAAAAACTTAAATAAAAATAACAAAACTTGATACGTAAAATCCATTGCATCTTCTAAATAGTACTCCTAAAATTGGTACGTATCGAACAATTTATGTAACTTAACAGTTTCGAATGTAATTTTTCATTGTTATTAGTTAACTTTTATTACCAAAGTTCAAAATGTCTTTTTCTGTTATAAGCTCTTCGTTTTTGATTTATATTTTCAAACATATGACTTACCATGAGGTTGTATTTTATTGAATAAGTTTTAGCGCAGTTAAATAATTAAACAAATATCAGTCTACTTTCATTACTTTATTACGTATTTCATGGTCTACTATTTGTATCTCAAAAGTAATTAATAACTTTTTTAAAAATAATTTCACTATAATAACATAACTACTATATAACAACTATATAACATAAATAAGAGTTGAAGTAGATAACTCTAAAACAAACGATGATCGGAAGTCGTTATTAGCAGTAAGAGATTCATCACAAAGCAGTGTCCTAATAATATGTAAAAGTTTAAACTACACAAGATCAACGGTTTCCGGGTTATTCAAGAAAAACGAAATCAATATACTTTTTTCTCAAATATCACATAAACTAAAAGGGCTACATGAAAATGCAAATGATATTTGAAATCAGCAGAGAATTCTGCACTGTATTGAAATACACTGTATATATACTTATACATTATACCTAATTCTGTATCTTCTTCCAGTAATTAGGTTAATACTCCAACACAGAATAAGGACAACTCTACATAAATATAAGTAGGCAAGTCAACTCCGGAAAGGAAAAAGGGAATAAGTCCACATATCTTTATTTGCGAAATTAACAGTGGCGTGCGGTGAGAATTTAGGCTAGGGAAGCAACTACGATTTTAAATTTAATATACCTTGGTACAGGCGCGGATCCACGGGGGGGAATCCCCCCCAAAGTTTTGATATATACTTTAGTCTTGTTTATTGTTTCCAGCCTTACTTTGTGGAACTCCATATTTATTTCATATACTTATTTATATCTTTATTTATTTCATATACTTTAGTATTATAGTTAAATAAATTTTGAATGTAAAAGTAGTTAATGTTTATTAAATATTGTGCAATATATAACATTTATAAATAAATATACATAGGATAAAAACAAATAATGTTTCTATAGTAATTATTATTAATTTATTTAAAACAATTATTTTCAAAAGATGCCCCCTCTCCAAATAATCCTCTGGATCCGCCCCTGCTAGGTACAATAAAAAACAGTGTTATAATTATTAAGCTTAAAAGTTTTTCAAAGAAGAACTTTTATACTTTATACTTATGGAAGTTGTTGACAATTATTCTTTATTTAAAAAAGTACTACTATTTATAATGCGACTAGATTTTCCGGTCTTTTTTAGCAAAATACCTGGTGCAGGTTTTAATATTTGTTGTTAAATTTATTGAAAGTTCTGGTTTTGGTCTGCCTTTCTCAACAATTTGTAATTTCCCTCCAAAACTGCATGCAGAAAAATCTAATCACTTGCAAACTGAACAACAAAAACGTCGCGATTCAGTTGTATCGGAAGTACTCGAACCTTCGACCGAAGCAGCTGAATTTGCAGTCATGACGATAATGCAATGTTAAATTTGCATACAGAACAAACTAAATAGAATTATTTGTCTTTAAAAAAGTCTAACTTAGATATATAAATTGAAATAATAAAATGTTTCAATATACAGTCTCATTCGCAGATTTACATTTAACAAACACTAAATCGAACAAATAAGCAAATTATAATAAATAAACAATTTGGGCATGGAGCACACTAAAACTAACGTGACCTTACTACGATGTACAAGACACCCGTCGACTAACGAAGGCGCGACTGGCCGGCTGGCGGGGAGAAGTGCAATAAGCAACGAAATCAGTGCTTATATGTAGTGTATGTAACACATTTGAATCGGTATTATCTTTCCGCGCAAGTTTAATGAGGCTAATTTAAAATAGTAGTCTAAATATTTATACTTTTTGCTGTACGGAATTGATATTGAGCTTGAAGTTGATTAAATATTACAAATTTAAATAAACCATAATTTTATGAAAATATTTTTGTTAGCATTGTTTTTTATTTTTAATAAATTCTTAAGGGAAGCATTGCTTCCATGGACCGCACGCCACTGGAAATTAAAATAAAAATATGTTTTACTTCTACCCTAGAATAAGACTACATAAAGCCTTTTGTTGGAATTGAGACTGTAAAATCATATATTTTATAGACATTTTAGGTATAAACTTAGAATAATCCCTAAATAAATGGTTGGTATCGAATACTAAAGATCCATGTACATCCATGACGGAGCTGGACATTTGGGCGCGGCCATTTCGGCGCAGGGACACTTCGGCGAGAAAAATTGTCTAGTAACTATTATTGTAATGAGCAAAATCTGTAGGTATTACAGGTAATAAATACAGTATGATCGATAATGAGAAAAAAACTCAATATTTGTCAGTCACAAAAGCTCGTATGTACTGCCAGATTTCAGAAAAAAATCATTTTTCTAAGCTACTAAAACATTAAAATCAGAATTCTGCAAATCTCTGCATAATGGAATAATTTGTAATAAGAATATAATTTGTTTATTATAAACCCCTTAATGTTTATAAGAATATCATGTTTGATAATCATGTTAACTTTTAAAAAATAAAAATTTTTATAAAATCAATTAAATGGCATAGGAAAATTAATATTAACATTGAATATCGTACCACTGATAAATACGTGTTCCACTTCACGCATTTTGTCTCAGTAGGTAACACTTATAAATGAATATTGCTTATTGCTTATAGTCCAGCGCATAAAGACAAAGAGCATTGGAATAACGCAATTTAACCAATCCAACTGAAATTCTAAAATTAAGAAGGTGTATGTGTGTACATAAAAATAAAAAAGGTTACTCTGATACTAGGCTAGCTTGTCCCAAAAAATTAAACTAATGGCCCAAAAAAAGTTTTATTTAAAGGTCTCCGAAAGCTTTCCCTAATTTGTCGTGGGAAAATACATACAGCGAAGTGTCTTTTCGTCAAAGTTTGCCTGCGCCTAAGTGTCCCGGCGCACAACTGCCCTCGCGCTGAAACGGCCGCGCCGAAATGGTTGCACCTAAACGGCCGCGCCCAAATGTCCTAGATCGATAAAATTGTTTGAATCTTCAAGTATGGAATATCCATGGACGAAAAACAAAGTGGAGATTATCTAGAAAATACCAAGGTTAAGATCAAATATAGTTAGGAAAACAAAGGGCAAGATAACAAATTAATCCAGGAATCATTATAGTGGAGTAAACACAAAAATGCATGGGTTCAACCGACCGGCCAACTCGGCTTTTAGTAATGGTTTAGTGTAATAGATGTGATAACATAATGAGGTGCTGAATGTAGGTTAATATGTATGAGGAAATTATGAGTAAAGTTCGAAAAGTGAACACAATCAACACAATAAATGTCTTTAGTGGTTAAAAGATAAACAGAAATTAACTAAAGAAAAGAAAGGACAGAATCAGAAATGACTCTCTACTAAAGATTCCGAAGATAAGATACAATATTCCAGAATAAATGCAGAACTTAAGTCTGGTAGCTAAGAACAAAAATTAAATATGACAGAAAACATGCTAACAGATACTAAGCCCAAAGAAACATGGAAAACTATTAAAGTCTTAAAGCAATGATCAGGATGAAAAATGGTACAGCACCAGAACTTGAGATTGTTCTATCGAGTTAATTAAGTATGGTAAGCTGCTGTGTGGAATTGTTACCTACATTTTAAATTTATTTCTATGCGGAGAGTAAGTTCCTAAAGTGTGGATAACTGCTTATATTAGCAACATACGATATTTCAAAAAGGTGATACAAGGAATTGTTCCAACTATAGAGGCATTAGCGTCATTAACTTAGTACGACTATATGACAACATATGAAAATCCAGAATAGAGACTTGTGTAAAAGATATTGAAGATCAAAACAGATTCATAGACAGCATATCTTATCTTCGGCAAGCACCGGAAACAAGGTTAACCCATAACTTAACCCAGGTGATATTCATACATCTTAAAAAAATTTACGATAGCATTCTGCGTAACAAGTTATGGCCAGTTATGAGACAACATGCGGTTAACGAGATATATTAAGACTGTACAATGTTTGTATCAGAACATGACAGCGAGCATAAAAACTGAAAATAAAATATCAGCACAATCGCTGAAAATAGAGGAAGTAATGAGGTAGTAGAAACATGCGGTACTGAACTGTGGGAATTGAATTACTGGTAAAGATGTTGTAGAAATGTAGAATAACCAGAAAATACAGAGCAAGGAACACGAATGGGGACTAATTTACACGTTATAGAAACAATTGAATTAAAGATAAATGAGGTATTACCATCTGAAGCGTATGATAGGCAACAGATGGTCAAAAAATATATGGAAATAGACTTTACAACAAAGAAGAAAATGAGGAAGACCAAAACGAACGTAGAACTACGAAGTAGAGGAAGCAATGACAAAAACGTCTCACAGGTGAAGACTGAAAAGATTTAGATAATTAGAAATTATTTAGTATGCGTAAAACAGCAACAGCCGTAATTAACTTCGTTATATGGATCTTTAGATGCCCAGAAAAAAACAGGTAAGAAAATTTTCTCGTGCTTTAGATGCACTATAGTCCGCCACTGGCTACAACTGTACCTTTTATGATAAACCTTCTTTGAGATATTTCATGAAAAGAAGGTCACGGTCTAACTTTTTGGTTTTTAAAAATTAGCAGCCTGTTTTCCCGACTACTATTTTTAACCAACTTGCTTTGGGACATCGTTTATTATTCAGTCACCTTGAAATTTAATTTTTAGTGCAATAGAATACATCGAAAAGAAATTTCACTCGTTTCAAAGTGCTTTGTATTATTGCTTTTAGAAAAATTGAAGTCAGTGTAGGGGTAGTATAGTAACCATATACATTATACCTACAGTGTTGCTAAGTAGTTAGTTTTTTCGGAAGCTTTATCGACTTTTGTATTTTAGATAGGACACTCTGTATATTTCTATTTTTTGTTTCCTCGGTAATTCTACACATAATTCGTGCAGCATTCTCTATGCCTAAGTTCAACCGTTTTCGAGATATTTTAACATTCTTAACTTCATAGTTAACATTAAATCGGAACTTTTAATAAATAACAAAGTAGACACAGACCTTTATAGGAAAATATACAGGTTGGTAAAGCTTCCGAAAAACTAACAACTTGCGAACACTGTCGACATCAGTTTTGAATTTAGCATATTATCTAAATAAAGTGTTTCAAAACTCGCCTCGATCGTGTGAGCCGTTCCAGAGATAATTAAAAGTTTCCATACTTTTGTGCCACATTGTACATAATAATACACATACATAATGATACAAAAAAGTTAAATTCCACAGTTGGATAAAAAATCTGGAGTATTCAGACAATTTAAAATTCTATTAAACAGCATTATTGACGGAAATCATAAAATGTAATTTAAAATGGTTGGTGTAATAACTCGTCTGATATTTTTATTAATTAAAGGTAACGTAATAATAAATTATTAAATAATAAGTTTATTTCATGGCCAGGAAACGTTAAAAGCTGCGAACCTTAAATGAGATATAAAGGCCGACTGGATAGATAATGTAAATGTCCTCCTAAAATCTTAATATAATTATTCTTTTGCTTCAACTGAACTACATTTCTTTATAGAGGGTTTAATTAATTGTTAAACTTTAGAGTATAACATTTCGTTATTAAGTATCGTCCACACATTATATATACAGTGTGTTCTTAGATACGGTTCACAAGAGTAGAAACTATTTTATTTGTGATTTTATGACAAAACGTCCTTCTTTATAAAAGTTTTTGTTTATCTTAAAACTATTGAAAAAAACATAATTTCAATATTATTAATAATAAAGTAGAAAATTTAAAAAATGTATTATTTTCCAAGGAAAAAACGATTAGATCCTATATTTATTTTAAAATCATGCTGCCATGCTTGAATTAATGTATTAACAATTAAGTAGCAATACTCATAATGTTGAGAAATAGCATTACCTTAGGCGGTTCTCACACTGAAGCAATAAACAATCAGCCACTAGCAATCGGCAACACGCAATATTATCGCCATTCGGTTGTTTACATTGAATTTAATCAGAAGTCTCACATTGGAGCAACTTGTTATCGCTTCTACAAAAACGTTACCGATTCCGTTAATATTTGTTGCCGGCGATATACGCTGCATGTCGAAAACCGATATTATCGTGTCAATATAAAGCAATACTTGCATTATTATTATTATTATAAATAGAAAGTGGAATTTTCTTGTATTTTTTTAATTATTTATACAACAGACATGACGATCCAGCATTTGTTAGAAACATAAAGACATATGTGTATAACAAACTGTTATTTATGCTATTAGTATATTAGGAATAATTATGTTATTAATTTCTTATGATTTACTGGAATTATTAGTTTTATGATTTTGGTCATAATATAAGTCAGTTTCGAGCATTTAGCTGTTGGTTTGCTACATTTGGAATACCTGATATTCTTCGTACAGATGGAGGAAAACAATATGTATGTAAGGAATTCACAGAAACACACCAAGAGACAACAAACGGACGAAAAGTGTGACACCGTCAGTGTCCGCTTTTGGGAGATTTTACTGTATACGTGAGGTGCTCTGACAGTCTGATACAAAAGGGTTAATGTGCGAAAAAATTGACTTTTGCATGTTTTCTTTAGATAATAGTATGCTCTTTTCAATGAGACTAACCCTTAGAATATAAAACTTTAGGAAGGAACATAAGTACCTGGTGCAATGGCCTTTACAAGCTACGGATATGACGTCACTCTGACCACCACTAGACACCATCTATGACTCATCCCAGATTGTTTATTTACATAGTAAAGTTAGAAAACACATTAAAATGGTTAGTTTTGTGCTTCGTGGGGTTGTTCACAAACTACGACAACGACGATGAAAGGAATTACATTTCATTAAGTAAATTCGTTTGTAAATATTAAAGATTTATTATTGTTATTGGAAGTTGTTAGAAATTTTTACGTGCAAGACTGAAGCAATTGGATTATTCTTAATTAATCACTTAATAAATTCGAAGTTTTGCTAACTTCTTCGTTGTTATTATTTGTTGCACCATGACTTATCAGTTTTACAAATGCCGCATTAACCCGATGTTTCCTTCTTTTGTGCCTTCCTGTTCCTTAAATGCCACCAAATTAAAATCGCGTAATCAGATTTGTCAGATACAACATGATTGTTTGAGATTGCTACACAAACTAAAAGGAATCAGTTGCTACAGTGTGAAAGCTTGTCAAAATAATATTGTCTGTTGCTTATTGCCGGTTGCTAGTTGCGCGTTGCTTCAGCGTGAGAGCTGATTTAATTTCATTTTTCATGCAATTTATTCAAACAAGGTGATATGATTTTTTTTGAGACATAGTTTAATTTATTTGTTCACAAAGTTGTTTTAGGTCCATACCCAAGCAGCATCTAAGTAGCAGTAACTGAGATCGGAACTTTGATTGAGTAGTTACGTAACTACAACAAAATTTATGACTTTATAGGTTTAATTACTTCAATTCGGAATATTTTAGTAATTGTGTAGTTGTTTCTACTATTTATTGGAACTATGTAGTTCCATTACTTCTGAGTAACTTTTAAAGTATGTGGAACCGTATTGCCACTTAGTATAATTACTTTAAAGTCGTTGAAACTTCAAAGTGGTATTATGATTGTAGCAGTAACTTGTCCGAAGCTAATTTAAAGTTTTTAAAACCTTACAGTAGTATTAAAAGTAAAACTTACGTTTTCCTACACAGGAGAATCACTTTAAAGTAATTTTCGTAAACTGCTCCATCTCCATATTTACTTGTAATGGATTAATCAATAATCATTAATCAATTTGCAATTTGTTATGATTGTTAATAGATGCTTTACTACATAACCTTTAATAAATATAACAAATTGGTGCTAAATTGCGCCTTGGGAATTGTTATATATGTAGCTTGAAGTTGGCAACATTTATTTGTAGTGATGTAACTAGCCTTTTCTGGCATTCCTGGGTGGCGTCCGTCAGTACCACTCAAGTTGATTTGGAGAATACACGTCTTATACAGTATATTATGCATTGTGTATGTAATGCTCCCTGCTCACTCAATATTAATAAACTTAATTAATGACAATAATTGACTATCTTTCATTTAATTACATAAAAGAACATAAACAGGAATAATATAAAAATGGTTCTATCATGTGTATCAACTTATAAGTATTTTTATCATATTTTATTATAGACATTTTTTATTAAAAAATATATTTAAAGAAGGCGCGTTGTTATTTTTCTACCTATCATCATCGCATTTAACAGAAAAGTTGCAATGGTTTTGAAATTGGTATACTGGAATGACAAAATAATCAAACATTTCATCGCTCTTTGTATTACTAAGTAAGTATTACAAATAAAATACTAATCCATTTTGTGACACGATCGCAGCATTAGTATAGAAAATGATATATATAGAAAAATATTTATCGCCACGTACGTGCTACCCAAAAATTGTTCCCCATTTTGGTTCCAGGCACGTAATGAAACCGTAGCAATTACGTGCTTGTGACTAGTAGCAAAAACTTAATAGTTTCAACGGTAGTTGCTGGTACGTAGCGATGACTAAACATGCTAACTAACTGATAATGAAAAACACATGACTACTTTTGTTATTTCCTGCAATCTCTTCCCTTGTTCCTCTTTTACACCTTTTTCCTGTATACGGGTGATTCATTAGCCTGTGTACAAACGTTGGCAATGAAAACCATGTTGATTTAATTTCATGAAGAAATGCTCATATGAATATAGGTTCTATATTTCTTTGTTAAGAAGTTATTGGACTTATTGGACTTAATAATTATCTCTTTGAACACTAAATGACAAATCATATTTTAAGATAATGAAAAACATCTATTGTTACAAACAGAAAGCAGCATCTAGACCTGACTCACACTCTCTTACGTGCCTTCTCGCCTTCCTAGCCTAATATCTGGAGTATCTAAAGAAGGCCGTAGTTGAACATGTAATGTGTTACACATTTCATGTGAAAACATGTATCTGTGTTGGGCTTTCTTTCGTCATCATCAGATCGAAAGTCCAAATCTTTATTGTGTACGGTCCACTAAGGATTCGAATTGAGATACGCTCAATTAGCGCGCACTGCTTACACAGTGCTACCAGTAACTCACTGGTTGGAGCAAGGTTACTATCCATCTTCTACTAGCTCTCCAGGATAGTACCGGAGCGATAAACGTGCTCACCCGTCGGCATTTTCTCCTAGGAGATTGTACCTCGTCCAGCTTCGGGCTATCCCCCAATTCCTGTGGAATTGAGGACCACTGCCCGATTGAATCCAATCTCAATTGTGGCAGGACTTGGTTTTTTAATGGTTTTGCCACCCCGATCTACCAAATTATAGGCTTGGTGTGCCTTCAACAGCGCTTCGTTTACAAGTCTACACGTTATAGACCCCCGGTATGTACCCTTTCAGGTGAAGTTGTCTTGGGAGTGAGAGGCTATGTATCCTTCTCGCATCACTCCCTTTAAGTGTAAAGGTTCTAGAGCCGCTTCAATCAAGAAGCGGTTTCCGGAGCCAGTACCTGGTGGCATGCAGTTTCCCATCGGTCCAGATTTACCCCCCTGGAGCCGGGATAAACCTAACTTCGATTCTCCGCCTTAGAGTTCAGTCAAGCAGCGGGTTCTTTACGGTGACCATAGCTGACCTAGTTCCAGGTAAGAATCAAATCCATCCACACCGGTTCTCATGTTAGCAGAGTTCCCTTCGCAACGTTAATGAGTAATCGTCGAGAACACTTGCGTGTTTCTCTCCCACACATTTGATCCTGGGAGGCCTAGGTAAGGGACCTAGACCTTTTTTACTTAATAACCGTTACCCAGACAGGCCTGGGATAGGAGAGCTCGGACCCATTCTATAGGCAGGCGCCGTGTGGTCTGCACCGCCCACCCAGCATCTAGACCACAGTCACTGTTCAAAAATTAGTCTATTCTTCCCTACCATACTCGACAGAGCCCTGCCCGGCTCTTCCTAAAAGTAGAGACCCGGCCAATACCAACTAGGAGGTGGGATTGTCTGTGATAGGCTCTACATTCGCATCAACACCACTTAGTGATATGTGTATTAGGGTGTCCGTTACTTTGGCAAAGTTTGAATTACGTTGAGTACACCCCAAAATTTTTTATAGAATGTGGAAAAACTCGATTTCCCCAAATACCAGCTATTTTGGTCAACATTAACCCGTGCCACCGAAGGGTTGAATTTTAAATGGCATTTAACATGGGATTTACTCATTTTCCTGCATTTTTAGGGCCAACTTCTTTCAGTTACTATATTTTATTTTGAGATTGTGTTTCCCTACCCTTTTGGGATCTCTGAAAACAAATCTAATGTCATAAAGGACACATTGACATCTGTTAAAAAGCTATCAACTACAAAAAAAGTGTATTAAAATAAACATTTCTGGAAGATTCTATATTTTTTAAATTTTTTAGGTTCCTAACCTCGAATTCACTTTCATAAATGCATCATGACAATTGACAGCTGTCATTTAACTGACAACATCAAAATACTGCATTTCTTGACAAATAATACCTTAGATCACGCATCAAATGCATGAATCACAATCTTTGACAGATGTCAATGTGTCATAGGTCCTTTTTGATTTGTTTTCAGCAATCCCAAAAGAGCAGGATATGAAACAAAGGTGGAGTCATTGTAAATGTATTACCTGGTGTATCTAGATCTGATGATCGGGATAAACCAGGTAACACATTTACAATGATTTATTTACAAAATTTACAACGAGCAATTCTACGTAAGCTTCGTTATTGATTATAGTTGAAATCTTATATTCTGGTGTGTTTGTGCATGATTGTCCCTTGCATTCGAATTAGATATAGGAAGATTTCATCCTCGCTTTCCGGCAACTAGAAGCCATGGTAGCTCAGTGGGTATGGCACTTGACTACCAACCTTAAGGTCTTGGGTTCGAATCCCAGGGATAATACATTGGATTTTTAAATTATCTAAGGCTTCCAGGTCGACTCAGCCTGTAAAAATGAGTACCTGGGAATTCATTTCCTGGGGTAATAATAGGCGGTCGGTGCATAAAGCTAGCCACTTTACCGCCCTTGAGTACCGAACGACTCGAGAAATAGCAGCCTACCCTGCTGTACGAGGGTGGTCCCAGAAGTACCCGACCTGTAGTGTAGTTCGTTAGTTACCGGTAGTTGTTTGAAAATATCACTGTATTTGAAAGTACGCAGTCTATAAAGCATATGTTTCAAGTTTGAAAGCGCCACGTTGTTCAGTATTTGTTTCGCAGCCATCAATAGTGAACGTTGTCAGTGAATTTGTGAAAATGGAGAAAATTGGTCATCGTTATGTGATACAATACTTTTATTTGAAAGGCCTCAGCCCAACCAATATAAAAGCTGAACTGGATTCTTCTCTGGGTGAGTCTGCTCCTTCGTTTACAACAGTTAAATTTTGGGTAGCTGAGTTTAAACGACACCGTACGAGCTGCCAAGACGAGCATCGCAATGGTCGACCAAATGAGGTGACGACTCCAGAAATGGTGAAGAAAATCCACAAAGCGGTACTTGATGATCGTCGACTGAAAGTGCGCGAGCTAGCAGACATTACGGGCATTTCAAAAAGCGCGGTACATCGCATATTATCTGAAAATTTGGACATGAGAAAGCTGTGTGCAAGATGGGTGCCGCGTTTGCTCACACTCGAGCAAAAACAGTGTTGTGAAAATGTTTCAATTGAGTGTTTAGCGAAGTTTCACAGCAACAAAGCAGAATTTTTGCGCCGTTTCGTAACAATGGATGAAACATGGGTCCATCATTTCACACCCGAGACAAAAGAACAATCGAAAGAATGGACTCAAAAGGGAGAACCGGCTCCAAAGAAGGCGAAGACCGTTTCATCTGCAGGCAAGGTTATGGCGTCGGTTTTTTGGGATGCGCGTGGAATAATTTTTATTGACTATCTCGAAAAAGGAAAAACTATCAACGGCCAGTATTATGCAAACTTATTGCAACGTTTGAGAGAAGAAATCAAGCAAAAACGGCCGCATTTGGCTAAAAAGAAAGTGTTGTTTCATCACGACAACGCGCCAGCTCACAAATCCGTTATTACAATGGCCAAAATTAATCAATTAAAGTTTGAATTGCTACCTCATGTACCAGATTCGCCAGATTTAGCCCCCTCGGGTTATTTTCTGTTCCCAAACTTGAAAAAATGGCTCAGTGGTCAAAGATTTTCCAACGATGAAGAAGTGATGTCAGCAGTTAATGGCTATTTTGAGGAGCAAGACAGTTCTTATTATAAAAAGGGTATCGAACTTTTTGAACACCGCTGGGAAAAGTGTATAGAGCTGAAAGGAGATTACGTTGGAAAATAAATAAATCTTTTTCCAAAATTTTTGTGTTTTCTTTGTTGGATCGGGTACTTCTGGGACCACCCTCGTACACCCCAATGGGCCTTCATGGCCAGTGAAAGGGGACTATTATTATTTCCGACAACTACGACGACCTTGGCGTCCCTTCTTACGCTTGCAGGACACATTTGTTTACACTTCTGAAGCTGGCTTTTTGGTGGTAGTTATGGGCAGCAGGTCGTGCTTGGTTGTTTTTCATCTCCACTTGGCGCGTTCCAACCACATCTGAACCTGGTGGTATGTTCTGAGGGAGTGTTGACGAACGGTCGACGAGTCGCGGGGGGGGGGCAGGGGAGGGACGCCAGGTTAATATTGGCCTTACTTATTGTTTTGGTGAAGTGGTTGTATCGGATCGTGTCCAATGAAGTTTGACTTTTTCGCGTACTGCTGAACGTATGACGGAAAGTCGAGAATTTGTAAAATTGTCGTTCTTCGACCGTCGATTTCGACCATACCACTGACCCGAATTTAGAGTGTTGGTACTCATTCAACGCAGAATTTAATGCTCTTTAATTCTTATAAGATTGATGTTGGCGTTATAAAGCACAGTTTTGGGGTTATAAGCGAAAAACTGAGAAAAGTCCGAAAATTTCGTAGTTTTTTATGCCATAACGTAAAGCTTGCGTCGAGGGACCGTGCGAACTTAGGATACTTATATTCGGCGTCAAATAAACTGATCAAAACAATCTCCCGCTTTCCAACATTTATTTTAAACCAACGACCCCCATAGGGTCTAATTTTACTGGTCTAGAATGCGCAACAGGAAAAGTCTAAAAAAATATTTTTTGTATTTTAGATGATGAGAAAATACCCCAAAAATTAGCCAAATCCATGACATCAAAGGTTTATGCACTGGTTGATTTCACATGGACTGACCCACGAGTTATTTCCATATTCGCTGCTCCAGAACTTTCCCGAAAATTTGTGAATGTATATTAGATACGAAATATTGAAAACGAAGCGGAAAAAATATAATGCATGCGGAAGTATTCTTCATTAGGAGCAATATCAACAACTTTATTGATCAACAACAGTAATAGTATCTGAATGATGATACATTTAAGAGAATTTTGATTTTTATATTCAATAAAATATTATCTTTTAGAAATATTTAATTAAAAAATTGTTACCAAACAAATTTAAAATGAAACACATCTAAACCCATCTCGATTCAAGTAGCTACGTTATTTTAACCTGCAACGCTCAATACTCTGCATCAGCCTTGGTTGCTTCAAACACAAGCTTTATCTGTAGGGAAGCCGTTCATTGGCTTCTGCAGTAATAATTAGAAACCTGAAAGAATCAAACAAACTATAAGTAGATTCCATTTAGCCTTACATACTCTAGAAGTTAGGCATCCGAATGTTAGATGGCAGCACTACTTACTTGCTACTAGCAGCAATAACGATGTAATTTTAGAATGAACCAATAATTTGATATCTATCTTGAAAATTTCATACTTGTAAATTAATTTGGGTCACAATTTTTCTTTTCTAGATTTTCAATTGGATATTATTATCTTCTAACTATAGTATAGGATTACGGTTAGGTATAAATTTATGTACTAACTAAAAACCATACTAACTTTGATATAACAACTTATTATACAAAATGTGTTTATATAATAATGACCATATTATTAACTATCTTAACTTTATTAATTTTTAGCTTTCTCGTTATGTTTTTTGTTGAAGTTACAGTAGGAGTTTTAATAATATTCGTTGATAGATTTATTAAAAATTAATCTAATTAAAGAGTTTATTTTTTCTTTATTAGTTTGTTGTTTCTAGCCTTATTTGATTCAACTACGTAAGTGTGAAATAAATAAAACTGATTATTAAAAAGTTTTATTTATTTCATAACTACAGATAGACACCATAAATAATTTGTTCTGAATTATTATTTTATGTTCATTATTATTGTTTAGCTTATTGATTTAATTTATTAAATAAGGTAGAGAATTATATTATTCCGATGCTTCTATAGTCTAATCAAGAATTAACACCAGTCGGTGTTATTACATTGTTACATCTTTGACCAGTGCCAGCTCCACGCGGTAAACAAAGGATGCGACGCATCGGGGCGCCATACGCGAAGGGCGCCGAAATCACCTTGCTGAACACTTGAATAATGTAAAAATTTGATTGCGAAAGACTGTATTATCTGGCGGTATACTACAAGGCGGTACATACAAAGTATTGTATGTTGCCGCCCTGGCCGGTTGCGATACTGGCAGTGGCGGATTTAACACTTAAGGGGCCTGAAGCGTTAGAAATTTTTGGGGCCCCATAGTATAAATCAATTACTACAATTTATATACCTTTTATTTCTTTATCAAAAATTAAATACATATAATTATTAATATCAGGTGCGAATTCACGTTGGGGTGGGGGGAATGGAGGAAATTGCCTCCTCAAGATTTTTTAAATAATCCGACTTCGTCTCATGCCGCAGTCACACGAGTGTGAAATTGGCGTTTTTGTGCGTGTTACACACTATACTTTATCTACGACCACAAAAACGTAATAACACCAAAAACTAGGAAAAATATTTAACATAGAAAATGATTTGAGATGAGATGTTGGATTGTCAAAAGTAGATAATGCCCACAGTTTGTGGTAAACAGGTGTTACTTGTAAAAATTAAGAAATGCGTATAACTCAATATAATAATCGTTTATCATTTAAAATTAATACTGAAATTTGAACAATTATTTAAATTAATAATGGTAGTTTTGCTGGTGTCTTCAGTTTTTTAAATGTCATAGACACATTTTTAAATGTATTTTGGACGTCATGTTGTTCCGCCGCTGCTTTTTTGTTAATGTAAGTAAATCATAACCTCAATTTTACAAATACATTGAATACCTAAAATGCTTCATTTGAATGTAATTTGAAATAATAAATTCCCAAAACATTTTTAGATTTCCATGTAATAGACCGATTATTCTAAATGTATGGATTAAAGCCATGAGAAAGGATATATCGTTAAATCAATTTTACGTTAATTTGTAATAACTTTATATGGTAACAATAACTTTATATGCTGGTAGTCGACACAGTAGCTCAGAGGTAGAGATGTCGCTCAGAAATTGGCCTTAGGTTCGATTTCCAGCAGGGCGATAATTTTTCTATATGGATCTGCATTCAAAATATAACTTAAAGTAAAACATTAATTAAACAAAATAAATTAACATAAATAAAATATAAAATTAACACAAACGTGTTTTAATAAAGTGAGTTCTGTTGATGAACGACTATTATACTCAATTTTATAGTGGTATGTGTATAAATCACAGACGAGCTGCTCCTAACTGAGGAGAACCAAAAACTCGAAACAGCTGTCTTAAGGTGCCGTCTGTGATTTATACACATATCACTATGAAATTGTGAGTATAATAAATAGTCGTCCATTAACAATTTTTAGCTTTTAAATTTATTAAAAACTCATTTTATTAAAACACGTTATCCGCCTGTACACGATATGAACTGTTGTTCTCACATGTTTCACTATTAATTCTCGACAAAGTGAGTTCCTGGGCAAGGGTCCTCTGCGGTCTTGTGGTTTGTGCGCAAATCCGCCACTGTTCATCGAATGTCTATCAGAAACCATTAATTCAAGAAATTAGTCATTATAGTAGTCGGATGAACGTGCTGATTGTGCGAGAAGACCAGCATTCAGACCTACAGAGATGATACATTCCTAACAGGTCTGCTGTGAAACAGTATACTCCGTTACAATATTTTACCTATCGCTCTGAGTGCTTGCATTTTAGTACGAAACTCTAATGCGTCCACCGTACACTTTTTTACCAGCCTGTACACGATATGATCTGTTTCTTGTTTCATTTTTTTTCGAGAAAGTGAATTCCCATGCTAATAATTTTTATTTGTCGCGTATCCTGTGCAGTCCTTGGCAGGAGGTCTCTGCGGGGCCCCTGAATTGTGGGGCCTGAAGCGGCCGCTTCAAACGCTTGTGCCTAAATCCGCCACTGGATACTGGTTCAATCTTCAATAGGGCACTTGTTTATTATTCTTCCGAAACTGATTTTCTATAGCGCATCTGTATGAGACCGAAACATTTGAAATAATTTCAGTTACTTTTGATTATTTTTCAGCCAAAGAAAGATCGCCTGCAAATTTTGTTCTGAAATTGATATTGTTACATTTTTTTGTTATTTATACAATGCACTTGTGGGAGAATATGTACAGTCGGGGAATCAATATACATAGTTTAAATTTTAGTTTTGACAGTTTAAGTTTAAGTTCACAAAAATTCAGTAGCTTGGCAACCACTAACCCATTTTTATGATAAACCACATACAATATAAATAAATTAAAAATATTGGTAACTATATTTATAAAAATGTAAACTATACTGATTCAAACTGTACATGATGACAAAATTCCGAATCAAAATACTAAGATTGTCACATAACATAGATTTTGACACTATTAAGAAAAATTCAGGGGGCTTCAGCCCGATAGCCCTCCTCCCCTAAATACGCCACTGTCTGGAGATGCCAGCAATTTTGAGTCCAGAAGACAATGGTTGGGTGTTAAACGATGGCCAGTATGATTTTAAATGGTTCGAGGGAGATCAACTGCCACCCACAGTATGTGAATATTTTGTTAAATTTTATTATTTTACTCTCCATATAAGTTCTCTCTCTAGCCCGCAGGCCGCTATATAACTGTCTCGCTCGCACTAACATGGAAACGTTTTTCGCTCTGGCAGACAGTTAGTGATGGAATTTTGTTCTGGCTTCTTATGTTACTATATTTTATTTATTCTGTCAACATTTTTTAAGACTTTTAAAATGACAAAAATGGTATTTTTTTAAATAAACATTTACAGCGTTCTGACAACATTAGGAGGGAAGGAAATGTTCTGGCGATAATTTTTATAAATAAAGAATACTATCGAAAGAAACCTGCTGGAAGTTCATCAATATTACTTTAAATAAATTGAATCTTATTTCTCACCCTCTTAGTAATTTTGAGGTAGTATAGCCCGACCGCAGGGGGCTGTCAGAATCAACTTTTATTGTTCAGCAGATACGTATATAAGATTAGGTACCTAAATTTTCACGAATGTTGACATGACAACTCGAAATATGTTGCTGGCTCTTGGTCTATTACTACGAGATCTGGTTAGAGAAAACAGATTTATATTTACTCTAACCTTTCTTTCTTCTCACTGTTGGATTATTTTGTTCCACATTAGCACCAGATCTTATGAAATAAGAATTTACTTGTAAACTGCCTTTTCTTCCTGGAAACGTTTTATTGGGATTTTCACTGCTTACGGCTTTCCAGTCATTTCTTTACCTTTATTTTTAACATGTTTGCCGCTTAAAGTTACTTTTGAGTTGCCTTGATGGAAAAGCGATTACAAATGTAGATGTTATAGACCAAATATAGTTGTAGACAGAAAATTGAATTTCTATGCGATGCACGCAACGGTAAATTCAATAAACCTTTTTAATCGTGAATATTCTTATTTTACTAAATACCATGTTGAAACAGAAACAATACCTACCAATATTGACTGTTTTTTAAATTGCTGTAAGATTGAAAAATATGCAAACAATCACACAAATTTTCACAAAGAGCACTTTCTTAGCAATCTACTAGAGTGCAGGGATGTATTAAATCGTTAATGCGTTTCAAATAGGCTACTTCTTCTTAAGATACCATGAGATAGAAATATTGTACACTATTCTTTTCTTTTTCTGTAAGTGGTACTACCACAAATATGCAAAAGTACTATGTTTATAGTTATTTTATTCTTTTAAATTTTTTCTTCCTGAACTGCCAGAATCCATTAACCTCTTTAAATGCAAAATTTATAACCTTACTTTAAGCCAATGGTCCTTGTATTTATGTTCGGGAACAACGTGATGAATAGTTTATATGCGTATTTCATATGTGAATTGTGTTGTATAATTTTTGAGGTTAAGTTATATGGTACTTTCCGGAACCATATAACCAATACTAATTTATAAAAATTACTAAAGTCGTGTAAGTAGCGCTAGGTAATTTTTTATTCTTATATTGCAAGTTTTTTATTGTAACAAGAGAGAAAAAGAAAGAACCTCTTCTTCACACAACATATGGAATATTCTACAGCATTCGAGAGAATGACGCATCGCACCAAGTATGTAAACCAGACGCGGTTTATCTAGCTCCTTCCAGAAATACATAGTAGGTTCTAGCGGCTTCTGGTACGATTATATGAGGGTATAAAATCGACTTCGCGGATAAAAGAGGATCAGTCAACAGCGAGTCATTAACTGTGTATCACGAAATAAATAGTAAATGTGAAGATAAATGTTGTATTAGAAATTCATAGTCTGTAAATAATAGTTTTAATGGTTTATAATCATAGCGTTAATTTATAGTGTATTCATTAGTGTTTGTAAATAAATATTTCTTTGTGAATAGACGATTTAAACAGCACTTGTGTTATTATTTTAAAAAGAACGTTACAGTGGTGTACAGGTGTCGGATTTAAAATAAATAAAATCGTGTAATAAACAAAGTGCTGTGAGAATAAACTGTTAGTGTTAAAAACAATTACAACTAATAATTAAAATGGCGATGAAATTGTTGAAAGATCTGAAGGTAATAGCGAACTTAAAACGCGAACTGGAAGAACGGGACTTGGAAACAACGGGCCTTAAAAGCGTGTTAATAAATCGGCTAAGAGAATGGCTTTTGGAACAGAAGGAAGACCCCGAAAATTACCTCTTCGAAATACCTGGACCCGCAATTGATACTAACGTATTGTTAAGTAAAATGGAAGAGAATTCTAGAATGTTAAAAGAAGAACTACTGCAAAAGTCCGAAGAGAATTATAGAATGTTAAAAGAAGAACTACTGGAAAAGTCCGAAGAGAATGCTAGAATGTTAAAAGAAGAACTACTGGAAAAGTCTGAAGAAAATTCTAGAACGCTTAAAGACGATTTACTAGAAAACACAAGATTGCTTAAGGAAAAATTACTAGAAAAGTCTGAAGAAAGTTCTAGAAGGCTTAAAGAAGAATTGCTGGACAATGTCAAAGTGTTAGAAGATAAGGTTTTCGAAGAATTGTTGTAAAATTCCAGCGCGTTAGGACTATTAGAAATTAAATTGGAGAAACAAGATAGGGTAATAAAGATGGTAGAAGAGAAAATAGCCCAAATGCAATTACCACCAACAACTAAGAAAGACGATATGACCAAAATGCTGGAAGATAGAATGAGGCAACTACGGTTTCCCTCAACTTCTGAGTTTAATGAAGTAAAGAAGCAATTTAAAGAAGAAACGGTTCCTGCCGTAGGGATAAAAATAAAACCACCCACGTTCGATGGAAAGATACCTTGGTCCACCTACTACAAACAATTTGAGGCGGCCGCTGGGGCCAACGGATGGACAGGCAAGGAAAAGGCCGTTTCTTTAACTGTGGCTTTGCGTGGAGACGCGTTGAACGTCCTGCAAACAATCCCAGCAGGACAGGAAAATGATTACCAGTTGTTAGTTTCTAGATTGGAGATGAGATATGGAGACGCGCATCTACAACAGGTTTATCAGGCGCAAGTAAAGAATCGTGTCCAGAAGAATGGAGAAAGCCTTCAGGAGTTTGAAGCCGATGTTGCGCGGCTTGTCCGATTGGCGTACCCTACGGCACCCGATTCATTTCTGGGACAACTGGCTGTGCAGACCTTCATTGATGGGTTAAGAGACGGGGAAACACAACAATCATTGAGGCTTGCACGACCAAGAACAACTGATGATGCGCTTGCTCACGCCTTAGAATTTGAAGCTGCAAAACAAGCGTCCCGAGGTCACGGGCGTGTTCGGACCGTTGTGGAAAAAGATGAAGGTTCTAAAGATCGCCTAGAAGAATTATTAATGAGAGTTATTCAGAAGGAAGAGAACCGTAAGAAGAATCATCAAGAAGTTCGAGGGCCCCGTTGCTGGAACTGCGGCGAACAAGGACATGTAGAACGGCGTTGTCCCAAAATAACAAAAGTACAACCGTCGGAAAAGTTAAAAGGGGTTGGCAAGAGAGGGCGAACGTTGACTGTTAGTAAAGATGCCCCAGAGATCATCGTCCATGCCGTAACATCAGGGAATAGTACCAGCAGTTTGTTCATAGATGGGAAAGTTGCGAATCGAATTGTTCCACTGCTCATTGATACGGGGGCGACAAAATCCATCATACGCCCTAACGTTCTACGAACAAGTATGAAGCTGTTACAGACAACTACTCAACTCCGTACAGCGACGGGAGAAGTAATACCAACACGCGGAGTGGTGAAGATGTAGATTGGCATTGGAAGTGAAGAACGTGATCATGAGGTGCTGGTAGCCGACATCATTGACGAATTCATCTTGGGAATGGACCTCCTGAGAAAATTTGGTTTTACATTGGACTTGAAGGAGGGTGTTTTGAAGGTTGGTAACGAAGAACTTCCGTTGCACCCACGAGAAGATCCTGTCGTAAGGGTTTTGCTGACAGAAGATGTGATATTGCCTGGTCAAAGCGAGATGGTTGTCGAGGCAGGTTTGGATGGAGATCTTCGGGTAGGATGTGTGCGAATGATGGAGCCTGTTTGTGATAAGAAGATCCATAGTGGCATACTGGTGGGAAAAGCGCTGATCAAGGTTGGAAAGACAGTACCGGTGAGGCTTATGAACGTTAATGTGGATCCGGTGACATTGAAGAAGAGTACCCTTGTGGGACAGTGTGTGCCAGTATTCCGAGTAGCCAGGTGTATGGCTGATGTTCCAAAACCAGCGCCCAAAGACCATGGTGGAAAATTAGTGGGTATGGTTACTAGTTCGTGCGAAGATCTTAACAGAACGGAAGAGAAAAAGGTACAGGGTTTGGTTCACCGATACCAAGATATCTTCGCTCTTGACGATAGCCAGAAGGGACGAACAAATATAGTAAAACATAAAATCAATACAGGCAACTCTATGCCTGTCCGTCAGCAGCCGAGGCGTCTACCTCTAGCAAGGCGAGCAGAAGCCGAAAAGATTATTACCGATATGGAAGAACAAGGGGTCATCGAGCCATCCAGCAGTCCATGGGCATCACCGTTGGTTCTGGTCAGTAAGAAGGACGGTTCCACGAGATTTTGTGTGGACTATCGGCAGCTCAATAACGTGACCAAGAAAGACAGCTATCCCTTACCACGCATCGACGACACGTTAGATACCCTGTCTGGTTCGCGATGGTTTTCGACTTTGGATTTGAAGAGTGGTTATTGGCAAGTTGAAATGGAACCTGAAGACCGGGAGAAGACCGCGTTCACTATTGGTTCCGGACTATGGCAGTTTACAGTTATGCCTTTCGGTCTATGTAACGCTCCGGCCACCTTTGAGCGTCTAATGGAGACCGTCCTGAGAGGGCTGTCGTGGAAGACCTGCCTGGTATACCTAGATGATGTGATTGTAGTCGGAAAATCATTCAACGAACATTTGAAAAATCTAGAGGAAGTGTTCCGAAGACTACGTGGAGCCAATCTGAAACTGAGTCCGAAAAAGTGCCACATATTCAGAAAGGAAGTGAAATATCTCGGGCACGTCGTATCACAAAATGGAGTGGCAGCCGACCCCGATAAGATTCGTGCAGTTCAAGAGTGGCCAACACCGAAAGATAAACACCAAGTTCGTAGTTTTCTTGGGTTATGTACCTACTACAGGCGTTTCGTTCCTGGGTTTGCCAATATAGCGAAACCTCTGACAAGGTTAACTGAAGATGGGCGCGAGTATGTTTGGAGCGGAGAGTGTGAACCAGCTTTCCAACAGTTGAAGCGTGCCCTGACAACAGCACCAATATTGAGCTATCCACGGATAGAAGGGAAATTCATACTTGACACAGATGCAAGTAATCTGGCCATTGGGGGTGTACTTTCTCAGATACAGGATGGACAAGAAAAGGTCATCGGCTATTTTAGTAAGGTTTTGTCGAAAGCCGAAAGGAATTATTGTGTGACCAGAAAAGAACTATTGGCCGTCGTGAAGTCCGTTGAGCATTTCTACAAATACTTGTACGGACGGAAGTTTTTATTGAGGACGGACCATGCAGCGTTGAAATGGCTTCTACAATTCCGTAATCCTGAAGGCCAGGTCGCAAGGTGGATCGAGCGATTACAAGGATACGACTTTGACACAGAACATCGAGCGGGCACTAGTCATCGAAATGCCGATGCTCTTTCAAGAAGACCCTGTCCAACGGATTGCCGTCATTGCTCTCGCTTGGAAGAGCGGGTTTGCCAAGTATTAAGAACTACCATCGTCAACGACAGTTGGTTGCCGGAAGAATTGCAACGACAGCAGAAGGCTGATCCCGAACTAAAAATGGTACTGGAATGGAAGCGCGTGGGAGAAAGGCCTGCCTGGGAGGCCGTCAGCCCTTTCAACAGAACGCTCAAAGCATATTGGGCCCAATGGGAGTCCTTGAAGGTGGAAGACGATCTCCTGAAGCGAGTACTGGAGAGTGAAGATGGTACCACCATTAGGTCTCAGTTCGTGGTTCCAAGAAGCCGAGTGGCTACAGTGTTGCGACATCTCCATGACGGTGCCTCAGGAGGACACTTCGGTGTGAAAAAGACTTTGGAGAAAGTTATGGAGCGTTTTTATTGGGTCAACTGTAAAGAAGACGTGAAGGAGTGGTGCCGGAAATGTGAACTATGTGCCACTGGTAACGGACCCTTGGGGAAACGAAGAGCACCTATGAGGCAGTACAATGTGGGTAGTCCTCTGGAAAGAATAGCTATAGATATTGCCGGACCATTTCCCGAAACCGACGATGGGAATAAATACATATTAGTGGCAATGGACTACTTTACCAAATGGCCAGAAGCATATGCCCTACCAAACCAGGAAGCTGCGACTGTTGCTGACGTACTAGTCAAAGAGTTTTTCAGTCGCTTCGGAGTGCCCATGGAGCTGCATTCGGATCAAGGCCGCAATTTTGAGTCTGTACTATTTGGAGAAGTCTGTCGATTGTTGGGCATTCGCAAGACTCGGACCACACCGTTACATCCGCAGTCCGATGGAATGGTAGAACGCATGAATCGGACAATGGGCAAATATTTGGCCAAGGTCGTCTCCGATCATCAACGAGACTGGGACCAATACCTGCATCTGTTCCTGATGGCTTATCGTGCATCGGTCCACGAAACAACCGGTCAGTCACCAGCGTCTGTGATGTTTGGACGCGAGTTACGGTTACCGTGTGATCTGGAATTTGGGTCTTGTAACGGGTACATTTTCCACCGGCATTTAGTATGCAGAATTTTGTATTTATTCTCATTAAAAATCTTAAGTTCGGTCCTGTAGGGCTGCATTTTATTTAAACAAGCATTTCATCATGTAAACATTTCCTATAGAAAGCATTTTGAGAAGAGATTGTGTCATATTTGATGTAATTAAAGAAGTAACGTCATAAAGATATTGTCTTTTTCGTATCCTGCTAAATTGCATTTTAAAATAATATCAATTATTTTAGGGAGAGACCTTGCTAAGAAACTGTGAGAAGTACTTGATCATCAATTTTATAGAAATATTTTGTTAACATTCTGAGTATACAGGATTCGAAAATGAACCTTCCTTTGTTCGTAAATTGCGTTTTAAATTTTAAGTCTGTTTATAGCGTAGGAATCTTGTCTACTAGGCAGATGCTGTAGCATTCCACACTAGTTTGGCGCGCAATTTTAAGTGCTACTTTTTACACTTAGAGTCGAGAATCCTATAGAAGGCCAAATAAAAGCGCCCTTGCCGCATAAAAACAGATGTATCCACGTGTAACTACAGGATCTGAGTTCATAAAAAGCCTTCGCTGGTTTTGACGCGGGAGACTCGACACTGCACCCTTGCAGCAAGCGGTCGAGATTATAAATGTTCACACTTTAACCTGGGGTGTGCGGTTTTCTCGTTTGAGTTTCGATCAATAATGATTGATCGATATTGAATTAGTGTTACTGGATTACAGTTTATTAATCCTTTAGAATTGAAAGAAATTCTACATTCAGTGTATTACAGTTTTAATGTTATTTAAGTGCTAATCCTTTTGAGAGGATCTACGTTCCGTAAAGTTGTGTTCGAAAGACTTATAGTTTCGTATCGTGAATAAACAATAGGGTTTATTCTTTGGTGAAGAATCTGTAATCACAATTACTGTGTTTCGCCTGTTCTTAAGACCAGTGCAGTTTTTTTAAAGCAAAACCATTTAAAGCGATCTCGAATTTACGATCGACTCTAGTGTTTTTATAAATTAAAACCCCGCTTAAAGAATTTAAACGCATTTGGTGCTACACGTGATTAAACAACAACCTAAGTTTCTGAAACATTATAATAATAATAATAATAATCGTTTATTACCCAACAGGTTTCCCCAATAATAGAGTAATATACAAAAAAACTTAAAAAAATACATAGTTAAAAAAATGAAATTTAGAAATTTAGAAACGTGGTGTATGCATGAGTATGAGTGTGAGTGTTCCGTTACTGGAGTTGATTTTGAAGTATTGTTTTGAATTCTCTAAGAGTTACATTAAAAATGTCTATATTGTATTTCTCAAATTGACTACAAATTCTGATTAATGGAGAATTTTTTCTGTAATTAGTAGTAGTTAATTGGTATCTAAACGTTGGTGGGTTTCTCAATTGTCCAGCCGGAACATAGAAGTTTAACTGTTCCAACAAATCAGTGTCATTAATTTGATTATGGACAATCTTATATAAAAATACTAGATGTTGTATTAACCTTCGTTTTTCGAGAGAATCAATATCAAACATATGCAGAAGTACCTGATATTCACCTTCAAATCCTTGACCCATTTGTTTGTAAAACACGTGTTTAAGGCATTTTTTCTGTATATTCTCAATTTCAGTTTTTTGAAAGTTGTAAAAAGGATTCCAGATCAGTGAAGCATATTCTAATTTAGAGCGAATTAATGTATTGTACAGTTTGAGCACAACCTCATGGGATTTAAATTCTTTTGATATTCTGTATATGAAACCCAGAAGTTTGTAAGATTGATTGCATAAGCTATCAATATGACTATGAAAAGTGAGAAGTGAGAACATGTGAAAACCCCGTTTGTTCATGAAATCATATGGGCAAATGACAATAACTAAATATTATCGCATTTTTGGTACGGAGAATCAACACTTCAATACAACGCCGAGTTCAACGATAATTTCCCCAAATGAAAGGCCGAATTTCCAATTTCTACTGGACTATAAGTATGGTATTCCACAAATTTGAGGGATAATATTCAAGGTACTGTAGTTTTAAGGATTTGTTTATAGTTCAGTTAATTAAGAATCTCACAGTTAAGAATTTTTTCTTAGGGGAGAGCTCTCTTCGGTATTAAAAAATCTTTAAACTTTAATTTAATTACAAATCATTTATATTGATACTGTCGAATTGATTTAATTTGTCTAATCTCATTTAGATATTTGTTTATAAATTTTGTCCAGAAAAAGACCAGTCAATACAAATTTTAATATTTGAATTAATGTGTTTGAACAATTTTGGTGTTCGATCCAATAAATTTTTTTGGTTATTTCCGTTATCTAATGAAAAGTTCTAGATGAATTTTTATTGATTTATTCTGGTTTAGTTATAATCTAATGAACTTAGATTGGAATTGTAATAAATGTATGAGGTGTGTTTTATTTCTTATATATATACAAAGTTATGTCGTTACCATTTTTCTGATTAAATAAATGTTATTAATTCAAAACTAAGGATCTAGAAAACGGAACCATATTAGTTATGAATGCTCTGATTCATTTTACTTCAAAATTTTAAATTAACAAAATTTTTTGATTCAACTAAATATTTTATTCATTTTCTGGTTAATGAATTTAATCATTTTTAATGCTTATTCAATTTACATCTTTGAATGGGTATTCATATACCTTAAGCTTCATAACCAGATGGCGCCCTTTTAAGTTTTTATTTGTGTTTGAACCTTTATCTATTCCTTTTCACAATTTATACAGCTGTGGAACCAATACCTACGACTTGACTAATTAATTTGTAAGAGAGAGTTTAAATCTCAAGCTGTGGCAGACATTTGAGTTTTTAGTTACAGTAAGTATGAATTATTTTATATAATTCTATAGTTAGTTTATTGTCATTTAGTCTGACAGAAAAACTAGTGTTTCACTGGCGCCCAATCGCGGGGCCTAGTTTTGTTTGTGAGTGATTTAGAGTGTTTCAGTCTCCACCTATAGAGCAGGAGGTAGCCGGGAATGATTATGTCATCAACTTAAAGAAGAAGTTGGAGGATATTCACGACCGAACCCGAAACTATAGTCGAATCGCGAGTGACCGGATGAAGGCTACGTACGATGTGAGAGCCCAAGAAGGAGGGTTTCAACCTGGAGAGCTTGTCTGGTTATACAACACGCAAAGACGTCGTGGCTATTCTCCAAAGTTACAGCGCAATTGGGAGGGCCCATACCAGGTGAAGAAACGAATAAATGACTTGATTTATCGCATCCAGAAATTGCCAAGAGGGAAACCAAAGGTGGTACACTCCAATCGTCTGGCGCACTATGAGGGAAATAATGACGCAGTCCCGGATCGGGAAGATGAGGCTGAGGTGGCTATCAATACCGTAAGGCCTGGAGATGATCAGCCAACCTTCAGAGAATTTATGGCTGCGTTTTCTGGAACTAGAAAAGCGCGATTCGGAGTCACGACTGAGATGCAACAAGATCTCTTCCGGGTCCCTGGTGATTATTCCATTGCCCACTGTGTCTCCGAGGATCTCCGTATGTCCAGGGGGATCGCAGTAGTGTTTAGAAATAAATTTGGACGGCTGAATGAACTTCGAGAACAAAATCCCTCTGTTGGTAAATCCTTACGCTTGCCTGATCATGACCGATCCATCTACTACTTGGTAACCAAGCAGTTTTACTACCAGAAACCGAGTTACGCCGATTTGTGGAGGGCATTATGGAATTTGAGGATCGAGTTGCTTACCAGGGGAATTAACAAATTGGCAGTTCCCAAACTCGGCTGTGGGCGGGACCAGCTGGATTGGAGAATCGTTAGAAACATGCTGGAAGTTGTCTTTAGAGGTACGGACGTCAAGATCTTCGTCTGCAGTTTTGACCCACAGCCCGCATTAAGGCCAACGAAGAGTGTAGACTGTTACTTCTACCGTAATGGAACGTGTAGTCGAGGTGAAGACTGTCGATATCGTCATGACCCGTTCTACAGGAACCAGAGCATAAAACCTGTTCTGGGACAGAACAGACTTGAAGAGGGGGGCAGTGTAACAAGAGAGAAAAAGAAAGAACCTCTCCTTCACACAACATATGGAATATTCTACAGCATTCGAGAGAATGACGCATCGCACCAAGTATGTAAACCAGACGCGGTTTATCTAGCGCCTTCCAGAAATACATAGTAGGTTCTAGCGGCTTCTGGTACGATTATATGAGGGTATAAAATCGACTTCGCGGATAAAAGAGGATCAGTCAACAGCGAGTCATTAACTGTGTATCACGAAATAAATAGTAAATGTGAAGATAAATGTTGTATTAGAAATTCATAGTCTGTAAATAATAGTTTTAATGGTTTATAATCATAGCGTTAATTTATAGTGTATTCATTAGTGTTTGTAAATAAATATTTCTTTGTGAATAGACGATTTAAACAGCACTTGTGTTATTATTTTAAAAAGAACGTTACATTATTATTTGTAAAAAGGGATAATTGTGGTGTAGAACTTTTCTCTCGCTCATTTCAAGGTCGAATTAAAAAGAAGTCTCTTATTGACCAAATTGACACTTCGTCAGTGAGATATGCAAGTCATTGCATTGTGCTCGCTCTGTCTTAAGTTTTGATCAAACTTAGCACGAAGTGGCGTACATTGAGTTGTTCAATTCTGAAAAAATTCAATCCTATCCTCCTCCTGCATGACCCGCAGCAGCTCCCAAACTGTTAAATATACACCAACTTAAGAAATCCATATCTTTGAGAAATAATCTAAATTAGGTACAGCTTTTTATTTTACTCTTTGAATGAAACACGTTTTTAATACAAAGTCGCTAGGTATCAAAGTTGCAGTATTACTGGATTGAAATGATAGTAAGTTCAAATATTAGGATAATAAGTGGATTTAAAAAAAAAACTTTTAAAAATTTATGAGTGGAGAACTTCGATGGATCTCTATCCCCTCCTTGACTACGCTTCTAGTATGATGGTGTGGGGAGTGATTTTGACACGAGTAGTGAAACAAATGCGTGGCGTCGGGCTGAAAACAATATAGTTTAGTAGGTATAACAGCGTATAGTAATAAGAAGTACGGACAGTTATTCGTTTTTCATGTACCCAATTTCAATAGCCTTCAAACGCTTTGGCGTGTAGGTTCAGCTAGCAGTAAAAGATGTCGCTGTAAAAGGAGGCAAATTCAAGAATTCGATTTACATCCACAATCAAATTAAAGGACCTAGGATAACGCAGGTTAAAGAAAATAAAAAGGCAATTCCACATTTTGTATTAATAAAACAAATAAAACTATCCTAGGTCCTTTAATTTGATTGTGGATGTAAATCGAATTCTTGAATTTGCCTCCTTTTACAGCGACATCTTTTACTGCTAGCTGAACCTACACGCCAAAGCCTTTGAAGGCCATTGAAATTGGGTACATGAACATCAAAGACGCCGGTAGCAACTGTCCGTACTTCTTATTACTATACGCTGGGTATAATATACAAACGGCACATTGGATTTTTCTGGCACAGAAAGAGGAGAAGAGGTGAAGTGTGCGTCCAAAATGGGAGTTGCTAGTTTGATGAGATGATAGAACAAATGAAGATTGGGTTCCAACAGACGTCATTCTCTGTATCTTTGAAGTGTCAGTGACAGTTAATGATACTTTTGTATTATCTACGTCCCATTTTTTTCCATGTGCTAAAACGCCACCATGATGCTTTCTTGTTACTATTTTATATACCATTTCGGTTACAGGTCACGAACTTTAACACTCATTCATATTATATTAAAGACGTGACTTAGATTTAGATGAAGGGTAGGTACAATGCAAAAAAACCTTCATTCACATCACTAATTCGCAGATATTTTCCAAATTGGCACATATGGTAGGTCACTGCTGATCACGGTAGAGATTCTTCAGGTTGAAATTATGTATAATTAAATCAATGGAATGTTCACTTCGTGCTAAGTTTCTTTAAAATCCGGCACAATGAGCTGCTAACATTTTTTTAATGTTCCTATTTGAAAAACAGTTATTCAGGAATGTTGGTAATATCAACAAAATTATTAAAATATAACGTTAATAACATAAATGAATATATGTGATCTTGTAATCACGTGACATTTATGCGACTGCAAATCTTCAGAAAAGTTGGGAATTAAATCTGTTGTTTTAATAGAACAGCTTTATTTTTTCAGTTTATATTGACTGATGGCCTAGTATTTTACAGATAAAACAATACCTGCTTGATGTTCTTCAGTTGGAAGTGAAAGAAAGTGCAATGTTAATGATAGTGTCAGTTTATGACCACAAAAATCCGGATATATTAATACCCAATCACTGCTTTCAAGTTTTAGAACTTGCACTAAAATAATATTTGCCCAAGATTTGTTGAAAACTTACCTACCTCTCTAAATCTTAAGATTCCTTAAGGCCTTTGCAGTATGCCTTATTTGATATGCAGCTGTCAATGGTACTTGGCGTATGACAATGAACAGCCCTGCTGAAAATTTGTCAGCTAGAGTGTCAAGTGTAATTACACTTGACACTCTAGCTATGTACATTAGATGAAAGTATTCCCATGTACTCATCCGAGATAATAATGAGGATTGTTACTGGAACCTAACAAATTATTTTCAATAATAGTATACCCCTGCTACAGTGATTAATTTCCACATCAGAGTGATATTGGTGTACTAAATTGAAAGTAATATCTACTATATAGATTGAAATATTAACTGTAGTTACTGTATGTTTATGCAACCAACAATACTCAAGCGCACAAAATGCGTTAGGCGTTTAACCTCTCTTCATTTCACTTGGGGATAATTTAACACTAATGTAAAAGTAAAGGTGTATTTTTTATAACAAACTACGTCTGTTCGTGGTAAAACGGCAATGTACTTGCAACAACCAACCGACAGCCTTGGTAGTGTATTGTCTAGCGTGCTGGATTTTCACCCAAACGGCCCAGGTTCGACTCCTGGTACCGGCAGATCTGGTTAAGGTTTTTTTGCAGTTTTTCCTTAACTGTGGTCCAAATGTGCGATTTGCGCTGTCTCATCTGTAAGTCGGCTGCAGCCGCCCGTTGGGCCTACGTAATAATAATAATCGCCCTCTTGCTTCATAGCACAAGCTTCATAGTTTCTGGGGCCTGGTTTCCAGATTATGGGTTGTAGCAATTATTATTATTATATTATTATTTGACCTAATGCGTTTAGTTGATTATTTTGAAATGCAATATAGAGTAATAGAGTAAATTGAATTTTAATTTAATAGCATTGTATGTACATTAGATGAAATTATTCCCATGTATCCGAAGACTACGAAAATAACAGAGTCTGTACTCTTTTATTATTGCACTCATTATGGTACTTTAAAATCATTTACATATAACCAGCTATTTATTAAGTTTAAAAGGAATCCCTCATATAACAAACCAGTCAGGGTTCACTTGAATATATTTGCTCCAACTATTTTCAATAGCTAAATTTAGTTGATTTGTGGAGCAGATTATAATTTTTTAAAATTTTGTATTGCATAATGTTTTGTAAAATGGAACAAAACACAAGAATGATAAACTTCAATATTGCTTACCTGGATAAGAATAGATTTGAAGGAATTTATGTCAATTCTATAGTAATATTGCTTTAATATATTATGGAAATGTCATCTACAACTTTGTTAACAAATGTAAGGTTAATACTATAAATGCTAAGGATGCTCCCATGTAACCTTGTTGTTACATATGTATATATTTTTAGATATTCTGTGTCACTGTAATCAAAAAGTATTCCCACTGAGGAATTATCTGTGGACTGATTGAGTATACCAGATGAAAAAGATATTGTATGTTTAACAGAATGTTATGACATTTTTTGAGTAACTTCCTTAGGTTACTCAATCTCAATAAAAAGACAGTATTTTTATTTTCATTGGTACATTCAGCAGACTTATCGACGATTAAGCAATGGCCACACTGCAGAATATAACCCTGAGTGGTATATGAAAACACTATTTGAACAGAAGTATATTATTGTTGAGTGCCGCTGATAAATCATCATCTAAAATAAGGTACCAAAAATTGCATTGTGAGTGTTTTCAATGAGTATCCATAATGCATTCAACAGCATGTGTTACATATTGATATGTATATGGGATGTTTCCATTATCAGGTGCGCAGAAGTCACAATCATCTGAATGCCAGTTGTGTCTCATTATACCTGTACATCATGTATGATTTACCTACGAGCTTCAAGTGCATCAATAGCTGCAATAAAGACAATGGTGTCAGGCAGTAGGTGGTGTGAAGAAGTGGAATACACTCTTATCTTGTTATTTTCATAAAAAAGGATTTTAGATTAAAAAAAATAAAAAATACAAGATGATGCAAATATGCATTTTATTATTTATAAATCATTTAAACAAACATGTAAATAGGAGTACATTCTTCAATGTAATGTTCTTCAATGTAATGCTCTTCAATATAATGTCATATTTGCTATTATTTCTTCAAAATACAAAGTAAATACTAGGGGCAGTCTAGTATGCAAGTATTTCCTTTTAAAATAGTATTTGTCTACACCTTATAGTTAATAATTCATCTAACAACTTAAATTTGAATTTTAACAAAGAAGAAGAAATAATAATAACAATAAGAATAATAATGATAATAGATAATAATAATATAATGATAATAATATAATAAAGTTAATTGAAACATACCACAACTAATACTGACATGTAAAGCTGAATATAACAAATGTGTATAGTAAGGGATCAACAACTTTTAAATTAATTTTTGAATAAATGCAAAGCATTTTCAACATTTAAACAACAAAAAGCAAAATTTAACGAGTTCTCTTTCTGTACATTTAAATTCTACAGATTTCAAGAATAACATAAATGGAATGTATTTTCATTTCTATCATATCCTAATTTGTATGGACCCCTTGTTTTATAAACGCTTTTACATACATACAAGTGAACAAGTATCAAGTGCAAATTGATTACAATATTACAAACAGTCCTGGTAATGTCACCCCTAATTCATTTATTTTAAGTAATATTATCACATTTTCATTTATACTACTCTACCTACATTCTACCCCACGTAACTAAAGATGACCTTGAAAACTATCACTTGTAAAAATTAAGTATATTTAAAATTATTGAGAGAACAAGTTACACAATTTTTGTTCCAAAACATGAATAGAAATGATTATGATTACTTATTGCTGTTAAGGAATTGAAGAGTAGGTATTTTTTTCCAGTAAAGCTATATAATTCTTAACCTCAATTTGTACATCCATTTTGTATTAACAAAAATATTTTCATAGTCTTATTCATTATTTAAATGACTTTTGTAGCATAATGGAACATTGAAAAGATGTTATTTATATTCATAGCAAAGCCCTTACTAAAATTGGTAGGTACCCAGAAAACCTTTCAAGATATACTAAACTTCTATAATAAAAACTCAAAATTCAATAAATATTTTAACATGCTTTTATAAAGTATTTAAAAATAAAAATATATCTTAATACGTAAGAAGAAACTTATACTGTTTTATCTTCAACTTCAGTCTTTGCAACTGTTTTCTCTGAAAATTTCAGCTTATGCTTTTCTTCTGCTGTTTTTCTAAATTGTGGATTTTGAGGACACAATCCAATATGTATTTCAATATAAGAATAAGGTGTTAACATATCACAATATGGACATCTTTTTGTCGAATCGCGGTTTAGTTTCTCAACGGTCAATTCATCATTTTCATCACTACTGTTAATAATAATAGGTTGTGCTACAGCTCGAGATAACACATGTTCGTATTTATGATTATCCAATTCTGTTTGAAAAAAAAACTTCATTTGACATGTAGCACATTCATATGGTTTAGCGTTTGTTCCATGTTCCAACATATGAGAAAGGAGTCCATTAGCAGTTGTAAATACCGAACTGCATATGTAACATCTAAACTGCCCTGTTCCAAAGAAACTATGCTCAATTACATGCAATTGCAACTTTAGGGGAGTTGGAAAGATGCTTCGACAAATGTGGCATTCATGGTTTGTACCATCATTTACAGCATGTGTAATTGCATGCTTTTTAACCTCGTTTTCATTTTCGAATGTTTGAGGACATTTTATACAGGAATATATGCCTTTCTCTGTGTTTTCAGTCTTTAAAGTTGGAGGCCGAGGGCTATTTGAAGTACTGTTACTTCCACATTTATTTATACATTCTTTACATACGGAAATTTGTAGGTTTTCTGAGCTTTTTTCATAACCCTGAAGAGCAATTCCTGTCCTTGTATCGAATATTCTGCTGCATACACTACATAAGAATTCCTTCTGAATTAAATGCTGCAGATGAAAATTGGCATGAAGCTTTATTTCAAGATCAGTTTGCAATGTCTGACAACAAATTATACAATTTGCAGGTAAAGAAATCTGCGAATTTGGCTTATTCATCACTGCACTATGTTGTAATTGATGAGAATAAAAAGATTGCTCATCAGTTAAAACTGTTTTGCATTGAGTACAGGTATTTCCCGATACTATCTTGCAGTGCGATAGTTTATGTTCTGCTAGAGTTATAGCAGAAGAATAAATTTCGTCACAAATATTACATTTGTGTTTCCCTTTACTACTGTTAATTTGATGATTTTTCATGTGATTTTCTAAATCCGATCGTGATTTACAATGCTCATTACAGTATGCACATTGTAAACTGACAGGGCCTACTTTGGTTTTAACATGATGTAGTTTTTTGTGAGCAGCCAATTCCGTGTCACTACTAAAATCTGTAGAACCACATATATCACATATCAGGTTGTCCGCCAAGGTTTTGTCGTATCTAGGTATGTTATCTGTGGAAGGTAATGTATTTGCGTATGATACATTCGGTGAGCTGGGCTGAACTTCCCTCTGTACTCTACTAGTTGTCAGCTGATCAAGGGAAGAATCTTCAGGCAATCTTGAACTATGTGCCTGAAAATTAGTGCCACTCTCACAGTTTGTATCATTATCATTAAAAATATAGGTTATAGTTCTTATATCTACTAGATTTACAAACATGCTTTGGAACTATTTAAAAAACTATAGGTGTAGAGATTATAATGCTATAAATAAAACATAAGTGCAAATTAAACTAATATAACATATCAAGGCCAGTAAAATAAGAAACATGTTAAATAAGTACCATAACAGCTAAAATAAAACCATTCCCACACTAGTAGTAGCGATTATTATTAAAGTATTGCTGGTAATATAAGTACAATACCTCTCTATTATGTTCTTTTAACATATGCATTTGCTGCAGCAATTCCCCCTTAAAGACTTGTCGACAAAATGGACACTGCACATTCTTGACCAACTGTCTGGAATTAAAATCATTTCGGAAAGGAAATGGTCCAAAAGCCGTCTTGCGAGAAATATCAGACAAACGTGGAATATGTTGGGACACGTGCATTTCTGCGCTCATCTGATTGTGGAAGATTTGCTCTGGACAGAATTTGCATCTGTAGTGCTGGCATTCCAGGCTGTGTTTCTTTGTTAGGTGAACCTAAAATGTTGTAGGTACAATGCCCAGCAAATAATTTATTATATTGTTACATTTTTTATTGTAGAATGGATTTATACAGCAGTTGTGGCTGTATGATTATTCTGAATACAGCTTGTCTAATAATTTATGAAAACAGTAAAATATAAATCCATCCTCAGAGACGTCTCTTATTTTCAATCTGAAACAAAAACTGAAATATACTCACCAGCATAGCAGGTTTGCTGTCAAACATTTGTTGACATACACAACATCTGTAAGTAGTACAAGCGTGTGTTTCCATTAAATGTCTTTGCAATTCTTCTAAATTATCATGAAACATTTTCTTGCAAACACGGCAACACCATCCTGTCTTGTAGCTTAATGCATGTATTAGGATGTGATTGTTCAGTTCAGCCGGATCTCTATAAGCTTCATTGCAAAGTGGGCAATAACCACCTAATACAACACTAGCAGGAGTTGCATTTACCGACATATGCATATCCATATGTATCATAAAAGAACTGAAATTTGGCAACTGTGTGCCGCAAATACTGCATATATAGCTTGACCATTCTTCTTTCTTAGAAGAATTATGCGAGCTACTAACCGTGCTCTGCGTAACATTTCTTTCAATGCTATTACGTTTACGAGCAACTTGGTCGTCCACATCGCTTCCTCGTCTCTTGCGACTTAAATCAGTTGGCTGTGACTGCACAGGTTGTGTATTAGATGAATTGTTTAATACTTCCGGGGTAATTCCTTGACTGGGAGGCAAGGAAGTATTACAATCCTTCATAAATGAAGTCGGATTTGGAATTAAGGGTTGCGGAGGTTTCCAGTGAATACAATTCTCATGGACCCTTAATTTTTCAATTGAATCAAACTGCATTGTACAGCTATCACATGCATATGTAGGGGAGCTATTTGATTGTTGATTAAGAGATGGAGAAACCTTCTCATTTGGAAGCGCCATTGTTTCTGTGGTTGCGATACGTTTAGATGTACTTCCCGTAAAATCGCCATTCAACAATGCATTGTGTTCCGTATTGATATGATGCTGCATTTCAGGAGGTGTCGAAAAATCTTTACTGCAGTACATGCACACCCATGTAGGATTATCTACAGACACGTTATGTTGCGATGGGCTGGCTACAATCGCACTGTGGTTAGATGATATATGTACCTGTTAATTAATAAAAAAAAAAGTTATTTTCAAAATAACATTAATAAAAATAACTGTGTCTTATATTATAAAATCTCAATAGAAAACTTACAAAGTTCAAGTAATACCTAGTAATTAATAAAAAGAGTTTTGTATATGTTGACAGACTGAGACATATCATACAATGCGACCCTAGATAATATATAACTATAAGTAACTATACTTGTCAAATATAAGAAAAACCGCAAAATGTAGATTGAAAGTAGTTTGGTGAAGCTTTTGCACTGTCAATAGAATACAATGTTTATTGTTTTCTCTGAATCGATCTGAAACAATAAAGACATTAATATTATGAGCTTCATATCTTTCAGTTGGCGGTTTTTCTTATACATATTTGACAAGCTATAGAGCTATAGCGAAACAATAAAAATAACCTTAAACCTAGGTTATTGACAGTGAATGTGGTTTCATAATGGATCGCAAAGTTCGTTTTGAGTAATGACATTCTATTGTTACCTTATCTTAAAGAAACTTTAAAGGTTACTATCAATTCACCTATAAGTTGAATGAATGTAATTATCTAATTATGAATAAATTTAAGTGGGTGTATGGATGGGTGTATCTATTCATTTATCTTAAAAACCATTCCAATAAAGTACTAATTGTAGAACAGCTGCATGCACCTAATTCAAGGTCAATCGGGCCGGAATAATAATGATACGCGGAAAAATTGCGATTGCATATTTTGCAGAAATAGATCAGTTCGTAAAGTCCAACTGGTGACAAGCATAGTTGAGGAAAATCACGCAAGTGTCAAGTTTGAAATATTTGTACAGTATATGTATTTACATTTTTCAAAACATCGAAGCCAAAATACACTCGGTCGTCTTAATAGGTCCGAAATTCTGATACAAGAGTTTGGAATATTGCTAGGTTTCCGAGTGGAAACCTAGCAATATTCCAAGAGACAAGAGAGACAAGAGACCGTCCTAATCGAACGGTTACTTGAAAGAGGAATAAAAAGCTAGTGAGCTACAGAAGCGTATCAAGCCTTAGTTACGGTTGAATACGGTGCAACATCAGAAACACAACAAAACATTGCATGTATGGAAAGTATTGATGCCATAAGTGAATTCAATATAATGCGACAAAAATCTACACAGCTTAGAGATGCAAAAAGTTATTGAACTTGATGGATAACGTATTGGAAAAAATGATCTACATTTCCACATGAAAAGAAATGATAAACTTATCAAACCAAAAAATAAATAGCTAGCCTAACGGAATGTAGTATATTGGGTTGAACCTCTTAACCATGTAGCAAGAATACCAAAAGACGATAAGAAAAAAGTTCTAAAGATGAGACCTATCACAGGTGACAGATGAATACTTAATGGTGGCAAGTTCATTAACCGCGTGGAACAACCGCACGTTCAAGGGAATAAGAAAATTGAAATTTGTGTAACGGCTCGTGAAATTTTGAATATGAATTATTAGAAGCTTGAGTAGATAAAGCGTCTAGATGAAATAAAACTACTGCACTTTTTACAGTTTTACAGGAAATTAATTGCTCATTAATAACCAATTTATTATGGGTCTATACCTTATCTCGGAAACTATAAGTTTTTAGAAAAGAATTTTATATAAAGGTTGTTGTTTTTATTAAAATAATCCACAATTTGTTAGTAATGTCATATTTCTTGCATGGTTATATTACAGGTTGACGAAACAAAGTTAACTGTTTTAAATAGAACACGCTGTAATTTTTTACTTATTTGAATAGCACTCTTGAAGACAATTATTACTATTTAACCAACATGGACCTGTGGTTCATCGTTACGGACTTATTATCTTCAGTAAATGGTCAATACTCAAATTGAGCTGGCAAAGCTGCCAATCAACTTTTACGTTCTTGTATGTGCTAAAATATTCTAATTTTATCTACTTGGCAATTTGTAATTGTAACTCCAATATTAACATTTAGAAATTGTTTCATAGTGCTGTCAAATTTCGAAAATAATAATTTCTTGATTTTTTAAATGGAACAGGCTGCATATTATTTAATCTGTAAAAGTACTGTTGAAGACTGATCTAATGATATACACCAAAATGGGTCTGCAGTAAACTGTCTTGAAGTTATTGACATTGACATTGTTGATATTGACATAAGACTTTTTATATGTTGTTGCTGGTGGTTTGTACATGTGCAAGAAACAAAAAAACCTTGGTGGTCGCCTTTTGGGCTACTTATAAATAAAATGAAAAAACGAAACAATTGGTAGAAAAATAAACAATAACTTAATGACATTTTACTGCAGACCCATACTGTTCATATCAGTGGATTTATTTTCAACAGTACGTTTCAAGGATTTGATAATATATAGTTAACATTGAATTTTTCGCTATTCGAGAATGTACTAATATACAGGGTGTCCCATTTAAAGAAAATGAACGTTATTCGTCACCCTGTATATAGCCATGCAAAGACTGGCATTACTAAAAAATTGTAGATTATTTTAATAGAAACAACTTTTATATAAAAATGTCTTTAGCAAAACTTATAGTTTCCGAGATGAGATATAGCTCCATTGATAAACTGGCCACTTGTACTTATGATGTATTGTAATGTACAGGGTGGCTCACTGGAAAGTGTAAGTGTTACGAAAAAAAGCTAAATAACAAAGTTGGTTGGTACAAAATAAAATTTTAATTTTATATTTTTGCATATACAGGGTTATATATTTGCATATATATTTTTACATTTTTCGATATTTTAAGTATTTTTGGTTAATACATATATTCTAAAATTTGGAACAGTTTCTGTTGTTGTGTTGTTAAATAATATAGTGTGCTCAATTCACTAGACCAAATATACTAACCTTCGAACATAAAAACCTAATTTTTTCAAATGGACCCTGTATATTTATGTTTTTTTGAACAGTTTCGAAGTTATCAATGTTTCTATGCTGTCTCGCTGTTTTATTATTATTTATAATTTATTTTTTTTATTATTAATATTTTCTTATTATTACATGTTTTTTTAGGGTTTACAGGTTATTTTAGGTGTAGATAAATCAGATTCATCTCGTTCAGTTTTGAAATATAAAATGTCTATATTATTTGGTAGAAACTTAAAAGCTGAATCATATAAAATATAAATATACAGGGAGTCTCATTTGAAAAAAAACGAAATTTTCATGTTTGAGAATTTGTATGTTTAGTCTAGTTGATTGAACACACTGTATATTATTCAACGATCAATGGATGAGAAAATCTTGACTTAGCTATTTATAAGCATCGTGTATTATTATAATTTGTTAAATATAAATTGCAGTACGTAAACTTAAATTTTTAAGAAGTGTTGCATTTACAAAAATGCATTTTGCTGTCACATATCTCTCTCGTAAGTAGTTATTGTTCTAATAGTGTTTATGGAATTCACAAATTCAAAGGAAGACCGCAAGGGAAGAATGAGAAATATCACTCGAAATTATCTTATTAAATGCGTTTTCATTTTTGTAACTTTATAAAATGTAATAGTAACACACTAACTGTAAATAATTTTTTGACTTTATTTTATTCACATGGGCCTGTAGTTCTGTTGCAATAAAACTTACATTATTCAGTTTCAATATGACAGTGTGGTATCTCGATATTTGACAATCTGTAACATTTACCATTTCTTCCTTTGTGCTCTTCAAACTTGAAAAACATGTTAATAGTCAGAATACTACAGAATCCTTTATCCCTGGAAATGGCTCAAAGCAGACTGTCATCGAAAAGTATCAAATCCCGAATGAATTTGACAAAGAAAAAAATGAGAAGTAGAATTGTCTATATTTGGTCTAAGCACTGCACTGAACGGAATTGGAACTTATAGAGTACTATATTTAGCAGAATAAGAAGAATAATGTATACTTTCTTCTTTCAAGCTGGTCAGTTTTATTATATAGAAGACGCATTTGAATATTCAATATCCTCAAAGCTGAGCAGTAATCATATTTGCTTGTTTCTCCACTCAATTAGAAAAATTTATTTGATTTGACAAACTTTTTTCAGGATCAGTGTTTTCTTAGTTATACGAAAGTGAAATGAAAACAAGGAAAATTCAGTTCGCAAAGCTTTGTTTTATTTGAAACACATGATTTTGCATATTGAAAGAAGAAAAGGTTTGAGACTCAAAATCAAAACTCATGAATATATCATGGTATCGAAACAATGAACAGTGACGAAAATTTAAACAAATACTGTGCACCATATTTTGTACAAAAGAAATGCTCAGATTGATATTCTGAACCTTTTTTTGTTAAATGTCGATACTATGTACAAACGTATTTTTACAGGAAAAGAGATAGATAGATTCCAGAACAATAGTTGCAAAGAATAATTAGAAAAATTAACGGTTAATAGTTTCTGATTAGTACATTGATACAGAATAGAAAAATAACACAGAAGAACGATAAATAGAAGAGAAGGTAGAATTATCGGCTAGAATACAACACAGTGCAAAGTTATTTCGGGACGGTATCCGGTAGAGTCTCGATCTGAAAAAAAGTGTTCGGCTCTGAGATCGAACTGACGAAGCCACATGATCTTACCGCTGATGCAACTCTAGCACCTTATGACCCTATAAGGAGTAGAAAGAAAACGTTGGAGATACAAAAAATAGGTAATTATTTAGGCAAATAATTACGTATTTTTGGTACTTTTGAACTTCCTTTGAAAATTTTAAAGACTGAATTTAAAGCTCCAAGAAATGGAACTAGAAAATTGAAAGAAATATTATACCACAAAGAAGGAGAGCAGCTAAACACAGCTGCTCTCCATTGGGTTCATTGAAATAAGAATAACAATAAGGTACGTAGAATATTTATTGCTGATTTATCTTTTATTACCTACTGCTATGCACATTTGAGAAACTGAACACTCTTATCTCCTTGCACTTCAAAATATGTGTCACTATTACATGTATTATAACATGGGTCTATTCTTACTATTCAATTTAAAAACATTGGGCTGAACTTTGATGCTGTTTTTCTCCAAAAGTACAGAAGTACGAGAAAAATGGTATATAGGAATTTTCTGTCTTTAATGATTATTATCTAACTACTGGCAAAGTCTGACTATTCCTTAATGGACTAATTACGAAAGTGGAAAGATGAGTTGTAAAAAGGTTTTTCCTTTTTTACGGTTAACAAATTCGTGTGGATTATAGATAATAAAAAAGTAAAGCGTGAATTTAAAACCCCAATAAATTGAACAAAAAGACTGAAAGAAATATAATACCACCAAGAAGGTGAGCAACAGTATTTGGGTTCATTGAAGTAAGAATAACAATGCGGTACGTAGAGTAGTTATTGCTGATTTATATTTTATTACCTGCTACTATGCAAATTTGATTAACTAAACACTCTTATCTCCTTGAACTTCAAAATATATGTCACTATTACATGTACTATAACATGGGTCTGTTCTTACTATTCAATTTAAAAGTACTAGAAAAATGGTATATAGTAATTTTCGTTCTTTAATGATTATTATCTAACCTCGGTATAATATAATCCAGTAGTTTCACTCTCTGTTTTTTTTGTCATATAATATCCACGCGCATAATCGACTCCGAGCGGGCAGCACAGTAAATTTTAACCTCTAAACTACTTTTTATTAGTAAATCTATGTGTTTTTATTGAATATAACTTTTCTTACAATGAATTTTCAAGTTAAAAATATCATCGTTTATTCACCAAGAGCTATTAAATATTAAATAATCCTGGGGTACGAAGCCTTGCTCAAGGCTAACTCACACTGTATAAAAGGTTTCACCAATGAATTGTAAGATTCAAGACTCAAGTGGTACTTAACCTTAATGTTTTTGAAAGTTTAGTTTCAAAAATATGTAGTTGATAGATAGATACATACAAACTTTTCTTTTAATAATAGTAGATTTCATTCTGTCTACTGGATCAACATACATACACTAACTTTTTAGTGAATCCCTTTAATATGAAATTGTAAAATTATTCTAAATATAATCTATTGTGTTTTATGATTATTTTTCCTACAAGAATTAAACAAACACCACGTCATTATTAAATGATATCGCCGCATTTTTGTTGGTTTCTAACGAAACTTTTAAAACGACCGGTTTTTGGTAAGAAAATATTTTATTCACAAAACTACAAAAACCATCATTAAAAAAGGTTAGATATTCAAATATCCCGCTACAAAAGTTCTAAATTGCCGCTATAAAATAGACGAACTTATCAACTCCTGGGTAGCTGCGCCATAACGCGACACAGATTAAAGACGCCGACACAGAATGAAACTACTGAATTATATTATACTGTGATCTAAGTCTAAAGTCTGACTATTCCTTAATGGACTAACTACGAAAGTGGAAAGATGAATTGAAAAAAGGTTTTTTCTTTTTTATGGTTAACAAATTCGTATGGATTGTAGATCATAAAAGAGTAAAGACTGAATTTAAAACTCCAAGGAATGGAACTAAAAGATTGAAACAAATATAATATCATAATAAATAAGGTGAGCAGCTGTGTTTGGGTTCATTGGAATAAGAATAACAATACGGTACGTAGAGTATTTATTGCTAATTTATCTGTTATTACCTGCTACTATGCACATTTGAGAAACTAAACACTTATCTCCATGAACTTTAAAATATGTGTCACTATTACATGTATTATAACCTGTTCTTACTATTCAATTTAAAAACATTGAGCTTAACTTTGATGCTGTTTTTCTCCAAAAGTACAGAAGTACGAGAAAAATGGTATACAAAAATTCTCCTTCTTAAATAATTATTATTTAACCACTCGCAAAGTCTGACTACTCCTTAATGGGCTACCGTATATATAGTGCATTTGAAAACAAAAAAAAACATTTCTTTAAAAAATCTAGAGATGATTTTCCTATGATAGTGTCTCAGATACCTTGATAATGAACAAGATACTAAATAAAAACAAACCCCATACGGCTACTGTTAAAATGAATTCTGTATTGTGAAATTTCCATCCTTCTACACAATAAATTTTGCCATTATCTTACCTGTAATAAATCAAACCTGCTGAAAATTTCAGGACACTGCAGACATTTAAAGCTTTCAGGACTATGTCTGTTTTCAGAGTTCTGCTTGTTATGTGTTTGTTGATGAGAAGTGAGTGCTGCAGCAGTATTGTAACCTCGAGTACACACTAGACAACGAAATGGTTTGCTGTTGTCATGTGTTTTCATATGAATCTTCAAATGATCACTGAAAAAATAAGAATTGAAGTAATTAGCTTAATTATTGTAAAAGATATTTGCCTACAGTCCATTATTAGTAACTGACAGTATCTATTTAATGTTTTCAAGCACTACACAGATGTACATAAATCATCAAAGTGTTCAACATAGCAAGATTTAATTATGATTATACATTATTATTTATATTCATTCGAATCAGGTTCTCTCACATATCTATTTTTTTATATTTACTAATAACAGGTTACTTAATCAATCCATAGTTGACTATAAAATTAACAATAGGTGCTAACGTTTTACAATGAAGATTTTTTCAAACTGCTTAATAACGCATTTATAAACGCACTAAGAATCATTAACAATCAAATGATTTTTTAATCTTAGGTTAGTTCTAAATAATTCAAACAATTTAAAATAACAATCCTATAATTCTATACTACCGAGGCTTTCTATGATATAATAAAGTACGGAATGTGTTTAAATACAAGACTAATAAATGCTACCCTGTAAGGAAAAACGTGCTGATTATTGTAAGGAAGTGGGCATTATTAATTCTTAAAGCATACCGGAATCTGAAGGCATCTTAGTTGAACATCGTGTGAAACGTATAAACTAGAAACTTTGCTCAATTAGAACTAGTTTGTGTTTGGTATACACGTTTTGCAACTTCGAAAATGCTTATAGTTCGCAATTCAATATATTTAATTATGCGGACAAACTACTCAGACCACTAATTGAATAGGCTATATGGAAATTGGTATAATATTTATATAATTTGCAAGTTTGCGAAAGACCTGAGAATAATTGCAAAAAAGCTTAACAGTTGGGTATTTTTAGATCATCATTCGAGAGTTTTACTAAAAAGTGGCATAAGAACCAAAACTCCAAAAATCAAATCATGGGTTCTGTACAAACAAAATTATACCACCTTAAAAAAGTTAAAAAAAATTCAAATAGTATTAAATTAAAGACATTACGACTCAATCATGGACCAAACATGGTTTTTACATTCCGTTAACCGCACTGTCCTAAATGGGCAGAACTGCCTAATCATTTGAGTCATAGTTTATGAGAATTGTTTAAAGCAGCTCCATTAACAGAACACAGAACTGGAAAACATGAAAATGGATTCAAAGAGATAAACCTTTCATCAGCTCTCTCACAGCCTTGAAGAGTTCATATCCTTATCTACGGAATTTTAGGAATTGATGGTCTATCGAACAGATGTAAAAAATGCACAAGATCTAGAAATTGAGTTATGGACGCCACTGAACACATTCTCAATAAATCGACAGAAACCTATTTTGGTAAGCAGTTTCCTGTGGATACGATCAGTTAAAAATGGCATATGCATCGAGAGTTAGCTTACGTTTTATAGATTTTAGAACTGCATATGATTGGTAAGAACAGTCTTAGTAACTATATGCCATAGGGAGAGGTGTAATGGCTCAGGAACGGTAGGCCTTGACTTCGAAGTTAGTGTATTGATATGACACATGTGTATGTCCACAAATGGAAGTTCGTGCTTGAATTAGGGAGGAGAACGTTTAAAATCATTTTATTAGATTCCTGCGGTAATTCGAAATTGATTGATATGCCACACTGGAGTAGGAAGCAGAAAGCCTAAAGTTTTTTAATTTGAAGTTTTTTGACGAGGACTTCGTGGCAATTTAGTTTTGAATGATATCTGACATTAAGGAGGTTTTTGATAATAATTATCTCCGCGAGGCTTTATTTTGTTAGATTTCTCTGGTGCGTGGGAATCTAATGATATGTCACATGGAGGGAGGTTCATTCACGGTAAGGAGAGTTGGAGATGGTGATGGCATACCACATGCGGGACTACAAATTTTTCTCACTGAGCTTCTTGTGCAAGTACTGTCCATTATTTAAGATTTTAAAAACTTGGATTCAGGCCCAGATTAACACTGAAGCCTACGAAGCTCGGGCTTCAGGTGCCTTGTTTTTGGGGGCGCCAACGCCAGACATGGTTCGCAGAATCGCAAATTTTACAAAGGTCTGGAACTGAACGACCAGAAGTAGTCGTAATTATTAAATTGAATTGAAAACCTGAGATTCTTGTATTTATAATTTTCTATAGAAAAATAAAACTCAAAAAATGTTAAAATGTGCTTAAAATGTTTCTGTTTACTTTAGTTGTGTTGTTAGACTGTTAGTTATTTACTAGCCAATGAGGCTGATACTTCAAACCTCAAAATGGTCGGCGAAAGACCTAGCAAATTCAGTCTAACTGGGCTTAACGAATTAAAAAAAGTCAAAGATTGCCGCGCTTTGTTGAATGCGTTGCTTTGCAAGCTTCACTTTCCACCGCGTAGTGACGCCTGCTATTGACTATAGCCCCTCTATTTCAAATACTAGCGACAACGTGGAGCAAACATGACACAAACTTTAATAAAGAAAAAATTACTACAGGCAAGTTGTTATGGAAATTTAATAAAAAATTGTTTAAGGATTACAATTACGTAGGTATATAATGTATTATATTAATATGACCGTCTTTACAGAACATAATGTCCATTGTCGAGTTAATGTTGAATTGTGAAATATCTTTGTGCATGATTGTTATTAAACCTAAGATTTATTTTAAGACGGAATGTCAAATCTGGTAACATTCAATGTCGCCAACATCGTACTGGTGCTTTTGCTCCAGCAGCGAGATCAATCGTTGTCGCTACTATTTGAGAATAAAGGGGCTATACTCTAAACTAGAGTCACTATATCTAATCAACCAGCCATGCTAGTATATTGGAATACCGCAAACCGCCGCCAGATTAGGGTGGATAAAGCGTAATCTTTAATAATGAACAAAATTAAATCGCATTTTACATATTGAACTTTCACAATAAGAATTATCTTAAGAAAATTGTTAAAAAATATGTTTATCCAAATATACATTTTCAAGAAAACGGCTAATTAAAATTATTTAAATGTAACTTACCTTCTTGAAAACGCAGTTTGGCAATGGATGCATTTATATTTCTTATCTCCAGTATGTAATTTTATATGTCTGTCTCTAGATCTCTTGTGTTTAAACAATCTTGGGCAATATGAACATCCGTACTGCAATTGGTCAGTATGGGACTGAAACAAGCATATACCTTGGTTAATTTTGGCTAACACGATGCTACCTAAATCTAAGTAGTGTTTCAATGAAAATTGTGGTAAATTAATGTGATAATGATTTAAGAAAACACACCAAAAGTAAAATAATATAATTATCAGTTAATTTTCACAAACATCCTGCAATGTACCCAAGATGGTGTATCTTAAACAATTTTCTTTTTCGCAGCTGCTTTCTGAATGGTATACTGTTGTCTATAAGGTTTATGCAAGCGTAGGAGTGTTATTATTATTTATACAATTTTAAACGTACCGACTGTTTAGGTGTTGACGTTAATCCGCCTACACCCTCGGCAATCAGCGTTGGTATATAATTTGAAAAAAATCAAAAGTTGATAACATTTAAATATAATTCGCATTATTACACGATATTACAGTATGCTGGGATGCTACTTTGCCAGATATATATATTAATATTATTATTATTATGGATCGTTCCGTTAACTATCCCTCACAACTATGGGTTCACTACTCTTATCAACATTTCATTGATAAATCCTAACTGGTCTAATAAAAGTATATAATATGCACTTTTAAATTGTTATAAAATTGCATTAACAATTTGTATATATACATAATATACTCATTTTTTATTTATTTTAATTGACATCTAGACTACGGGAGATCGACAACTATCATCGTTACCCCCAATTTAACAACGATATCGAACACAACATAGAAATAAGAAACAACCATATTACTGGGTGAATTGTGCAAATATGTATATAGGTCTACACAACTTGCCAAGAATAACTTCGGACTTCCAAAGCTCCAATCAAGCTACCTGGTTAGAAATACTGTTTACCCCCGTTACCCCAATCTAATATGTGCATCTAACGCATTGAGAAACGACCATATCACTAGGTGAATTGTACAAATATATACTATCTACACAATTTCCCAAGGTAACTTCGAATTTCCAAAACTTTAATCAAGTTACCTGGCTAAAAATACTAATTACCCCCGCTACACCCAATCTGACATGCCCATCTAACGCACTGAAAAACTACTATATCACGGGGTAAACTGTGCAAAAATATACCACCTGCAGAACATTCTTAGAATAATTCGAAATCGGAAGTTCTTGTCGAGCTACCTAACTAACAGTGCTATTTAGCCCGTTACTTCCCATCTAACGCACTGTAAAACAACCGTATCTCTAGGTAAACTGTGTGCAAATATATACTACCTACAGAACATGTCTAGAATAGTCCGGTTTCGGAAGCTCTAATCAAGTAACCTGACTAACAGTGTTATTTACCTCCGTTACCCCCAATCTGACATGCCCCATACCTATCTAACGCACTGGAAAACGCAACGATATCACTGGATGAACTGTGTAAATATATACCAATTACAGAACATTCTTAGAACAATTCGATTAAAGAAACTCCAATCAAGATACCTGGCTAGCAGTGTTATTTACCCCCGTTACCCCCAATCTAACATGCCCATCTAACCTACTGAAAAACAACCATATCACTGGATAAACTGTGCAAACAGAAAATTCCTAGAATAATTCGACTTCGGAAGCTCTGATCGAGCTACCTGGCAAACAGTGTTATTTAGCCCCGTTACCACCCATTTAACATGTGTGTAATTTTAAATGCGCTTATGGCAAAGAGACTTAGTACGGCCCTGTATATTTCAATATATTTTCGTTGGTTTAAAAATTGCAGACGTTATTTTAAGCCAAATGGCATTTTCTTTAATGTGAAAGGTCATCTCAAAGCGTTCTCATGCCTATAAAATTCGTTTTCTTAAGAGAAATACAGAAATAAAAATATCTTTTTACAGATTAATATGTCTAAAAAATGCATTAAGTAAATTGCCAGCAAAAATATAATAGCTGCTGATGGAAGTTATCAAACGTACGGAATAACCAAACCGGCGCTTAACTAGAGGAAAATTTTATGATAATAGTTCAAAACGCGCACAAGAACTTCAAATAAGAAAGAAAAATGTAATGGGACGCCACTGAATAACAGTTTGAAATATCAAGGTCTTTCTTGTTTACAACAATAACAAATTAGCATAAAATTCAATAAACACAAGTATCAGAAGATTGACTTATTTAATCTATATTATTTAAGGTAGATAACAAAATCTTTGAAAATAAAATAAATATCCGCTAATTAATTAAAACAATTTCAATTTTAATCGAAGATTTGAAGCAACTGGTGTGAAACCTTTGAACTCTATACGTAGTGAAAACAGTCTATAAAAGCCAAACAGGTAGAAGCAAGTCTTTGTAATGGTAAAAGAACTCGTCACAATTCGCAGTATTTAGAATTATCGAAGCGTTTTATTCAAATTATTTAAATTAGAATGGAATGCGCTTTCAAGCCAGAGAAAAGTTAACAAGTTTAACAAATAACTACAAATGAATTTGTGCACTTGTAGAATAATACCTTAAACCCTATGCAAGCATAACACTAAAATAACCAAAGATTGGGATACAACATATTGACACCGCATTAGTGTGGGTGCAACTCTCGCTCTTGGAACGTGATATCGGGACTCCATGCACAGTTATATAGGCGATCCCGTTTTCAGCTCTACTAAGTATCTCAAATTACCAAACAAATGTAACGTACTATCACTAATCTATCAGGTACAGAAATTGTTAAAATCAAAAGGGTCTGTTAAAGTAATTCGATCACCTATCTATAGTATGTTCAAAAATCCCAATTACAAGCATTCAAGGTTTTCAAAATTGATATTTACGAAACCATATAAATTTGAACGTTGAGACTCTCTACCTCCAGAACCATGCTACTTCAAAACTCTAAAATTTAGAACTGCGTAAGTCTCACACAGAAAATAATAGGATGATGACAAATAACACGTTAGTGCTCAAAAATTCAAATAACGAGTTTCAGTTTGCCTTGGTATCATCAGTATGGGAACAGGTAAATCGTTTAAAGCTAGTGTCTCAAGTTTCATTAAAATATGTCGTGTATATCTGGTCCATAAGCGAGCTACCTCCCACTTTGAGTAAAGAATGGAATGTATCGTCAATTAATTGCACCATTCATTAGTTGAGAATATAAAGTCACGGGATTTCTTTGGAATTGTGGGTGTATTGTAAGAGAAATACTAGGTTAATTAGATTTTCTCAATAATTAGATTACGTAAAGGTTAAAGTAATTCAGGTGAGTTGTGTGGGTAGAAGTCCTAATTATTTAACAATAATTTGATATGGATCACGTTTATGAAATCAATACGATTTTTACGACTGTCTATGGTTGCGATAAAAAATAGTACATATGATCCTACTAAACTTAACAGTAGTGGGCATTATCATCCTATTGAATTTTTTTACCCCTCTAAATATAAAACTTGGTTATGCAATACAGTAATTAACCCATTAATTTAAATAGGCTAATTGTCATAGAATAGTCATAGTGCAAAATGGCATGGAATGAATGTTTCACGACCAATGTCATAGATCTATTGTATAAAACTCTTAGGGGTATTATTTTCAATGCTGAAATCAATAAGACCAATGAATGTGTGGTTCGTTTTTTCAGTGAGTTTAGTGTTGATGTCAAATCTGTAGGGTTTTTCAATGCTATCCTTCTTCGTGATAGTAGATCACTTACAGTGGGTGATGCTACCGATATCAGAACAACTTCTTTTTAACCAGAATTGATTAAGATATATCTCTACAACCCACGTACGTGTATACATGTATGACGCGGATGTGTTTTCAATGATTGTTTCTATGAAATAAAATCATTCATTAATGTGCACTTTATCTATAGATATGTAAATATGCAGATTAATTAGCAGCTGTCAAGTATGGCATGCTAGAAGCGTAAATTAATTTATCAATTTCACTATAAAACTATTTATAAATTATTATTTATAGCGTTTTTATTAAATAAAAGCCACTTGAATTTATTCGGATTTTCCAAATAAACTATTGCTATTTTTATTTGCAACAATTACTTATCGAGTGAACAAACCGCTCTCATCAATTTGTACTTCAAAATTCCTTTAAATCCATCCTAAAGTCCTATTAATTCCTGTAAATCTCGCAAAAGAGATGTAAAAGTGCTTAATTCCAATGAATTAGCGCCCGACAACAGATTCTTGAGCCTTCAGAAGATCAAGCATTATTCAAACAAATGCTGTATTTTTTGACATCTTGGTTACATAAAAATGAACCAATTTTCTTTAGATTCGATAAGAAGGCTCGTAATAAAGACTATAACTCCATCCACCCAACGAAAGGAAGGGAAAATAAACTAAGAAAAAAAACTGGTCACACGAGGCGGTTACGACAGCGAAGATTGGTATTAGGTTGCTTCATTAGGGTTTTTTACATTGAATCAAATATAAAATTGTAGTTAAATAAAATATACTACAAAATAAACTGCACGGTTTTATTTTTGAAGACTTGGCCATTCTACCGCCAGAGGTCACAACATTGTACTCTCTCTCTCCCACTTTATTCTTCGAAGATAATTCTCCCAAAACGATTTGTCGGATACTCAGTCAATTGAACAATTGAAAGCCAAAATCCTAGCAAATGTGCACAGCAAAATTTCTTAGAACTTTTATACCAAAGTGACTTAAGTTTGAGATCATCATGTTTGGGACACTATATCGTTTATTAATGTTTTTGTTGTTAGGAAAATAAATTTTCTGTTTAGAAGAATCATCTAAACATAAAAAATGTTTGCTTGCTTTCAATTTGTTACGATAACTACAACTGAGGCGCATAGTACACCAGTGGCCTAACTGACAAAAGTTATGTCCCTGTTTTGTTGCCCTAAAAAAATATAACCAAAATTTTAGACTCAGTTATCGGGACTCAAAGAGACAAGTTATACACCATCTTTTGGCAAAATGCTAAATTTGAGTTGTACCTTTGTCACACAACATTATTCGAGTATTTCGATTGTAGTAATGTATAAAACATCAAACTCCAGTTTTGTCAGTTAGACCACTGTTATACTATACCCATCAACTATGGCCAGCTATAAGGCCTATGGCGCCCTATGCTACTTTTGATCTAAGCGCCTCTTGAAAAAAAACTCTAAAACTCAGAAAATATAAAATTCATCGAAAAGGGACTACAGATAATGAGAGTAATTACTCAGACCATCCGAGCATTATCAATCTTACGGTTAACCATTTTTTGTTAATATTGTACACCAACAAATTTGAATAATTGCAATATTCGTCAAAGAATATGAGAACATTGAGACTTGTGCCGACCATTTTGATTTTAAAGTTGTTGATGACAGGCTAGATCTGGAGCCTTAGAAATTAGCTGGTTCTATTTGAGTTATATGTAACTTAACAATAGGACTGCTTTTTGCGTTTAATTGTGTAGCAGATGGTTTCTTATTGTATTCTGATATAATTTGTGTTTAGCTAAGCCAGATTTTTGCACAAGTTGTCCGCGCCAAATTTTAATTACAGGTTTTTAACGCCATATGAAATTAACGAAATTAAACCGATTTCGCGGTGATTAAGCGTCAAGAGTTGAACGGCAAGATATAGAGATCATGCACCAGATAAGAACTATCACTAACTGCTACCAAACTTGCAATAAAGTAAAATGTTTTAAGTGATACGACAAAAAGTATAAATTACGATTAAAATACGTACCTATAATTAACACAATGAAACGAAAGTAAATCGATTTTGCCGTGAGCAAGTGTTAAGTTTTATAGTCAGTCGCGAACTATGGCGTCTATAGGGTTTAACAAAATAATAAATAAGCTGATGTAGAGTTAAAGAAAAAGATTTAGCCTATGGAAAGCCGTATCGTCAGATAGTTTTCTAGTGTAGTCAAAACTGTGGATCTGATATACTTGACTTAATTGGTTGACTCGACCTTCCCCCCCCGCATCTTTTGATTGGGTGAGTACTAATGATCCTAGGAAATCCAAAGCTGCTGAGCCCAAGTAAAGCAATCCCGAGGAATTACGTTTGCGAGATGTTGACGCGAACATATAGCCTCTCACATCTTGGAGAACTCCACTTACATGAGGTATATTCCGGGTCTTTACTTTAGGTAGAATCAAACGAATCGCTGTCGAAGGCTCACCAAGGCTTTAATTGGTAGGTAGGGGTGGGCAAAACTTAAGTTAATCCTAGGCCAAGCCAATCCACACTTGAAATTGACTTGATCTCGCAATGGATAGTTCGCAGGCTGCACTGGCGGTGAAGGAATTTCCATGGGAGAGCATGTCAATAGGTCCAACATTAGCCTTGAGAGCTATTTAGTAGAGGGCGGGTAGTAACCTCACACCCACCAGTGAGAACTGGCACTCATCTAAGAGAGTGTCGTGCTATTTACGTATAGCTCAATTTCTTTGCCCAGATGCAGGTGGTGGCAATAAGTCTTCTGGGCAGGTATGTCACGTAAATATGATAAAAACAAAGGCCGGGTTGCATGAAACATAGTTAACTACATTGTCAAATTGGCTACGCGGTTAAAGAACCTGATTGTATAAAATTTAACAATGGACTTGAAAAACCCAATCACACTACTGCATTTACTTAGAGTCAACCAATCACATGAGTTAACAACACATCACATTAATCACAACCGTTAACAATACTTTATGCAACCGGCCTTAAGACAATCAGGAACACAATGACGACATTGACAATAAAACAAGAACCAACGAAACGCACAGATTAATTAAAGCAAAACAAATGAAAGCTACTGTAATATTAGCAACGAGTAACGCAAGGAGTTTGTGAGGAACTTGCAAAGGGAAATCCGGAAATTTTGAAAATAACAAAATCTAAGAAGAAATCTGGGAGGATATTATAAAGATAAAAGCTATAGTAGAGTAAATAGTACTGTACTATAATACTATAAACCTTAAATTTTTAAATGGAACGTGCTGTATATGTCACTATTTTCGGTTAAAGCTATTTAATACAATTTCAAAGATGTAGGTTATAGACATTTATTTTCAAAAACAATGGAGTTATTGAAAGAAAACTTTATGTTTTTAATGCTTTGTCTTCTCTTATTTGGTTATTTAAGGGTTAATGGTATTTGTCGGTCAACGTAAACTTGTCAAACTCTTAAACGTCTTAAGTAGCCCCATAAAAAATAATCTTGTAAGGTGAGATCCGTAGATTTCGCCTCCCAAATCCATCTGCTTGAAAAAGTTTTAATATTCACGAACTGCTCGTAGATGGTGGGAGCTGCCCCATCTTGTTAAAACCAACGGAATTATTGGGAAGGTAAGAATGATCTTGATCTGGAAATAATATAAACATTTCCGGAATTAGATCTACCTAATTGTAGAAATTTTACATAACGTTCAAGTATTTAGAATTTAGAATTTGTTTTTAGAGAATATTCCTGGATTATAAACGAGAAAAGTCCTCAAAAGTTAGCAGAACTGGAGAATATACCTATAACTTACACAAATAAATAAGAAATATTCCAAAATTTTTGTCGGAGCACCTTGTCGATTAACTTGATGAATGCAATATATTTAGTACTCGTGTATATTAACATTAATATCTTGTTCGTATGGAAGATTTGTCATTTCGTTGGTAATCGTTTTAGGTGGCGCAGTTTGTAGCGTATCGGAAAGCAGGAGGTCCTTGGTTCGATTTCCAGCCAGGGTGATAATTCTTCTATACACATAAAAAATAAGAATTCTAAAAGTTTCTAAATATTCTCAAAATATTGAAAATGCTCGAACTTTTTCCAATTTTCTTCAGAAAGTTTATAGTTTGTATTGCAAATACAAATCTTAAAAAGTTGCAAAAATAGAACATTAACAGCCAGGGGCAATTACAAGTTCCAATATATGCTTCAGAATTAACTTTTGCATACGACCCAAGTAGTAAAGGTACGTCATAATGACGTCAACATCTGGTGACAACTCGTCATAAGACGTCAATGAACCAAAAGTCGACGACATAATGACGTCCAGTAAATAACATTAAAATGACGTGACACATTATTACGTCATATTGTCGTCTTTTTTAGATAGTAGTTATACGAATTTATTTGTAGATTATTTAACCGGTTTCCACAGTTAAATACAAAATGTTGTGAAACGGCATTTTCTATCGTAAGTAATATTAGCATTATTTCGTAATAATGCATTTTTAATATTTGATAAATTCCAACAGCAGTTCATGATCTGCCATACGATGGCGCTACTTTCAAACTTTGAACCAATCAGTGTAGGCGTCGCTTGCGCGAGGAGTGTAGAATACATCTATAAGATGTAGAATATATTTTAAATATATGGGAAACCAGGACCGACATAAGCTATTGCGGGGCCGGGTTCAAAAATACGCTTGACCTAAAAATTCTGTAAATAAATAATTTATTATAAACACATTGTTTTCTATTACAGTAGGATGATATAGTATCATTATAGTTATTTACGAAGTACGCGAAGTCTTTATTTGCGCATTAGCGCATTAATCTGAGCGCGAATGCATCGAAGACGACTTCAGGCATCAAGTCTTTTTTTGAAACGAACTTTAACAATAAAAAAAACATAATTAACCAAAATCTGTAATACTGTTTCGAATTCAAGTAAACATAAAACCAAGTAGGCAATAGCATTCTCTGTCAAATTGTGGAATTATTAGCGATTACTAATCTTTCTTTTGTGATATCTAATACCCAAATGGGAAAAATGGCATTTTTAAATTAAATTTTAGGTATAATAAAAAATTCGCCTTCCAAGCATTTTTTGACAAACTGGTGTCATTTTAACAGATATTTCTAGTCATTTTAACAGAGAGAAAAGTTTTTATGAGAGCCAAATTGTGTAATTTACAATTACACAATTAGTTAGGTTAGGTGTAGGTCAGGGTAGGTTTAGGTTAGGGCAGGTTTAGGTTAGGTTAAGTTAGGTTAGGTTAGGTTGAGGAAAAATGAATTTGCTTTGCATAGTGTTTTGGTTAGGTAGTGGCGTTTTTGTAGAGGTTGGGTTGGTAGCAACCAATGTTGGAGGCTTAGGACTGTTTGCCCCAAAAATACTGATTCTGAAGATGTAAATTATTTTTGGGGCGAACTTCCTAAAGACCCCAAATTTGGGGATCAAAAGAAAAAAAAAGTTTAATCTCCATGGAAATGAATAATAATTATATTAAGTTTCTATGGTTGCCAAATTGTGTAATTTATAATTTTTAATTACACAATTTAGTTAGGTTTGTTTAGGTTAGATTTAGATTAGGTTAGGTTAGGATAGGTTTAGGCTAGGTTAGGTTAGATTAGGGTTAGATTAGGGTTAAATTAGGTTAGGTTAGGTTGAGGAAAAATGAATTTGCTTTGCATAGCGTTTTGGAGGTAGTGGCGTTTTTGTGGAGGTTAGGTTGGTAGCAACCAGTTTTGAAGGTTGGTTTTGTTTGGTGGGGGAATTTTTTAATTGTTTCAAATTTTATTATTATCAGGTCAAATTATTTTTACAGAGCCTAAAAGAGCCGATGCGTTTTGCATCTTTTTGCAACACAAGTGTTGCTTTGCTAGTCGTTAAGTGACACGGAAACATCAGTGTGACTACAGCAGCAGCAAAAGCTCGCGTAGTTGTAAGTTATAACGAGGAGTCTTACATAGTGTGTCCCCGGATGGAGTTGACAAGAGGAAAAAAAATTATTATTGATTTTACGACAATAAGTCATTCTTTATAAAAAGTTCTGCTTGTTGAATAAATAAGTTTACCATCAGAAAATCTAAGATTAAAGTACAGAATGTCCATAAATTAAGATAACATGAAAATGCTTCAAGAGAGAAGTACCACTTATTGCATTTTAGAGTTTACTGTTAATAGAAAAAGTTCTTTAAAAACATAAAATTAGTTAAAATACAAAATTTAAAGTTTAAATTTAGATTGTTATGGTTGTATGTTGTTAAGTTTAATTAAGATAATGTGTTATCTTGAATTTAATGTAGATAATCATAATTTAATCTTGTCGATAAAAGGTTGTTGTTTTGTCATTGTATTGTATTGAACTGTCAAACGTCATTAAGTGTAGAGTTTTCACTTCAGTTATTTCCCATTGGTTTTACAAAATATTAACCATTGAAGAACGTATTTATTTGATTAAATGTTATGGCATTGGAAACGTATCTTACCGATATGCTATAGACATGTTTCATGAAAAATTCGCAAACACTGTGGTATCGTGCGAAGCACTGCGTAAACTTGTAAATAAATTTGATATAACTGGATCTGTAGTGACTGTTAAGAAATCCAAGAAAAAAATACAACGAGGACGATACAGCTACACTTTTGGCATTAGATTCAGCGATAGAAACACCAAAGTTATCTTTACGGAAACGATCACAAAGACTGAATATTAGTAAAATTCATTTGCAAAATGAAATGAAAATTCGGCCGTTTAAACCAAAGCTCCAACATACACTTGAAAATGGAGATGAAGAGAAGCGATTGGATTTTTGTTTGTGGGTTGGTGAGAATTACCTCGTAGATACAAATTTTCACAGAATGATCTTTTTTACTGATGAATCAACTTTCTGCACTAATGGTCACGTTTCATCACAAAACAGTCGCTATTAGGCTTTTCAAAATCCAAACTACGCCATTGAAAAACGAAGTCAACGTTATGAAATTTTGTATTTAAACTAAAAAAAATGTGATAAATGGTACTTCTCTTTTCATGTTATCTTAATTTATGGACATTCTGTACATTTAATCTTAGATTTTCTGATGGTAAACTTATTTATTAAACAAGCAGAACTTTTTATAAAGAATAACTTATTGTTGTAAAATCAATAATAAAAAGTTTTTTCCTTTTGTCAACTCCATCCGGGGACACATTGTATTATAGCGCGAAGCCGTCTAAACCGCGGTGCCGGGTTCCGGGGAACGCGCTGAACCCGCCTCGCGCCGGCCCTGTGGGAAACAGAACTGGAAAAGAGAAGCTTTAAAATAAATGGGAGTAAAACGAAGAGAATGGCAACAGAAAATAATAGTGGAAGTGTATTTATTAAAACAAAAGGTACCGATCTGGAACAGATACGTTTTAAAAATTATTTGAGAACATGGATACAATAGAACATAAAAGCAGTGCACATCAAACCAAACAAAATTAGGGTTCTATAAATCAGCCTATTTACCAATATTAAGGACATGAAAAACGGACAATTACCAAGAACAACTAACAATTCCTATTTATAAGAGGAATAGAAGCAGTTACGAAAACGGATAGATCAATAAAACAATAAAAAATAATTTAGAAGTAGAACCAGTGGCAAAAATAATAAAAAATATATGGGTCGGTGATAGGAATGGGTGAAATAGAAAAAGGGGTAACTCGTAAAAAGAAATAAAAGCTGGACGAAAAGAAATGAACATGAAAGAATGGAGGAAATTAATAAATGAATACTAACTTTATCGACAGTGAACAGCATAAATAACAATAAAGCAGAAATAAAATTAACCTATAGCCTAATCTGAATCTCCCTGTATGGTTCTCTATCTCACTCTGTATGAGAATTGGGCATGTATTAATATTCCGCAAAAATGTCTATACTGAAAAGTATTAAAGCTTCTAGAAGTTAAAAAACGAATGTTAAATGAATGAGAAACGATGGGAAAGGATGTACATACGTAGCACACACTGAAGATGAAAATTATATTTAAGTGCCAGTATCAATAAAGCTATAAACACTTAAATACAATGTTAGCAACTGTGGACAGAGCTGTGGATACAATTTTCTATCAAAAGCGGAAGAAGATAGTTGAATGAAAATAAATATAGTCTATAAAGTTCCAGTGAACATTTACATTTACACTGAAAAGCTAACGTCTTAATCTTCTTAGCGTAACAAGCATCTGACAGATAAGTAAAACATACAACCAACATTTCTCAGGAATAATATATATAACTTGTCCAATTGTCCTGGTGCAAATTGCATACTGTTTGAGAGTAACAATGACGTTTATGATGTCGCAACAACGCAAAAACATATTGCATTTCTGTACACCAGAAATGCGGTAGTTTTAAATGGCACTTGTTACACGTTGGGTTACCGTCTGCCCTTTGACCTAACAAGTGTCCACTACCAATTGTCACGTGGATATAACCACTGCTGTGTGATACATCGTTTAAAAACCGGGTCTTCATCTAATATCTCAGTTCAGAATCATTGAACCAGTTCAACGCGAACTTGCAATAATTTTATGGAAGTTTCACACATACACTACTCGTATTAAACGACCTTACCATTAAAATTTTGTATTATTATTCTCCCTTGTTATGTAACTGTTAACTCTGAGAAAATATTTTACTTACTGTATATGCTAAATTACCAAGAAATTACATTCCTAAACAAAAATCATATACGCAAACAGAAACCGGAAACGCAAGAGGACGAGATAATAAATAATTAAAGACACAATGATATCGGTACTTAGGTACCTACTACATTCTCTCATTTGTTCATTCCTTCACACCTCCAAATACACTTTGTATTAGCTTTTGGGCAAATCAACAGGTGACGCTTTCCAAACTGGCCGTTTATGCTCTTAAAAGTCTGTTGTATTTTTCTTTTAATAGGGCCTAAACAGTTTCAATTGAATTGAGGTTAGTTTTGTGCAAAAGTCAATCTATTCAATGATCTATTTATTATTTCCCTTCCTGTTTATAAAATCGGTATGGTCTGTTTAAGATTATCGTTACCTAGCACCTACAAATTGAGAAATGTAGCTGAAAGAACTGGAACGGTAAGAAAGGGCATAATAAAGAGAATAAAATCTTTCAGAAGTCAATTGTAGCCGCAATATACAGTGTGGACATAAAGTAACGGATAATTTCGATAAATTCGTTAAAATTAATCTTTTATAAAAAATGTCGAAGGGGTATAACGATTTTAATTACTTGACGCTATATTGTACCATTTTAAACTTGTTACGTCATTTGTTTTTAAAGTTATGACGTCATCGATATTTTTTAAATGACAATCTACAGCATGTCTCAAAAATAACGGACAATACGTGAATACGAGATAGTTGATGATGTGTAGAGAAAGTTTTTCCCATAACTTTTTTTTCTAAAATATTTACTTTCAGAGTTATTTAAGGTTCAGGTTTTGAGTCCGGTCCTGCACGTTCTGCTCCACAATCTCCTGATGTCGCATAATGCTGAGGACTGTAGTTTGTTGAACTTTACAGCATTTGTCAATACAGCACAATTTTGTCAATGCCGCAAAATACCCAAATGAGTTGATCTTGAAAACACTCGTAAATAAGACACGTTCCGTTTTGCCATGTTATGGTTTGTTTATTTTAAAATAAATTCAAGGTCTAATAACAGCTTAAAACATCTTACTTTAAAGAGAGCATCTGATATCATATTTCAATAAGTTAAATAAGTTAAAGTTATGTGTGGCGGCGTTGAACGTAATTTAAAAAATGCGATGCTAATACATTTTACTAGAATCTGAAGCATTAATATTTAAAACTAATAGTAAACCTTTTCATTAAAACTGAAATAAAATTTTACAAAAATGATCTTGGGCTCGAAATTTCTCAATGAACGTAAGTCAATAATCAAAAACTCTCTTTGTTATAAACATCCCCTTTCGCAGACTTTCCTTATTTATAGCAATTCTTTCTTTCGTATTCTGTGCTTGTAAATAAAATTTTGGACTAAACATTCCGCAAAAATACACATAGTGAAATTTGATCTATGTAAAATAAACAAAACGCAATTTAAAAAAAGGATACAAAACATAAATATATTTTTACGTTCTGTAATAACATTCGAAAATAAACAGAAGATAAATTAAGCTTTTAAAAAGAACACTTTCACAATTAGGGAGCCGCCAGGTTGAATTTGCGGCCCGATTGTGGTTTACTCAAAAAACTACAAGGTTTTTTTTTCTTTAGTTTTAGATTCTACCTCGGACGCTTTTTAACCCTCTGCGTTATTGTTCGTTATTTTTGAGACACCCTGTATATCTTTTTTTTTATTTTTTTTATTGTCGGTAGTACTTTTTGTTCTCTTTTCAACTGTATACAATTTTCAATATGTTACATTTGAAAAAAATTCAGAAAACTGCCTTAAAGTTTGAATATTAAAAATTCTTTAAATTCGCAGAATGAATCTAGTCCCCGTATAAAAAACGTTACGTTTAAAAAAGTTGAGAAAAACAGTCTAAAATTTTAATTAGACTAAAAAGAAACTAAATTGATTAACAAGAAAAAAAACTCTAATAACAATAACGTCAATTACAGAAATAACAGTTTTCTTACTAGATGTTCAAAGTGACGACCCTGTACCATCTGACAATACCCAAGGCGATTATGAAATTCATTTCTCACATTCTGAAGAGTTTCAGGTAATATTAATCTAATCTCATGTCGAATTCTTTGTTTGAGATCTTCTAAATTATTGGGTCGATTTTTATACACTTTACTTTTTAAGTACCCCATAGGAAGAAGTCTAATGGCGTTAAATCAGGGGATCTACTATTAATTTTCTGGACAATCTAACTCGCGAAATGTTAATGTGTTACCACGATGCATATTTAGAAAATATTTTCGTTATACAGTGTGTCCCATAAGTATAACATAGAAAAAGTTGATTTTTTTAAATGGAATACCCTGTATATTTGTACATATTTAAATTTAGCTTAGAATTCTGTTAATAGTCATAGTTTGCAGTTATGTAGTCCAGAGTTGTACCTAAATGACAGTACTATTAAAAATTAATTGTAATGTACAGGCTGCTGTTTATAAAAGCGCGAAGTTTATACATTTCAAAGATATTTTTTCAATTTTTTTTAAATAAAACACCCTGTATATTATTTTATTTTTAAACTGACACGTCATTTCTCTACATTTTTTATAAATAATGTCCTATACCTAAAATCAACAGATATGTTGACTTGTTCTTCTTCTCAAAGTATTATTTATACAGTTTACAGTCTGTTGCTTATCTAGTAGACATGTTTTTAACTTAAAACAAAAAGATTTGGAATTCGTTTCGAAACAGGCTAGAAACCTGCATAAATAACAGCGGGCGGCATTCTGAGCATATATTGTGAGCATACATTTGGAATCTGATTGATAATTGGAAGTTAAACAGTTACTTTTAGACAGTGACTACATCTGAAATACAGTTTCTCAAACTTCCATTTTGGTTAGGTTTAGATTTTCATTTTCAGAAGTTTAAGTTTGTTGCATTGAAAAATTATTAGCTGTAAAAATTAAAAATAAATATTGTTTTGGTTAATGAACTTTTTTTTGATTAGCAAACTAAGCACATAAGCAATACAACGCTCAAATAGATATGTACTTCTCAAGTACTTGAGTGATTAATTTTTAAACTTTAAAATTTAAACACAGGATATTTTATAGTCAGCAATGACTGCACCGTACTGTTGGGAGATAAATGATTGGTACGGCAGATTTTTCCTGTTTAAATAGGACTTTCTCCATATGACTCTATTCCGCAATAAAAATATAAATTTTGAAACGGTCACTGCCTAAGTCGGTGCCACATTTTATAGTTTAACCGTACCAATTATTTATCTTGCAATAGTACCTGCATATTAACAAATGATTTAGCACTGACGGATGAATGATGGAAGTAGTTGAGCGCCATATTGAAAATAAGATTTTTTGTTAAAGTTTATGTTTTGTTTTAATTTCAAATGAATGGGTTTTAGATAACTGACACAGTATAAAATGTATGATAGTTTGCCGCTTAAGAAGAACAAGTCAAGATATCTCTAAATATATTGATTTTAGCTATAGGACATTATTCGTAGAAAGTGTAGTAAATTGACGTGCCAGTTTAAAAATCAAATAATATACAATGTGTTCCATTCAAGAAAGTTAACAAAATATTTTTAAAATGTATAAACTTCGCCCCATTATAAAAACCACCCTGTACATTACAATTAATTTTTAATACCACTGACATTTAGGTACAACCCTAGACTACATAACTGCAAAATATGTTTATTTTACTTATTTTAATAGTAATACAATTCGTTACGGTAGACCGCAAGCAGATTTCTGACATATTTATGAATGACTTGGTAACGCTGCAACCGAGATTTAGAAAAATCAAAGATCGCTAGAAAAAGATTCCTGCTAAATTCAAATATGTAAAAATATATAGGGTATTCCATTTAAAAATCAACTTGTTCTTTGCCATATTTTTGTGATACACCCTGTATACACAAAAATATTTTCTAAATATGCATCGTGGTACCACATTAACATTTTCCAAGTTAGATTTTCCAGAAAATTAATAGTATAAGCATACAAGAGGAAGCGCGCACTAAATGGACACCCTGTAGATCAATTTATCATCTTTTGCTCAATAATCTCAATAACAGCTGTCTTTATATGTTTAATATTTCCTATTTCCCAAAGCAAATGCAATAGAATTCTTCCAATTCCTCGCAAAACCTTTATTTTCCAGCAACTCGGATAAATTCCTGATTCTGCGAATACTCTGCACATGTCTAGCACAAACTAAAATCGTGAAGTCCATCTCGAATGTGCCTCAAACGATAAAAACCAATTTGAATAAAAAATAACCTCCAAATCGGCTCATAACCTTCAACTCAAAAACAGACTAAACAATATAACACTTCAAGTCAAAAAAAGTCAAGAGTCATAACTTAAAAACTTCAAAAGAATTAACATATATAAAAAACATAAAGCTAAATTCAGTTCAGGAGATTGGAAAACTTTTACAAAAATCTTTAACCAAAAGGAAGAATTGTCCACGCTGTCGACATAACCGATGCTGACAGTGTTACTTGCAGTCCAGATTCGGAAAAAGCTGCTGCCTTTGCAACTCATCTGGAAAATATCTTCACTCTTACAATCATTTGCAAGCCTACTCACAATACACAAATTATAAACGATATTAAAAAAAGAATGCTCAATCTCTCCCAATGAACTTAGTGACATTATAGAAAAGCTGTTAAGTTACAATAAAATCTAGTTTTAATAACGCCACTTTAAGCACCCGTGGTGAGCAAACCATGGGTTTGTGGACTTTCCCCCTAATTTCATCCGGAAGTCGATAACTATAACATATCAAAAATTCAGCCCATTTAACCGGAAGTCAGTTTCCATAAGATTAGTTTTAAAAGTTTGTACGATTTCAAAACACGCAACTTTAAGCACCTGTGGTGGGCAAACCATGGGTTTTTGGACTTTGTGTCCCTAAGAACTTTTGATACTGGATAACTATAACATATCAAAAATTCAGCCAATTTAACCGGGGGCCACTTTCCATAAGATTAGTTTTAAAAGTTTGAACGATTTCAAAACACGCAACTTTAAGCACCTGTGGTGGGCAAACCATAGACTTTTGGACATTGTGTCCAGGAGAACCTTTGATCCAGGAGTCGATAACTATAATATATCAAAAATTCAGCCAATTTAACCGGGGGCCAATTCCCATAAGATTAGTGCGGGGTCCTTTGCTCTAGAACTATTTCAGAAGAAAAACATAAAATTGTAAACTTTACATCATTTAGCCGCGATAATAATTACTTAATTAAAGTTAATTAATGAATAATTATGACCTTCACATCCCCTTATGTAAGTAATGTAATCAGATGAAATGCAATTAAATACAAAGATCACAACACCGCTCACAGCAATCAACTTATAAGAGAACTATTCAATCAACCATTAGTAACAGAAGACTCAATCGGCTCTGGCCTGAAGACTGTGCTTTGTTAATTCTAGAGAACTGTTGATGCGCGGTCCCTGACTCAAGAGTGAAATATTATGTACTATACCATTTGCGAATTACTTTAAAATAGAGCAGATTGTAAATTAGCAATAAAGTTAAAAAAAATGTCAGAAAATGCATCTCATCTAGCACAACGCCCACCTGTGAGCCTGAACAGACAACAATTGCCTCACACTGATTCCGTCAAATATCTTGGACTTTATCTTGACAGAAGGCTGACCTGGAGAACGCATATATTCACCAAGCGTAAGCAGTTGGGGCTAAAACGTCGTAAACTTTACTGGTTAATTGGTAGGCAATCCAAACTCTCACTAAGCAACAAACTTTTAGTCTACAAAGTTGCATTAAAGCCCATTTGGACCTATGGTATCCAGTTATGGGGTACAGCCAGTAACTCAAACATTGATATCCTGGAGAGATTCCAAGATAAAGTTCTGCGCATCATTGTTAATGCCTCGTGGTATGTGCCCAACAAACTTATACTAAGTGACTTGTGTATGTCTACAGTTAAACATGAAATACAAAACTATAGTGCTAAGTACAAAGACCGACTAAGTGTTCACCCCAGTGACCTTGTTCGCACTCTAATGGCTGAAGAGGACGAACCTAGACGCCTAAAACGGTTCAAACCATCGGTCCTGCCAACTCGTTTCCAATAGTGACTATCACTTACTCATATACTCTTGTATTATGTTTATTTGTAAGGAGAGGGCTCGCTAGATCTCTACTCCACAAGTCTATCTGTAAGGCAGCTTTCTCAGCCGCCATCCCCATATGAACAGATGTATGGCTTATTGCCTGTAACTTGGGCAGATTGCATAATAAACGGAGTTATACAAAAAAAAATCTAGCACAACAAAAACCTTAACAACATTTTTTGTCCGATCAATTGTTTACGCATAAAACCGGATTCTTTTTATATTTAAAAATTCAATTTTTTTCAAAAAGTTGCCCCATAATTAAATTAGTATATTAACGCGGCAAAATGATGTAAGTTCCCAGCTTTTCTCAAAAAGTGGTACGTCCTAGAACAAAGTTGTAAGAAAACTTTTTGGTACCCTTTGATATCTTCTATAATCCCTTAAAATTAACGCATAATAACCCCTCACACCCTATATATTGAAAATCTCAATATACTACCCAAATTTCAATTCGTCTTCAGAAAAGGTCATTCAACAAGCCATCAACTACAAAAAAATCAATAAACTTGCTGCCCGCGAATTTCAAAACAAACATTATACTGCAGCATTCTTTCTACATGTCGTGCAGGTTTTCGACAAAGTATGGATCGAAGGTCTTAAATCTGATCTTAAAAAAGAAGATCTTGAGGATTGCCATTCCTACATATCTCAAGGCAATTTTCTCTTTCTTAGAAAATAGAATCTTTGCAGTCAAAGTTATTAGAACCCTGTCTGAAACCAAAAGTTCACAAGCCGGAGACTTACAAGGCAATATTTTTGACCCAGCCTCCTTCACGTGTGACTTACCAGAGCTTAATGCAACAGTAGCTACCTTTAGTAGATCACCAACTTCCAAATAACATTAAAGTTATTGGATACGCAGACGATATTGTTTATATAATTTCTACCAATGACCGAAGTGAACTAGGGCAAAAACTCATGAACAATTTAACAAATTGGGCTAATCTTAACCTTTACGAAATTAATGATTAATAAATCTGCAGCGTGTCTTCACGATCGGGATTTAAGAACTTTTGTATATAATGAAAAACTCAATGTAGTTTCAGAATTCAGGTACTTAAACTTTGCATAACATATCACTGAAACCGTAAAAAAGCAACTTCTGTGTTACATCCGTTTAGGAATAAAATTCATAAAACTTGGAACATAGACATTGATCATTCTCTCAAGGATAATTTATGAGTCTGCAATTATACCGATAGTTCCTTGTGGCGTCAAAATTTGGGATAACCGTCGGCAAATTTAAAATATTGCTAACAAGGTCAATTCTTTGTATGGACTTTTCTGTAGGATGTTAATTTGAGCATACCGATTAGTTTCGACAGATGCTACTGGAATAATTGCTGGCCTTCCTCCATTAAAATGTTGAAAAATCTTAAACCAAGCTGCGACTGCTTATTTCATTGACGAAGAGATCAGAAGTGATGAATTGGGTTCTATTACACATTTAAAGGAATACTTGTATCTAAAAATTTTAGACGTTTGGCAAGAACTATGGAACAGTTCATAAAAAGGTAGAATTGTGTATAGATTTTCAACGCAAATTTGGACTGGTCATGGCCCATTTAAAATTCACTTAAAAGAATTGGAAAATCTGATGATGACAGTTGCCGCGTGCCCATTGCAAAGAGATGATCCGATCCACAGAATTCTACTGTCCAAGATATATCAACTAAACAACGACACCGGCAATGTTTATGAACAACCCACCCATTGCACATTCAGACACAGGACACTTAATAGTATACTTATTTCAAAGAGTAATTTTCGCCGAATTTTGAAGTGGATGAACTTCCTCGGAGTTCGGTAGGCTATAAAATCCCGTCAATCTTTTTGTTTCTCAATAGCAAACATTTTAATGCAAAAACATCCAAGAAGGCACGTTTCGAAATCAGCCCATAAACAATGCTTTTGACTGGTTTTAGTATTACATTGAACATGAAGATAAAACTTCCAACAATAGCGGACACCGTTTCAGACCACTAATAGCCAATTGCAAGCAAAATAGCTAGCATGCGACGAATCAAATGAAGTCCGGGAACAGATTTAATGCAGTACAAATGTAACATTTGAAATTACTAAATTTTGGGCACCCTTATTTTTGTTACTTAATTGCACTAAGGTGCGGCTAACATAATAATATGAAAATCTCTTGATCTTTTTTCCTATTGTTAACCGTTTTCGTATTAAACTCTCTTAAGAAATGAAGATCTTGATAAAAACAGTTAAAAATTATGTAAAAAATCAAACGAAATCGCAATTGGAAGACAAACAAGCAACTTTAAATCGAATTAAACGAATATTTGAAATGTTAGCCATTATGTACTTGACGAACTTGTATTCTTCGAATCACATTTTGCCGGACACGTGATAAAGTTTCTGAAGTATTAAGTGTCTGAAACCCATCTATAATTTTATGTCGAAGAGCATCGATGTTGTTTAGGCTGTGCGTGTACAAGTACGTACAGCCCATACGTGGTTA